>CM062815.1:895689379-896248573 GCA_031772625.1 Pinus tabuliformis
TTAATATCTCATGTTAACACTTGACTTGCATCAAATAAATCATATCATTATGGATTTATGTTTATATGATTCCTATGTATTATTGTCTAGTGGATAATCCTTGATAGTGGTATCCTTTACCCTTTGGTAAAATGCATATATCGTAAAATCTTATGACTTGGTGCTTTCAACTATGAATTACATATGAGAAGTATGGGGCCGAAAACTAGTCATTAGTTTATGTAATCAACCAAATTTCGCCATGTCCTCCCTGTCCATGTGTTATACATGTGACTGTTAGAACCTTGGTAAAACAGATAGTGGGGATTATGGTTTCACAAATCCAAACGTGGAGATGTACCTACCAAACCCTAAACCTTTTAGATTCGATTTTATTCCTGCCTCATTTGGAGTTTTCCGTCATGGTGGAGGGGTGTCATGCCTGGAGAGCGCCTCCCTTGAAATCTCCAGTATATTGGAAATTATAACTTCGTCCTAGGTTTTGATGACAGGTCTGCTCCTCCTTCAGTTTCGTTCAATCTCCTATATTCGGTAGGGTAAGAATTTCTTTTTTCGGTTTGCAGTGCCTTTGTTTCTTATTAATAGTCTCATCTTGGTTTAACTGACTTCATTTTCTACATCAGGGTATTGCTAGGCTCCTTCCTCACCATGAGTTTGGTGTACTTAGTGTTTATCTCTAGACACCATGATCACTTTATTTTCCAGCAAGAACTTCTTTTGCCGGTAAAATGGGTTTTCCTATTATTGTGAAGTTACTTGCTTAAAATATTTGTATTATTATTATTATTATTTTCTAGCGCACAGTTAGCAGGTGCTCGACTCTCCCCTATCAATTGTTGGGTAGCTGATTATGTGTTTTCTGGAAATTGTAGGTGTTGTTTATTTTTTTTCTTTTGTTACTTATTTTGGATTTGGTCCCTATTTTCATGATGCATACATGTTACAGGAAAATTTGGGCACATCAAACCCGAACTTCCAGATCCGTATTATTAGGGTCCATCAACCCCTGATTCAATTGTTTTCTTCCGCTAATGAAGTTAACCTACATCATGCTTGCTTCCCAAGAGTTTCCATGTCATCATTCATCCAAAAAATGGCCCTAGAGAGATCAGCGCAGGTGGCCCTTTATCAGGCTGCAATGCATTGCAGGAACTACACTATCTGGGTGTTATGCATCTCACCTAGCCTTTGTTTCACCTGTGATGAGTGCGATTCTTTGAATTTTTTGAAATGATTCCATTGGATTCCTCATCCAATGGATGCTTCTGGAAGTTTCCAGATGGATTAGGCTCGCTTTTGGATGAGGAAGGAGATGAATGAACCTTAATCCATTATCCCTTCCTCCATGGAACCACTTCCAATTTTGGCAAAGAATTCATGAGGGCCATTAATGGCTTAACCTCCTCCATTCAACTATAAATGGACCAAGCATTCAAAGGCTTGGGGAGGATTGAACTTCTTGAGCTAAGGAAATTCTGTTTGAATGAGATTAGTAGAGAGAGTAATGTTATCATGTCAAATTGTTGCTTCATGAGGAGAGAAGGGTTTGAAGTTGGAAGGATGACACTGAATCGAACATGCATCTACATGGGTTGTAATGTTTCCATCTATTAATAAATAGTTCTATTCTTTTTCCCATTCATGTGTTATGTGATGTATATTGTACTTTCGGTTCTATAATATGTTTAGTTAACAGATCGATATGTATGCTTTGATGGTTTTCTATCTTGGCTTGTGTGCAGGTACCTTCCAAGCGAGTTAAGTATGAAAGGACGTGGCAAAAGTGGTAAAAGGGAAGAGGGATCGAGCGAGAGCTACAGGTTGGTTCTTTTACTCCTCTTTATTTTATCTGTTAGCTATAGGAAAAGAATTGGAATTACTTTGGCTGTTGTTCTAGACTTGCTACTAGGTATAGGGGTTAGTCGTTTGGAGAAACACTAAATTTTCCCATAACAAAATGGCGACTCCACTGGGGAGCAATCCTATCCCTTATAGTAGCTTATCAATCTCTTAAAACACTTTGACATATTTTACTTGTTGTAATTCAGCCTTTTGCATTGAATTTTGGTCAAAATTTGAGGTTAGATGACTCTTGAGTGGCCTCACAGGAATCAGTGTAGGCTAGCCTTAGAGACAGTGCGATGCATCGCACTTATGCCTTCTTTGACCCACGCTAATTAATAAAGGAATATTTTAATCAGTGCAGTTTTGCGCTCTTTGGCCTGCGATGATCAATGCAGATTGGCCCTCTTTGACCTGCACTGATCAATTTTCAATTCATTGAAATCAGCACAGTTTTTAGTGAGAGACAGTGCTATGCAGTGCAGTTAGCCCCTCTTTGACTTGCACTGATCAACCTTAGGTTAAATTCCCACCTTTGGATTGAATTTTTGCCAAAATTCTTCTGATTGCTTGCTTGCTGAATATCAATGATGTCTTATCTTTGAAAACAATCTTTTCATGTCCCTAGCCAGCTAGCCTTACTTTGATTGGATTGATTAATGTTTCTTTAATGTTTTCTTTGTCATTATCAGTCTATATTCAAAGTTAGAATATGGCCGATTGATCTTTGTCGAAAGAAACTGTCGTAAAGTCGCCTTTTCCTTCGAAAATTGAATTGTCGTAAATTCTTCATTCATAAAAGATTGATTGATTTATATGTGCATATGGTTTGTATTTTCATTGAAAGTGTCCTAAATCTTCATTTCTTTAAAATCGAAAGTGTCGTAAATTCTTCCTTTCCTTGAAACGAAATTGTCGCAAAATCGTCATTTTTATGAAAAGAGATTTTTGATCGATTGTGCGTATTTCCTTTTTGTTCATCATAACATTAAGGGATTTGAAAAGAAAAACATGCATTGTGCATATTGAAGTTTATGAATGCTTGTAAGGAATGGGTTAGGGAATTGTATTTAGTTTGTGCTCTTTGTTGATTGATCAAAAAGTACTTGTTTTCTCTATCCCTAGTAACTAGGATTTTCATTGTTAAAAACAAATGGAAAGAGTGCTTCTCATTCTAGTTGCATTCTTAGGAATTTTGGAAAACATCTCGAAGTGAACCTTCAAAGGAAAATTCTAAAGAATATCAACTTAAAATTTATCTGAATTAATCTAATAACGAATTGGAACCTAACGAAAACATCTAGAGTTGTCTAGGCTAGAGACGTGTTTCGGCGTTGTAAACCTTAGTGGCGGTCATTTTCATTGAGGTTGAGTGATTCCTCCTCTCTGAACCGATAAGTACTAGTAGAGACTTGTGCTCCCTGTACCGTTGAGTATATAGTGGGAGACCCCAATAGGGTTAAACCCTTTATCCCTAGGAAGCTGAGCCTGCCACCTTACAGATCACAATGCACTGAACACAACATTCGGGAAGACTGACTGTCGTACGGTAAATCCTTGGTAATTTCTCTTTCATTTACCACCAAGGTGTATATTGTAGTTTTGTGATTAGCTTGGTTAAATCTCTTGTCTAGAATCTCCAGAGCAGTCACTTTTGTTCCTTTTCGACTCTTTCAAAGAAAAGGATCATCTAAGCACTTTTCCTTTCAGGCTCATTAATCATCGAAAGTGACTAGAGTCATCTTTTGATTTTTCTTAACTCTTTAAAAATGAAAAAGAAAAGTTGTGTTCCAGTGTCGTAAAAATTAATTGACCACAGATAACATCCTCCACGCTCACTCCTTAGTTGATCTTAGGTTGAAACATATGGCGAAAAATCTGGAGTCCACTAATCAAGGAATTCCTTTTGATGGTAATCCTAGTCCTTTTCTTCCATTTGGAAATATTGATGCTCCATATATGGCTACATTGTCCCTTCCGGGATTTACCATTGACTTGCCAGTATGGTTGTTTTCATCATCATTGGTTCAAAATATCGTGATTTCTCCGCAATCGAGTAAACCTCCAACTGGACAAAATCAACCTCTAGTTGATCCCAAAGTTGACCCTTTGCCTTCTTCCTCGGTTTTTTCTTCCTCCCCTCCTTCCTCTTCGCCTGGTGAAAGTATTGGTACTAGTAACCAGGTGGCTAAGAAGAAGAAGAAAGGGAAGAATAAGAAGAAGAAGAAAGGGAAGAATAAGAAGAAGAAGCAAATTCAGAAGAGGGGCAACAAAGCAACCATTGCTTTGAATGCAACATATGATGAGAAATCGTCCATCAAGCCTCACAAAGTTCGATATCCATGCAAAATTTGTGCGAGAGACCATCTTCTTTGAAGTTGTCCTGATATACCTCAGATCTTAGAAGAATGGTCTTCCCGTTCACATCATCCTGTGTCATCAACTTCTGGAGATCATGTTGGTGACACACCATCAACTAGTGGTAGTAAAGTTCAAGGAAAGAAGGGTGAAATTAAGTTTCCATGTAGGTTATGTGAAGGGAATCACCCCATTCACCTTTGTCCCTATATGGATGAAGCCAAAAAAGTTTTGGATAACCGTCCTACTTCACTGCAGAAACTTCCATCTGGTTATAGGAAACTATCACCTAATCCTTCACTAGTTGATGAATTGACTGACTCAAATCAACCGTCGGTCAAACCCACTCTCTCTGAAATTGAATTCTATGAGCCTATACCTGACCCAAGTCAACAGGTCGAGGTAACAGTTGACTCGATTTCTATCAGGCCAGGCAGTAACTCCATTAGGAAGAAATTATTTTTTCGTATTATTCCATCAGGTAGGTCCTCATTATATACTTGAGGGAGAGACTGTTCAGTTCATTTCCCGATGACTGTTCATATTTCCTATTTGTCTATTTATAATAATTCACCCAATCACAAGGATTAGGTGTCAACATTCCCCCATTAATATGAAGGGATGTTGGTGAGTCCAAGCATCATTTTGAATCGTTCAAGCTTTTCCCTTCCAAGCGCTTTGGTGAAGATGTCTGTAATTTGCTCATTTGTGGAACAATGACGGAGATGGATTGTTTTTGCCTCAACATGATGTCGAATCAGATGATATTTACTATTGATGTGTTTCGTTCTATCATGGAACTTTGGGTTCTTGGCCAACTTTATTGCAGAGGTATTGTCAATCATGAGTGGAGTTGATTGTACTTGTTTTAGCTGCAAATCTTCAAGAATTTTCCTGAGCCACACAATTTCTTTTGTTGCTTCAGCTACTGCCATGTATTCTGCTTCAGTTGTGGAATCTGTTGGAATTGATTGTTTGCGTGATCTCTAGGAGACAGCTCCTGATCAAAGACTCATAGCATATCCTGAAGTAGATACCCCAGTTTCTTTGTCTCCATCGAAGTCTAAATTAGAGTATCCAATCAAGTTGAAGTCATCCACCTGTGTATACTTGATTCCAAAGTCTTGAGTTCCCTTCAAGTACCTTAGAACCTTTTTTGCAGTAGACCAATGTTCCTCACAAGGCTTTTGCATAAACCTGGAGAGGATTCCATCAACAAACAAAATGTCTAGTTTGGTAGTAGTTAGGTAGTTGATACTTCCTACATGCTGTCTATACTTTGTTGCATCCTCAAATTCTTTTCCTTCAATAGATGTGAGCTTTAAGTTTTGTTCCATTGGAGTAGTAAGGGGATTGCACTCTGTCATGCCAAACCTGTTCAATAGATCTCCAATGTATTTCTTTTGAGAAATAAATATGGACTTTGGATATTGGGTTACTTCAATGCCAAGATAGTAATGAACATGGCTCAAATCAGTCATTTCAAAACTTTTCCCCAATTCCTTCTTTATGGATGTAATGTAGCTTTCATTGTTCCCTGTCATCAAAAGATCATCTACATATACCAGAAGATATACAACTGTTTTGCCAACTTTCTTGACAAATAAAGTTGCATCATCAAGATCAAAATGTTTGAAATTGAGTTTCAGAAGATGCTCAGTTAGTTTTTCATACCAGGCTCGCGGTGCTTGTTTGAGGCCATACAAGGACTTCACAAGTTTGCATACTATATGTTCATGTCCTTTCACAGCAAATCCTTCAGGCTGAGACATAAAAACATTCTCTTTTAGATCTCCATTCAAGAAAGCAGTTTTTACATCCATTTGATGGACTTTCCAACCGTTCTGAGCTGCTAGTGCAAAGAGTGTCCGGATGGTAGCCCATTTTGTTGTGGGGCAAATGTCTCCTCATAATCGACCCCTTCCTTCTGTGCAAAACCTTTTGCCACAAGCCTAGCTTTGTGCTTGTCAAGAAAGCCATCAGCTTTATACTTGTTCTTGTAGACCCACTTGCAGCCAATTGGTTTGGTTCCTAATGGAGGATCAACCAGCTTCCAAGTGCCATTCTTTATGAGGGAATCATACTCCTTTTGCATCGCTTCTTTCCATTCATCATGAGAAGCAGCTTATTTGAAGGAAGTTGGTTCAAAATATGTAGACAAGTTCAATTCAAAATCATAAGAAACATCCATATCAATAGGTGAATTAGAGTCATCTACATCACCTCCATTTTGCTGGTTTGAATTTCTGGTTCATGTCTTTCCAACTTCATCAGGATGAAAACTTTCAAGTGTCTTTGTCAGCGACTTTGGGGGACCTTTCTGAGATGTTTAAGGTTGCTTCGTTGATTGAGTTGGGATTGAATCAAGATTGAGTCTCCCAATTCTATCAATTACATCACTTAAAGCATCATCCGTTTTTGGAGTTTCATGTGGGAGAGAGTGTTCTTCAGAAGAAAATTCGACATGTTGATCTAGTATAGGAATCCCCCCTTCAAGATGTGGAATCTGATTATCAAATTCTTGAAATGACTTTGTTTTTGCAAATCTATCCAAGCGATCAAGTTGCCACTCAACAACATTGTCAGTTTTGGATGATTCAAGAAAAATTACATCTCTAGATACAACAAACTTCTTATTTACTTCATCATAGAGATGGTATGCTTTGGAGGTGTTTGAATATCGCAGGAAGATACAATTACGACTTCTAGCACCAAGTTTGTTTCTATGTACCTTTGATATCAAAGCATAACAGGTGGAACTAAAGACCCTAATATGTTTTATCGAAGGAACATGTCCATACCACATTTCATAAGGAGTCTTGTTTCTTATAGCATTAGATGGACATTTATTCTTTATATATGCAGCACATAGAACAACATCAGCCCAAAACATTATCTTTACATTTTTGAAGAAAAGCATGGATTGTACCATATTTAAGATTGTCCTATTCATTCTTTCAGCTACACCATTCTGTTGGGGATTATAAGGCACAGTTGTTTGATGTTTGATCCCATGTTGGCGAAGATAGTTTTCAAATTCATTTGATGTGTATTCTTTTCCATTATCAGTTCGAATAGACCCGATATGAGATTGTGCATCATTTTCAATCCATTTATGAAAATTATTGAATTTTTGAAAAGCATCAAATTTGTTCTTCAATAAATAAACCCAACACATTCTGGTGTAGTCATCAATAAATGTCATGATATATTTATTTCCATTTGCAGAAGGAACAAGCATTGGACCACATAAATTTGAATGAATGAGTTCAAGTTTCCTATGTGCTCTTGAATGTGAATCATGAAAAGACTGTTTTCTATGCTTTCCTAAAATGCAAGCATCACATTGCTTAAGTTTCCTAGGAATTGTAGGCAAACTAGCAACACCATTTTTCTTCAATAAGCAGAGACTGTCATAGTTCAAATGTCCAAATCTAGCATGCCATAATAAACTTGATGGAAGTGTACCTTCTTCATGATGAGAATTGTATGAGAAATGTTGTGCATGAGCAGATGTTCCTTGCAGTTTGAGAAGCATTTCTTCTTCTATTCCCCTCATGACAAGTGAGTGGTCAAATGCTTTTCTTACCTCAAGCTTGCCATCAAACATATGAATTGAGTGACCTTGCTGGCAGATGTGGACCAAGGACAACAAGTTTCTCTTGAGTTGTGGGGGATATAGAACATGATCCAAAAGAAAGTCTGGAAGACCAGGCAGTTTAAGCCTAATTGTGCTAAGCCCTGATGGCTTGATCTTTGATTGATTTGCAAAGTATATTGCTCCATCAACATTGTCAGTGAAATCTTCAAAAAAATATTTTCTATGAGTCATGTGGCAGGTTGCTCTTGAATCAAGCCAGGCAGTAACTCCATTAGGCAGAAATTATTTTTCCGAGAAGCAAGTGAAGCATTAAATAAATCTTCATTTACTCCAATGTTACATTGTGCCACAACATAGTGAGCGGATTTAGGTGCTTTACCTTTGTCTGTATCATCAACTTTACCTTTCTGTTGATTTCTTTTCTGCTCAATTTTTTCCCATGGTAGCTTGCATGTAGAGGCATCATGTGATCCATTTCTTTTGTAGCGAATGCAGTGAAAATCTGCCTTTTCTCCTTGAGAATGTCTGCCCCCCTGCCTCTGAAATATCCTCCTCTTCCTCTTCGTCCACCTCTTCCTATTGTAGAATCTTGAGCAGGATGTTTTTCTTTATGAGCAAGGCACACAGTCTCTTCAGAAGATTCAGGGGCTGTCTTCTTTCCAAAAGCTTTCTCTCTTTCAACAAACTTTTTCACAAGAGAGTCAAAGGTTATATCTTTGAGATTTCCATTTGCTTGCAATGACTCAAGATAATTGGAGTAAGTAGGATAAAATGCCTTGAGAAAAGCGATAAGAGGAATATCCAATTCAACCTTAGTGGATTTGATATCATGCATTATAGATTTTACTTCAGATGCAAGAGAAAGAGGATCATTATTTTTCAGTTCAAGAGTGAAGAGTTTAATCATGAGTTGGACAACTTCAAGTGCAGAATGTGAGTCATAGAGTTCTTTCAGCTTTTGTAAGGCTTCAAAGGCAGTTGAATGTGATGAAATATGGCGACTCACCTCTTCATTTACAGATGCTGCGATTAATGCATAAGCTTTGCTGTTCTTATTTTCCCAAATGACGAGCTCTTTGTCTGATCTAGGTTGTACTGGGTCATTGTATCCTTCTATGACACACACTCCTTTCCACAACTCATTGAAAATGAGGGTGTGTTTTATCATCTGGGACCATTCAGGATAGTTCTCCTTGCCAGCGAGAACTATTCCCACCATGGATATGATTGAATGCATTCTGTAGCAAAAAAAACTTCTGCTGCAAAACTTTTACTCTTAATGGAAAAAAAATATAGTTCTGATATAATGGTACAACAGATTCAAATATCAATTTGCATGCTTCTGCACAATGTTAAAGCACAAAATATGGCAGTATAAAATACCCTCAACAGCACTGCGTTCACCAAAAAAAAACTGAAGAATGTAGTCTAGATGCATTTGGACTCTCAATACCATGCCTTTTCTTGCTTGATTTAGAACCAATAAGTATATAAACCCCACAACGATTGTCACATATGCTATGCAATTTTATGGATGAAAACAAATTCACTGGTAAACGCCCACAACATTTTAATTAAATATGAGTCTACTAATAAAAGTATTGTTCTCTCAATTTTGAGTCCAAGTTTCAATGCATTTGGCGAAGGCGTGGAGTTCTTGAGGCCTCAGTTGTTCTTTCACAATGGGGAAAACAGCACACAACACACAAGGAGTAATGAGGACCCAGCAGGAAGGCGGAATGCAAGGCTCACCGCCGCCTCTGATCGAAGAATCTTGGACGTTCTAGCTCCACCAAACATTCATGTGACATCATTCAAATGCATTGGTGTTCAGTATTTAACTATATGTAACAATGATTACTCATATGGATTCAAATACCAAATGTGACAGCGTTCAAATACCAAATGTGACAGTGTTTAAATACACAAAACGATTTCTAATGCATACTCCAGCAATCACCGACAAGATTTGAATGCGTACTCCAGCAATCACTGACAGGATTTGAATGTTTAGTGGTGAGAATTCCACGCTCACCACACCAAGCGCCTCGCCCAAACTTAGAGATACAAACTGAAGACAACATTGCACGAAGCGGATTGAAACCATGATTGTTTCAAAAGTCAAGTTTCATTCTTGGAACACAATTTCTAGGTTCATGGTGGTTAACAGAGCTTAGGGCAAATTTTGTTAAAAAATAAATCAACGCCAAGAATCAGAGAATTTCAGAGCAGAGACAGAATTCGATGCGTTGAGATAAAATCGATTAATGACCATTTGAAGAACAGGCAAAGGAACGTTTCAGCGTGGAGCAGTGATTCATTCAGGTGAATTCACAACGCTTCTGAAACGTTTATGAAACCATGTCAGAACAACTTGGACAACACTAGCAGTGTCAGGCAGAGGAGCGTTTGCAATGTCAGGTGCAGGTCTATATAAAAAGAATATGTCAGACAGGGCGCAACTAATTGTAAGGAGGAGCAGCTCAGGTATATGAGAGAAGACAGGGGAGTTACAAGGGACAAGAGCTAAAAAGGAGCTGGTTGTGATACCATGTCAGGCCAGGCAGTAACTCCATTAAGCAGAAATTAGTTTTCCGTATTATTCCATCAGGTGGGTCCTCATTATATACATGAGGGAGAGACTGTTTAGTTCGTCTCTCGATGACTGTTCATATTTCCTAATTGTCTATTTACAATAATTCACCCAATCATAAGGATTAGGTGTCAACAATTTCACCTTCAGTAAATCATACCTTTTCCGAAGACAGTGAACATGATACCACTCAAGTTCTTTTTGTTTCTTTAGATTCTAATGAGCTTGGGGGCAGTCCTCCTATTCCATCAAGACAAGATGAAAATCCTCTGGTTCTCGTAACTCAAGGGGTTAATCCTCTCATTTTTATGGGACCCCCTCCATGTAGTCTAGTCACTTCCTTTGATTGGAATCGACTAGCAGGATTTCGCCTTCCTTCTTATGTGCCTTTCCAGATCATAGTACAAGTTTGTAATATGATTGTATCTGGAACTATATAGATGAACGTGCGTCTGTGAGTATCCTTTCCTCAACTACTTGGCAAGCGCTCGGTTCGCCGCACTTGTGCCAGTTACATAGAATCTGTTGGCTTTCAATAAAGGAATGAGTCGAACATTAGGGATCCTCCCTCAGTTACCCATTACTTTGGGAGGAAAAACCATTTATCTGAACGTGATGGTAGTCCCATGACCTTTATATTACAATTTACTTCTTGGGCACGACTACGTTTATGACATGGGAGCTATTGTTTCAACACTCTTTCGAGTGATTTGTTTCCCACATGAAGAAAGAATTGTTACCGTTGACTAGCTTTCATTTCCTGGTCCAAATATTCCTCCTAGTCAACCATCTTCCCTAAGTGGTCCTTTTATACCAATGGTATCATCCCCACCACGGGTTAATTATCTGGCAACTTGTTCCATACCTACATCAACTAACAATCAATTCAGTGATGTTGTACATCATGTACTGGGGGCATTGGAACCAGATCTCTCCTTCATGACCTCTTATGAGTTGTGACTGTCTTCGAGGATAGTTCATTGTCTTGTGTCAACCTCATTAAAAATGAAACAAGGCTCTGAGGATGGTTCGTTGTCTTGTGTCAACCTCGTTAAAAAATGAAACAAGGAGTCCGAGGATAGTTCGTTGTCTTGTTTCAACCTTGTTAAAAAATGAAACAAGGGGTTTGAGGATAGTTCGTTGTCTTGTGTCAACCTCGTTAAAAAATGAAACGAGCAATCCGAGGATAGTTCGTTGTCTTGTGTCAACCTCATTAAAAAATGAAACAAGGGGTTCGAGGATAATTCCTTGTCTTGTGTCAACCTCGATAGAAAATGAAATAAGGAATATGAGGATAGTTCTTTTACTGTTTCAACCTCGTTAAAAAAATGAAACAGGTCCACAAGGATACTTCCTAGTCTTGTGTTAGCCTTGTTAAAAAATGAAACAAGGAGTATGAGCAGAATTCCTTATGAAACAAGGTCCCTGGGAGCAAAGTTCCAAGTTGAGTCTTTGATTAGATCTCGTAAAATCCCAGTCGATTCTATCCCTTGATCTCATAAAAGAACCTTCATTCCATCCACCTGATAGCCACGAGTAGTCTACTTAGGTGAATGTAATGAAGCTTCGGGGGAATGCACCTAATGGTAAAGTTAAGTTTCCCTGTAGGTTATGTGAAGGGAATCACCCCATTCACCTTTGTCCCTATCTGAACGAAGCCAAAAAGGTGTCGGATAACCGTCCTGCTTCACCGCAGTGACTTCGATCTGGTTACCAGAGACTCTCCCTTTCATTATGTTGGGGGCATGTAAACCAATCTCAAGCATAGTTTTTTGTTTTAAGCTTGTGTAAAAATGAAACTGAATCCAAGCATAGTTTGTTCATTTCAAGTTTGTGTAAACATGAAACCGAATCCAAGCATAGTTCCCTATGGTTCAAGCTTGTGTAAAAATGAACCCATTTCCATTTTAACCCTTGTGATTTCCTTTCTATCAGCCTCTTTCATGAGATGAGCCTTGGTTGTTTTCATTCCATCGCCACCATCCCTTTGGCTGATCTTGCGCTTTCACTTGGTTGTTTTCCATTTTTTGAGAAACCGTTGCAATGAGTGGTCTTATTAGCTAGCCTCTTCACATAAATCAACATGTTTTGAGAAGTTCCAACATCACCAAAACCAGTTGCTACCCTAGACACCACTCTTTCCTCAAAATGGAGTCCTCTTTAAGCTCTTTTCAGACTCTCTAAACATGAAAACATTGTTAAGCACTTATCGTTCCTAGCTCGTTAATGGAATATAATCGATATCTACTTAGTATAGTTTTACCCCTTCTTTGGGCTAAGATAGATTAACTACGAAAAAGGTACTCGTTGGTCAAACATGCTCAATAGGTTCTCTCTTATATTGTTTTGTGCTTTGTCAGGCTTGAGAGACAAATGTACGAAAAAGAACTTGTGGAGTTTCCTTTCCGTCCCTTTTCAAACTCTCTAAATGTGAAAAGGACCAAGTTATCTTTGTCATTAAACTCGTTAAAAACATTAATAGCGACAAACTTGTCCATCTAGACAAGACCGAGTTTCACCTTTGCTAGACTCATAAAAACATCAAATAGCGATGGATTCACCCGAAGGGTGGAACTATACAACAAGCATATGTTATCCTCCTCAAGATTGATTAAAAATAAATAGGTACTGGTCAGAAATGATTAGGGAAAATGGGAAAACATTGGGAACACTTTATGGTAGCAGGTTGCTCTTGAACATGACACTTTCAACTCATCACCATGACTATGTGGGTTGGGTCATTCACCTTGATGGTTATCACACCATTGGTCTATCATACCATCCATCACTTTGTTTTAGGTCAATGCTACCAATTCACTTCAGTGTCACCGATATGTTCAAGAGAAGTCATTCAATGCAAAAATTCATCCTTTCTAATACAGTAAACCTTCATTTTCATGCCCGCCATTGCTGAACCTCGTGTCGTCAGTTGATGTTTCATCTCCAAAATCATTACCTCATTTCGTGTCGTTGATGTGGGATACATCAAGGCCCTCCTACGACGAGTTGCTACTTGTCGACATAAACACATCATCCAAGAAGTTGACTTAGAAATACCCCTTCAGTACCTTGAGGCTTGCATACATCAATGGCAGGTTTCGCGCTTCCGGCGGTAGGTTGGCATCATTGGCCTTCGACTGAAAGACTTCATTTGCTGTTTGACATCAGATCATTTATTCACACCTTGCGAAATGTACTGCAGTACCTTGAGGGTAATTATCATTATCGGTGATTCCTCTCGCGTCTGTTAACTTCTTACATCATTGGATGGTAATCAGACGATGTCTCTCCATGTTCAACTTCAGATCATCTATTCACATGGTTAGACTTGTACTTGAGTGAAATATTGGACGATATTGGAGACCCCAGATCTAGTTTCATCCATCGATGCTGCGATATATTTTTCAGGAGTACTATATCAAATGTACAATGGCCTTACATTCATGGTCATCCACTCATGGGTCTACATCTATAGACGACTATATTTGTACATGTAATGAAAGTTTATAAAGCTGAGCATGGGTATGACTTCCCTCAGCTAAATTGTGAGAAAAAATCAAAGTATCATAATATATGTATTGTAACTGATGCAAGTCTCCTTCCGTTTCAAAACCTTCTCTCCAAGTGGTAAAGCATCTCACTCGACATGTTTATTTTCAACCTCATGCTTTAGGGGGAAACTGTTACAAGAAAATTTGGGCACATCAACCCTGGCTTCCAGATCCGTAGTATTAGGGTCCGTCAACCCCTAATTCAGTTGTTTTCATTCCCTAATGAAGTTAACCTACATCATGCTTTCTTCCCAAGAGTTTCCATGTCATCATTCATCCAAAAAATTCCCCTAGAGAGATCAGCGCAGGTGGCCCTTTATCAGGCTGCAATGAATTATAGGAACTACATTGTCTGGGTGCTATGCATCTAACCTAGCCTTTGTTTCACCTGCGATGAGCGATATTCATCAAATTTTTTGAAATTAATCCATTGGATTCCTCATCCAATGGATGCTTCTGGAAGTTTCCAGATGGATTGGGCTCACTTTTGGATGAGGAAGGAGATGAATGAACCTTAATCCATTATCCCTTCCTCCATGGAAGAACTTCCCAATTTTGGCAAAGCATTCATGAGGGCCATTAATGGCTTAACCTCCTACATTCAGCTATAAATGGACCAAGCATTCAAAGCCTTGGGGCGGTTGGAACTTCTTAAGCTAAGGAAATGATGTTTGAATGAGATTAGTAGCGAGAGTAATGTTATCATGTCAATTTTTTGCTTCATGAAGAGAGAAGGGTTTGAAGCTGGAAGGATGACACTAAATCGGACATGCATCGACATGGGTTGCAATATTTACTTCTATTAATAAAGAGTTCTATTCTTTTTCCCATTCATGTGTTATGTGATGTATATTGTACTTTTGGTTCTATAATATGTTTAGTTAACAGATTGATATGTATGCTTTGATGGTTTTTTGTCTCGGCTTATGTGCAGGTACCTTTCAAGCGAGTTAAGTATGGACAGGAGTGGCGAAAGCGGTCAAAGGGAAGAGGGATCGAGCGACAGATACATGTTGGTTCTTTTGCTCCTCTTTCTTTTATTTGTTAGCTATAGGAAAAGCATTGGAATTACTTTGGCTATTGTTCTATACTTGCTACCAGGTCTAGGGGTTAGTCGTTTGAAGAAACACTAAATTTGCCCATAACAATACAGGTAATTAAGTCATAGTTTTCTTCTACATTCCAGTTTCCAACAAGGCCATGAGGCCATAGATGCATCATACCACAATTGCAATATTTGGCTTAGGGATTGTACTGGTAAATAATGTATTAAGTTGTTAGGATATTCCGTAGGAAATAGTTAAGTATAACTTAGTCTATTGTAGAGTTAGGTAAAGTGTGTTTCTTTATTATGTACATTTGTAACTTACAATCTGACTTTCATGGTATGTTCTAGACATGAAGTGATGTGACAGTCCATTCTCTCCTCGATATTACTGACACTTGATCCCTGGCTTAAAACCTGATTGGTCCATGATCTCTATTTAAAGAGCATGGAGGGTCATTTGTAAGGTGACCGTTCATGAGATAAGCTTATG
The DNA here is from genome assembly GCA_031772625.1 of Pinus tabuliformis. Classification (NCBI taxonomy): domain Eukaryota; kingdom Viridiplantae; phylum Streptophyta; class Pinopsida; order Pinales; family Pinaceae; genus Pinus; species Pinus tabuliformis. The sequence continues at coordinate 895,704,863 of CM062815.1, forward strand.
TAAATTTTCTTTCTTTTATTAATAAAATCCTGAAGTGGCTGTGTTGGCTCAGACCGTGGACTCTTTTCCTCTTTGAGGGTTTTAACCACATCAAGAATACTGGTGTATTGATCTATGATCTGTTTGTGAGCGGTGTCCTTTGGTTTTATATATGAGGAAATTACCTTGTAGATTCCTACATGGTATCAGAACTATTTAAGGGCCGCATCTGTTGGTGATCCAAATCCGAAGCTGGTACAACTGCATCTGATTGTCGTTTCCTAGATCTACTGTTTCTTATTGGTTTCAGACTAAGAGGAGTACTCTATTGTGTTAGGAGCATCTGTCCTAGTGAGGAACCCCTTTAGTTTCACGCGAAAAGGTTTCCGGTAGCCCTAGCTACGTCATTTTTAAGATCTGGAGGTATACAATTTACTTTTTCAGTTCTAGTTATTCATCTCTCTGTTTATTTTGGTTTATTTAGCTCTCTGTTTTTTATTACCGGATCTAACTTTCATTTCTGTATATGCTCTTTGCTTTGCGACTCTGTGTGATCTCGGAAAATCAGAAAGATAAAGGAAGGATTTTTCTCATGTGTATTCTCTTTTTCACTGCGCCTTAGTGTGATCTAAGAAAATTTGAAACATTGAGGGAAATATTTAGTTTCCGGCGAAAGCTAACTTGAAGCCATAAGGTTTGGTTTTTTTGCATATCTGTGTTGGGTTGTGTTGTTTTTTTTCTGTAGGCAAAAATGGTTTTTTCAAGTAAGCACGCACCCCAAAGCTTAAGTGATTAAAAAAAAAAAACTTCATCTTTTCCAAAAATTACTAACATTTTAAACTAGATCACTTGGTCCAAAGTTACTTTATGAGAATAGAGGTCTTGGGTTCAAGTCTTTCTTTATGTTGAGTTACTTTTTCAAAAAGCACATATAACTTATGTTTTAAAGTTACTTTATGTAAAAGTGTTCTCACCCATTATAAAAAGTGAGTCACTTATAATTCTAAAGTCTCTTTATCTTTTATTTAAGTTACAATTTAGTGAGTAGCTCATAAAGTACCATTGTAAAAGTGACTTTCACTTATTTATAAAAGTGGGTCACATAAAATATTTTTTAAAGTGAGCTAATTAGATTAAGTTTGGAAAGGGGGGGGGGGGGGATTCTTTTTTAAATATAACATTATCATTCACTTCTACACATTCACGCACTTCGTTGGCATCTTCAACAACTTTTCTTCAAAAAGCCATAACTTCTTCATCTAGAAGCAGTTTTCAGAGCCGTTTTTTTTTAATCGACTTAATTTTTTGAGATCTTTCCATTGGAACAATTAGTTTCAGCATCTACAGCTTCAGTTTCTGTTAAAATGGAAAGCCCATGCTAATTTATTTTTGACAACACTAACTACTTCCAATGGTGGTCCTACATTGTGGATTTACTTAGAAGTAAAGGTCTTTACAGAATAGCCTTAGGCCAAGAAACTAAACCTAAAGATGAAGATAAGATAGCCAAATGGGAAAATAGGCAAGATCAAGCACGTGGGTTGATATGGATTTCTATTTCTCCAGACCTTAGATTCCATATCGTAGAACTTGATACCCCTAATGAAGCAATGAAACGACTCACTAAAGTTTTTGGAATTAAAATTTAAATTAGAGCCCATCAACTTGAAAATGAGTTGCTTACGTTGGACCCCAATAATTTTTATTCTATTCAATATTTTTTTTCCAATTTCAAGACCCTTAGACTTCTCTTGGAAGGTGTTAAGGTTAAGAAAGAAGATGGTAGCCTTATCTATTCCATTCTTACTAAGTTGGGACCAACCTACTCTGTGTTTGTTTCCACATTCCATTCTACTAGAGAAGCATTTATTTCTCAAGGACACGACTACAATCCCCCCTATTTTGATGCCTTTTGTGATTATTTAATAAGAGAACAATAAAAAATCTTACACCTTGGTCTTCTTAATCTTGGAAACTCTTCTAAGAAAGCCTTAGCCATCCATGAACAACCAAATTCAAAGAATCCTAAGAAGCAGTATCCTAAAAAGAATGGTCCTAAACTAAAGAATGGTCGTAAGCAATTTCAGTCTCAAAATGAAAAATCAATTCAACAAAATGATAAGGAAAATAAAAACAAAGGGAAGAAGACTGAGAGACATTGCAACTTTTGTAATCGAGATGGCCACTTAGAATCCAAATGCTTTAAGAAGATGGAAGCCTTGGAAGCAGCAATGAAGAAGAATAACATCCATTTGGAACATTCTTCAACTTCAACTTCATCTTCAGGAATAACACTTTCTGCATGTGGTTGTCAAGCATCTCATTTTGGTTATGCACTAAATGTATCTTCTTCTCATTCTCACGTGTGTCTCATTGATTTTGGAGCTTCTTATCACATGGCCAAAAATAAAGCCATGTTTTATTCTTTAAATGATTGTAACACCAAAAATATATATGTTGGTGATGATAGATCGCTTAGTGTTGTAGGGATTGGAACTATTCATCTAGACAATGGTCAATTTAATGATGTATTATGTGTTCCAACCTTATCCTGCAACCTTCTATCTATATATCAGATAACTCATTCAAGTGAAGGTAAAATCGTTGAATCCTCACCTCATGATGTTGTAATTAAGACCTAAGAGATCTTAGACAGATTTTAGCTACTGTTATTGCTGATGATTCTACATGGTTGTAAAAGTTTAATAAATTTGGGTCATCAACTCTTCCCTCGATATTTGTTGCTCATAATGATGTAGTGAGCAAACTTTGGCATGAGCGATTTAGTCACTTAAACTATTGCTCCTTTCAAAATCTACGTAAAGAAAATATGGTGGCAGGTCTTCCTATGGTATCTTGCAGAGATAGCGTTTGTTCCAGATGTGTACTCAGAAAACATCATCGTGATAGTTTTGAAAAACGTGCCTCTTGGCATGCCTAAGCCCCTTTACAGCTTTTGCATAGTGATTTATGTGGTCCACTTACAGTTGTTTCATTCTCTGGTTACAAGTATTTCTCAGCTTTCATTAATGATTTCTCTTGACGCACTTGGTATACTTCTTGAAACTCAAGAGTGAAGTATTTAACATGTTCTTGGCCTTTAAGGCCTTTGTTGAGAAACAATCTAGACATCAAATTATTAAGCTAAGATCTGAAAATGGTGGAGAATATGTTAACAACAAATTCATCAACTTTTTCACTGCGAATGGAATTCAAATACAACATAAGGTTCCATATACTCCACAAGAAAATGGTGTAGCTGAAAGGAAGAATCACACCTTAAAGGAAATGGCTAATTGTATGCTTCAATCTAAAGTACTGAGTATTAATTTTTGGGCATAAGCAATTAACTGTGCAAATTACATAGTATATCGCACTCCTACTAAGGTTTTAAAGAATATCACTCTAGAAGAAGCATGGGCTCAATTAAACCAGATGTAAGTCACTTTCATGTTTTTGGAAGTGAAGCATGGGTCCATATTCGAGATGAGAAACATAAATATTTAGAACCTAAGAGTGAAAAATGTATTTTTGTTGGATATTCTAAAGATGTCAAAGGATATAGAATTATTCCACTTAAGTCCAAAAATGTTATCATTAGAAGAGATGTAAAGTTTGCTGAAAATATATCGGCCTACGAGCCTAGTTCAGCGGATGTGCCACCTCTCTCTAACCCTTCTACTTCTGAAAACATTTCTTCTTTAGATGATGACAGCGATCATGACAATCCTCCCCCACCTTCTCAGGATCCTCCTTCAGCTCCTCAGCTTCCAAAATGGATCTGTGCTACTTGGGATGCAGCAGGTGCTCTAGCAGGTGATCCTACAGATTAGCAACGTACCCATTCTCATTTTGATAGATCCTCTTCTTTAGTGGCTCATGCTTTAGTGAATCATGATAGTGACACCTCTGCAGAAGCTTCAGTCCATCTAGATTGGGATGTAACTATGCATGAAGAATATCGTTCATTATTGGCAAATGATACATGGATCTTGTTACTCTTCCAAAGGGACGAAAACTTGTTAGATGAAAATGGGTTTACAGAACCAAGTTTGGACTAGATGGAAAAGTTGATAAACATAAAGATCGTCTTGTTGCTAATGGTTTTTCACAAGTTGAAGGCATTGACTATACTGAAACCTTCTCCCCTGTTGCCAAAATGAACTCTATCCGCCTTGTTCTTTTCCTTGCTTTCTATTTCAAATGGGAAATCCATCAGATGGATGTTAAATCTGCCTTCTTGCATGGAGACTTACATGAGGAAATATATGGAACAACCTCCTAGCTTTATACAAACAGACTCCAGCCTTGTATGTCGGCTTAAGAAACCCCTTTATGGTCTCAAGCAAGCCCCTCGGGCTTGGTATGCCAAAATGGATAGCTTTCTTTTAGATACTGGTTTTTCTAGGTGTCATTCTGACAATACTGTCTACACCAAGAAGGTGGGTAAGTCTCTTATCATTCTTGTTCTTTATGTTTATGATCTTATCCTTACTGGTAGTGATCCCAACCTTATAAACCATGTGAAGTCTATCCTTAAGAAGCAGTTTGAAATGAAAACTTAGGACACTTGCATTATTTTCTTGGTCTTCAAGTCTTGCAATCCAAGGAAGGCATTTCCCTTTCCCAATCCAAGTATGCCTGTGATCTTCTATGCCACTTTCACATGGAAGACTGTAAGCCAGCCCCTTCTCCCTTTCAGTCTGGAGCAAAACTTTCAATCACTTGTACTTCCCCTGAAGTTGATGCTACCTTATACCCTCAGCTTGTAGGAAAGCTTTTGTATCTAACCCATACCTGTCTTGACCTTTCCTTTGTTGTTGCCCTTATTGCCCATTTTATGAAAAACCCACATGAAATTCATTGGAAAGAAGCTAAAAGAATAATTCATTATGTTTGAGGTACAGTTCAGTTTGGGATTCATTAGAGTGCAAAAGTATCTCCTCTATTGGTTGGTTTCATTGATTCCGATTGGGCTGGTGACCCTGATGATCAGAAGTCTACTGCAGGTTATGTGTTCACTCTTGGTTCTAGACCTATTACATGGGCTTGCAAGAAACAAAGTGCCATTTCTCTTTCTTTAGCAAAAGTAGAGTATCGTGGTGCTGTAGAAGCTAGTAAGGAAGCCATGTGGTTTCGTCAGATCCAGTCAGAGTTTGGCTTTCAGCAGCAACATCTGACTACACTATGGTGTGATAATCAAAGTGCCATTGAAATATGCAAATATCTAGTCCAACATCAGCGCAACAAACACATTGAACTACACATGCGCTTCACCAGAAATCTCATTCATGAAAATGTTCTTGAAGTGCAATATTGTTCAACAGGTGATAAAGTTGTAGACATCTTTAGAAAGGCTCTCATAGAGGCGAAGTTTACTAAACTTTGATTTATTGTTGGAGTTCAGGAAGTTGTCACTAAGGTGGGATAGGTTTTAATGCCTCCTTCCTTCTCCTATTGTGTCATACTTTTACGTCCTTCAATCCTATCCTAAGTTTTTCTTAAGGGGGGATGTTAGGATATTCCGACACATAGGAAATAGTTAAGTATAACTTGGTCTAATGCAGAGTTAGGTGAAGTTTGTTTCTTTACTATGTACATTTGTAACTTACATCCGATGGTCACGATATGTTCTAGACATGAAGTGATCCGACGGTTCATTCTCTCCTCGGTATTATCGACACTTATCTGTATCTTAACACCCGATTGGTCCATGATCTCTATTTAAAGAGCATGGAGGGTCATTTGTTGGGTGATCGTTCATGAGAGAAGCTTATGTAAATTTCTTTCTTTTATTAATAAATTGTCTAAAGTGGCCGCATTGGCTCAGGCCGTGGACTGTTTCCCGCTTTGAGGGTTTTAAACACGTCAAGAATACTGGTGTATTGATCTATGATCTATTTGTGAGTGGTGCCCTTTGGTGTTCTATCTAAGGAACTTACCCTATAGATTCCTACATAAGTATCCCTTTTTCTTCTCACTCCTAGTGTGAATACTTATTCCTTTTATGGATTTTATAAGTGTGCTCTTCAGTGCTAATGGCGGTATATGGGTTTTTTCTAGGAGAAGAACGCCAAAATTCACCAGAAAAATATGTATAATCTTGCTCTTTTATGGGGTATTTGTCCTAAGAAAAATTATGTTCTATTATTATTATGTATAACAATATTTTGGAACTCACTTCCCTATTCAATATATGGTGAGATGTATGATGTTGTTATGAATGACTGACTACTTAAAAGCAAAGTAGCTTCTGCATCTAGTTTGTTTCCCTCATTATGTCTATAGGTCGATGTTTCAACATGCTCCCCATGGATTATTTGGTGTTCACTTCTAGCACAAGGGTTGTTTGGGTTCCAATTTTTGTTATTTATTATTCAATGTTGAAGAAATCGCCCTATGTTTCTTTTAGAAGTAGTAACAAAGAATACTAGAGAGAATTTCCCTGTTATCAATTATCTTGAGTGACCTTAGATGTACATTTATATTATGTGTATCAAAATCGTGATTTAATTACCCAAATTCCACTATATTTTTGTAATTGGAACCTTCAAAGGTTATATATATACATACATACATACATCTATCTATATATCTATCTATATATATATATATATATATATATATATATATATATATATATATATATATATATACTTTTTTCAGGAGAAGTTTATGTTATTGAAATGGGTTACATATTCTTCGATTTATGTGTGGTTCAATTCTTCATGTTGACTGCCTACCCTAATCGTCAAATTCACACCTATCTTGTAGATGTGTTTTGTAACGCAATAGAAAAAGAAATTATCCTTCTTTTTTTTTTTAATTGGGAACTTACCTTCCTGCTATATCGGGTTACAACATGTCTAATTTAATTTCCTTTTCTAGTTTTTCTTCACTGCTTGTTCTTTGACTAACAGTTATGGTGAAGATATTACTGGGAACGAGGAGGAAGAATAACCATGTACTCTTGTTACTACTGGTGAACCAAGAGTTCCTTTTGATCATTTCTGACCAAATCCTTGGTATTCTACCCCCTTGGACTTTTTAGGTCAAGGTATTCCACATTACCACACTCCTTTTTACTTTTCACCAAGACGAAACATGTCAGAAATTCCTTGTGGGAGTCAACCCATTGATACCTCTATGTATACCATCTCTCTAGAGTCATTATTGTATGGTGGTTCTTTAGTTCCTGTTGGGGACCAACCACTTACTGGAAAATTTTTAGGAGTTACTCCTTCATCTGGTTTATCTACCGCTACTGCTCAAAGCATGACTTCCATGCCTGAAGCACCTTTGACATCAAAAAAATATGTTAACATGATATATGGTAACTTAGGTAATCTTGAAGTAAGCCCAACTGGTGTTTATTAACTACCTGGGGGGAAACTACCTTGTCCTCCACCTTGAGGATAATTTGTTGTCAAATCATATCCTCTGTTTGGAGGTCAACCTTTTATTGGACCTTATGGTCAGATACCTCAAGTCGGTCCAAGTCAACCTATTATGGCTCAACCCTTGATTTGGTGCTCCTTATCGTGGGATGAATATTATTTGGAATGTTGCTTTTGCTGAACAACTTACTCCAATTGCTCCAAAAGTGTCAGTTTATCAACCTGTTCATCCTACTAGACAATCTATTCCACAAATACCTATTCCAAGTATTTTAGTACATGTCCAACAACCTGTCTAAGGGATTCCACAAACACTTGTCCAACAACCTATCCAAGGGATTCCACAAACACATTTTCAACAACCAATTCAACAACCTATTCAACAACCAATTCAACAACCTGTTCAAAGTACACCTCAAACACCTATTTAGTCTACTGTTCAAACATTTGTTCAACAACTAGTTCTAAGTTCACCTCAGACACCTATCCCGAGAGTATCACAAATGATTGTCCAAGTTACCCCTCAGATATATTTTCAATAAACTACACAAGCTGTCCCTCAAGCATCTGCTCATGAAACTAGTCCTACTTTCCAGCTTACAACACATATCCCTATCGGACAACCTAGTATAGGGATAATGCAAACATCGTATCAAGGTCAAGCTTTTCAAAGCCAGCCTTCTCAAGGTCAAGCCTTTCAAAGCTATCCTTTACAAGGTCAATTTATCCAAGGTTAACCTGTTCAAAGTCAATTTGTTGAAGGTCAAACTTTACAAATTCAACCTTTATAGGGACAATATTACTTGGGTTAAATGGTTCAGATTCCACCTTTCTAGAGTCAACCATACCTTGGTCATTGTTTTCAAATTCAATTTCAACCGCAACTTGGTATGACTCACCCTGGTTACCCTAGAGCAACGTTGGGCATGGAATCCCCCCCAAGGCATGTTTTGGGGCTCAAAGCCCAAGTTTTGACCCGATATTGTTGTAAAGACTCCGCGAATCGTGGGCTCGAAGCGCGAAATGTATGATAGAGTCACAGGGTTGTCTGCCCTATTTTTGTAATGTAATGTCAGCCTACCCATGGTCTGCGGACCATGAAATTGTATAAATAGAGTGAGGCTCTAAGTGTAAAATATAACTAAGCAGAAGCAGAAGCGAGAAGCGAAGAGTCTAAGTGTCTAAGGGTGTCTTGGGTCATAGGGTAGGAGAAGGCTCTGCAGCTGAGTGTGCAAAGGCCTAGTAGTCCGCAGTTGAGTGCGCGGACCCTTGCAGCTGAGTGTGTAGGGTGGAGTCGAGTCTATAACTAAGGAAGAGAATAATAAAGAGAAGTTTTATCTAAATTCTATGTACCTATTCTTAGGTTATTGCATGTTTGATATAAATTGCAAATATATTGTTTATTTACTGCGTGCAACTGTATGAATGGTGTATATTGTTAAGTGTAACTTAAAGCATGCATGTAGACTAAGATAATAAACTAACATTAGAATATCAGTAAGGAATTGGGTAATAACAATGTTCGGCCCCCGAGTAGGGCTGCACAAAGGCATCATCTCAGGCTGCGAGCTACGGGAAAGTGCGCGTAGTGACATGCACGCAGGAACGAACCGCGGACCCCTTGAAATCATCAGACATCTCTAGGGTGTGGAAACCTAGTTCTAGAGCCCTCCCATACTGCTTCGAGTGAAACCTCAGTTTGTGCTCCATGGACTACTGTCGAAAGGGTCAGTAGTACCGGGATTTGTTTGGCTAAATCACCTCTGAACATGGGTCAGGGCCCAGAAAGCCAACAAGGAATGCAAATACCAAATGCACAAGATATTCCAAGATATCCTCAATATCCTCCTCCAGGGATTGGACTTAACCCTTAGGGTTATCAAAATCCGCAACAAGACCTCAATTGACAGTTACTGTTCATCTCAACTTTAGGTTTACGAGATTTATCCTGGATAACGAAGGATCTTATCTATTACTAAGCATTTTGGGTGACAATGCCTACTAAGTTACCAAATGATATACCAAAGTTTGAAGGTAAATCAGGAGAAGACCCATCTAATCACATTATGACATATCATATTTGGTGAGAATCGAATTCATTGATCGATGTTTATATTCGATTACCCCTTATCCAATGAACTTTTATCTATTCGACAACAAAATGTCACATTGATTTACCTCATGCTTATTTTCATAATTTCAACTCTTTAGCAACAACATTTTTGGCACATTTTCAGTGACCAATTTGATATGACACTAGTACTGAACTTTTGACTTCACTAAAAAAATCGACATCCACTTAAATTTCAGATCATATACATGAACGAAGATGTAAGTGTCGTTTAGTCAAGGTTTATATTTCAGATCAAATTTTGGTTGAATCGTTTACAAAATCATTACTTCCTGATATTATCGAGGATGTTGCTAAAATAGGTGTTGTAATGGAACAACATGTAATTGAACATGCCTAGTACCTAGACCTAGCCTACACATAATCAGACACCTTGTACAATAAAATCCCAAATCTACCAGAATCAACTCCTACAGGATCTAACATTGTTGATGGTGTAATTGGTTTTCTCAACAATTAGTCTAAGGGAAAAAATAAGAATTCTAAACCTTGGCTATACAAGATTCACCTAGTGAAAACCTTTCTCCAGACACTACTTCTGAGATAAAGGTCATATAATTGTCTACTGGCAAGAATCAACCATCCAGAGGTAAAAATAAGGGGAAAGGTAAAACAAATCATAATGCTTCTCAGAAAGAGAAAGGAACTAAAAATGAATCAACTGATGAGAAAAAGAAACCTCATTTTCATTCTATAATCTGTAATGAATATTATTATATGAAGGAATTCCCACATCGAGCAGAGGTTACCAAATTTATATAAGGTTCTCCAACTCCTGCTATTTTGAAGGATCCTTTTCCTTCAAAAGACAATAAAATGGTTTCACATAATCCATCTTCTTCTTCCATATCAGAATATATTATGATGATGTCTTTGCAATTTATTGTAACAATAAGATCAAAATATTACAAATCTAAGGGTCCTGCAATAAATGGAAATGATGCTAGTCCATCTAGTCAACCTTCCACTTCAATTCCCTCTCCTTCCAAACAATTGTAGATTGAGAAACCAAACCCTAAAATGATGTTTTGACTTCCTCCCAAAGTTGTTATCCAAAAATAAGCTTTCAACCCACATGTTAGAGCCACTTAGAACTACAACATTGTTGAATACCTAGTAATGTCTCCTTCGGAAATGTAAGCTCTTGAAGTGCTGCAAACATGTCCAACATAAAGAAAGTTACTTTTTTTAGGTATTGGAGCAATTGATCCGCAATATTATAATATTATAATATTTGATCTTGAGAGTCATATACCTAGACTCCCACATCAACTGGAATTCCAAATACCAGTTTTCACCAAAACCGAATGAGCGTTTCGTACAATAATTGACGAAGGAGCCTCTACATATAACATGTCTATTGCTTGCTACAAAGCTTTGGGTTCTCCAACTATAAATCAATATCCTACCACTATGAAAGCCTTTTATGGAAGAGGTTTTCATCCTTATGAGATCTTAAATGGTCTATAAATAGATTTAGAAGGTAAGACAGTTGCAATCAAATTTGAAGTAGTTGATGCCCAACTTGATTATAACCTTTTACTAGGCTGAAGTTGGACATATGTTATGTCTACAGTGGTCTCATAACTTTTCCACATGATACTATTTCCTCATCAGGGGAAAATAGTAAAAGCAGAACAATTGTCTTACTATAATTCCGACCCTAACTCTACAGGTAGTGTACCTTTTATGGGGAGAATGATTACTCCCTATGATGATATTGGTGTTGGTTTGCTTAGGGAGTCATTATTGATGGAAACTTTTTCACTTTCTCCATCGAATTTTCCTTCTAATGTTGCTCAGGTTAACGTGATCTCATCAAGCGCTATGGAATATTATGACTCTTGGATTGTGCCTTCATAATTTTAATTTATCTTGTATTGCAACGAGATACCTTTAAGCCCACTCGAATTAGCTTATTAGGCAGTTCAAACATTTTATGATCCACCAACTTCTGAAAGTGATCGAGTGAATGTGATCACTGGCGATTATTCTCAATAACCTTGGTTAGAACCAATTTCATTTCCTCATCCTTTTGATAATACGTTTCCTACCGATGAAAGTATTATGGAGATTATGACTTTTGATGAAATGCCATGGGACGATTATCATCATCATTCATATTTTCTTCCTAACCTTGATAAAATTGAGAATGAATTTTCTACGATATTTTTTCTTGAGATCGTAGATAATCCTAAATGCCCTATGTCAATTATTCATTTTGAATCTAAAAATAATTTTGGATATATATCTACAACTATTTCAATTAATATCTCAGTCAAATATGGAATTATCGAGAAAAATGACATAGGTGTTTCGTGCTCACTTGAAGAAATTCAAATGTCCAAAGCCCTATTCAAGATTTCATGACATTTTTGCCTGGTCTTATGAGGAAATGTTAGGAATTGGCCCGAGTATTGTTGTTCACAAAATTAAGACTTACTTAGATGCTAAACTTATTAGATAAATATTACGTCCAATGCATCCACGAAAGGATGCTGTTATCAAAGATGAGGTTGAAAAACTACCTAAAGCAGGTTTTATCTATCTAGTTCCCTTGATTGACTAGGTTTCCAATAATGTTCTTATTAACAAAAAGTAAGGGACCATCAAAGTATGCTTATATTATAGGGATATTAATAAGTCTTATCCAAAAGAAAACTATCCTACCCCCTATATCGACAAAATTGTTAACGATTGTGCCGGTAACGAAATATTTTCTTTCATGGATGGATTTTCTGGATACAACCAAATCAACATACTCCCCACTGATCAACATAAAACCACATTCATTTGTCCATGGGGGACTTTTTCTTATCAGAAACTCCCATTTGGATTAAAGAATGTTGACAAAACCTTTCACAGGGCCATGTCTTACACATTTCACAATATCAAGCACATTTTATAACCTTATTTGGATGATTTACCAACTCATTCACTGAAACGGGAAGATCATCAAATGCATTTGAGAACTATCTTTAATAGGCGTCGACACTACAATATTCACTTGAACCCTCACAAATGTGTTTTTTGTGTACAATCTAGTTGATTACTGGGATTTTTCGTATCAAATGAAGGCATTCGTGTCGATCCACTTAAGGTAGAGGCTATTCTAAATTTGCCTCCTCCTTCCAACTTGCATCAACTCCAAATTTTGCAAGGGAAAGCGAAATTTTTAAGTCAATTCATCCAGAACTATGTTGAGCTAACTAAAGGTTTTACTTGACTGTTGAAAAAGGGCATATCATTTACGTGGGATGAAGTTGCTCAAAAAAATTTAGATGCACTCAAACATGTGTTGACTTATACACTATTTTTGCATTCACCCAATTATCATCGAGACTACTTTTTGTATTATCTGCATCTGATGTCACCATTGGCATGGTTGTAGTTCAAACAGACGAGTTGAACGATGAACATGTGATATATTATTTGAGTAGAAATCATATGAAAACTGAGATAAAATATGCACTTGTGGAGGAATTTGCATTAGCAGCTATTCAAGCTATCCAAAGATTTCGTCACTGCATTCTCTTACCTAAAAAAACATTGATTTCAGATTGCAACCCTATGGTTTACATTCTCATGAGACAATTTCTAGGGGGAAAATATACTAAATGGATAGTTATCCTACAAAAATTTGATTTAGAATTCATAAAATCAAAGTCCAAGAAGCCATTGGTGTTTTTTGAATTGTTATGAGACTTTCCCTATACTGAAACATAAATCGTGGGAGAGGATTCTCTTCAAGACAAATCCCACTTTCTTATGATTACATTAGACGCTTGGTATGGAGATATTATCGTGTATCTTCAAACCCAGTATTTTCGGCCAAAATTGACTCGAACTAACCGTCATCGTATTCGGTACCAATCCCAACAATACACTATTGTTGGAAATACACTTTATCGTCATGGTGTTGATTCCATCTTTAGACGATGTTTGACTCATGAAGAAGCTGAAAGGCATTGAATGATTGCCATTATGGAGCTTGTGCCAGTCATATGTTAGGGTTTGCCACTACCCAAAAAATCTTGTGCATTGGGTATTTCTGGCCTTCGATGTTCAGATATTGTATAACTGCGGTCCATAAATATAATAATTGCCAAATTTATGATCGTAAAATGCATGCACCTCCAACTTCTCTTCACCCAATCATTGTTGTCGATCCTTTTGCAAAATTGGCCATTGATTTCCTTACATGTAACCCTCACTCGATCGGGCGGCATGGGTACATTATCATAGTAGTGGATTGTTTTACAAAATGGGCTGAGGCGATGCCTGCATATAAGGATGATGGCGAAACGATAGCTATTTTCATATTCAATCATGTGATTTCTCAATTTGGTGTTCTAAAAGTCATCGTCATTAACCATTGTAACCATTTTCAAAATTTTATGATGACCTAACTTACTACAAAGCTAGGCTTGCATGACAATTCTAATCCATATTACCCATAGGCAAATGGCCAAGTAGAAGTTACAAATAAGGTTTTGAATACCATGATTAAACGGATCGTTGGAATTCATAAACGAACTTGGCATCTAATGCTTTTTATAGCCTTGTGGGCATATCATACCTCAACAAAAAATTCAACTGGTTTTACTCCCTTCTCGTTGGTTTACGATGTGGAAGTAGTCTTACCTATTGAATGTGAAATATTGTCATTAAAGCTGGCAATCAAATTTGTTACACAACATTTTTCATTGTCCCTATACTCCTCGTTCCTTGATCCTGGGGGACCTCTACAGTGAACCCTACATGCTTTCCCTTCATGAAGAAACTCCCATTGTGTCCCTCTTCATGAGTAGAACAATTCCCTTTTGCATGATTTCCCGAAAATCTTCTATTTTTCCCAGTTTACAAGATTAGTGCTAATGACCCTTGTTATCCTCATGCCAATATGCAGGGATTATAACTATCCCTGGCGCCAACCGGAGTGACTGAGCCTTGTTCCTGTCACGCCGATCCTCTTTTGGAAAGTTTTTTAAATAAGGAGCTGAAGCTTCCATCTCTAGAAGCTTTGTAATGGAAGTATGGTAAATGGTTGGGCCAGATGGAGTCAAGGATGTCAGTTTGGGCTCCTTTCCCCTATAAGGATGGAACTACCTCAAGAGATAAGAACTTCTCCCATGAGAAGAGGAACCATCTCCCATCCATTCATGCTATATAAAAATCCATTTTTCCCAAGCACAAGCTAGTGTTAATGTTGGTGTGCTAGTGCTAATTAAGTTTGGAGTAAACAACAAGCTATTCCTAGTTGTAGCTCTCTAGTTGTGTGTGAGGGAGAAGCGTGAATTTGGCTTAGTGTGAAGATTAAAGGGAAGAGCCTTAAAACTATCATTGTTGAGGCCATCATGAAATCCTAATGGAAGTGTATGGGAACATGGTTTTGTCGGAGGAGAACAACAACGTCAAGACAATGGTTGTAATCTCTTCTTGATTTAATATATATGCAATTATCGATTGATTTCCTACATAATGTGTCATCTCACATGTTTATGTCTTAGTGATTCTTGACTTGTTAAGTAGGTTGAATTATAATTTGTCTATTATCACGGTTGTTGTTTGCTGTTGTTTACTTGTTTCAGGTGTTCGAAGAAGGAAACGGGAGATAGCTGGAGCGAGCAAGAAAGGTCATCACCAAACGGGATAAACATACTAAGAGGTAGGCCCTCTTAATTGGTTCTAACCTAAGGAAAGCTTCCATAGAATGTCTTGTTTGTGGCTAGACCCTCTATCAGGTTAGAGGAATTGTTTGTGTCCGCACTTAAAATTTTACTTCACCACAAATTGGTGCCTCCGCTAGGAATTGAATCCTTCTGCTTGTGTGCTTGGAATTTCATGGTTTTCTGTGAACTTTTCTAGTTTTGCCATTTCCCTTTAGTTATGTTTTCTTTGCTTTTCTTACTACTCTAGGTTTGAAATTCATAGTAGTAAATCTGGTCCCAACTTTTGAATTTTTTTTTTATTTTATTCTTTGCATTCTCGCTCAACGCGCTTATTTCGCTGACAGTCGCGCTGATCAGCGTGATATGCTGAGAAGCAGTCGCCTCGACCCTCTTCTGGTGCTTGTTGTCAGTTAGGCAGTCACGCCAATGCCTGTAAGTGAATATTAGGGTTCACCCCAAATCTTGGCCAGTGTGTTTTGCTCTCATGATTTCTACCCTGTAAGTTGTTAGACCGTCTTCCCCTTACTAAAAAGATGCTTTTCATTTGGTTTATTTGCTTATTGATTTGCCTTTGTTTCACTTGATTTTTTGGGTCATTGGATGGTTAGTGACACTAGGGCATCTAATTTTCCATCAGTTCAGCTGATTGTGAACTCAGTGAGTCAAGTTGTTGGTACATTTACTCCTTGTGTTTCATTTACAGTCCTTCTATGGCTTTGACCTCCATTACATAAGTTTGAAAAGTTTCTGTTTGCTTGCTTAAACGTCTCTTTCCCGACATAGATCACATTGCTTGTCTTGTTTTTGGTAAAGTCATTTGTGTCATTGTTTGAAAGAGATTCTCTTTTTGTGTTTTTCATTTTCTTGAGAATCAATTGTCTTGAAACTTTTTCATTGAAGTTTTTTATGAGAAATTCATTTTTTCATTTCATGAAAAATACTAAATTCTAGTTTGCTGCATCAATATGTTACAGTAGTTAGCATCATTTAAGACTAGGATTGCATTGGAATTTGAAAAGGAAAAAGAATTCTCTTTACTTTTGAAAGGACTGTTCAAGTGTACTTGCTAGGAAATTAGGAATTGGAATGTAGTTTTCATTAGTTTATTTTCTCAAAAAGTGAAGTAGTGAAAAATAATTCGCTTTCGGTTGCTTGGTTGTTTGCATTTGATTGTGTTTTATACCCTCTCTAGTGTAGATAATTCATCGAATTGAAAGGGTCTTGTCTCATTTAGCTGCATTTAGGGATTTTTTGAGTCACATCGCTAAGGCCTAAAAACTAAGACATAATTCAAGATAAACTTTAAAATGAACTCAACTAACCTAAGGTGCATTTGAAACCTAATGATCACATCGAGAAGGTATAGGCTAGAGACGCGTTCTGACGTATTTAAACCTGGAAGTTGTCATTAGCTTTGGCACTAGACAGCACTAGTACGGATTTGTGATCCTTGTACCGTCGAGTATATAACAGGAGACCCCTCTAGGCTGCAATCCTTTATCCATAGGAAGCTGAGTCTGCCACCTTGCAAACGTAATACACCAAACACAACATTTGGGGAGATCGCCTGCCCGTACTTCTCGGTTCACCGAGAGGTATTCTGCAGTTTACGGTTGCTTGGTAACCCTTTTTACCTAGATTATTTGGAGTAGTAATTTTATCTTTTTGACTCATTAAACTTAAAATATCATTCGAGCACTTTTCCTTTCGAGCTTGTTTCCAATCGAAAGTGATAGTCATCTTTCCTTCTTTCTCGACTCTTAAAACATGAAAGAGCACCAATTTATTTATACGTCTTTAAAATTGATTGCCCATGATCTTATAACATCCTGTTAGTATTTTCTAGAACAAATTGTGAGTTTTCCCTAAAGTACATTTTTAAAGCCTTGAAATTTATCTCTCTTTTCTTGTTAACTAAGAGAAGGTCATCGTGGTTGAACCATCTGCTTCACCTAGTTGCTCTTCCTCCTTCGTCTGAAAGATTGTCTGAGGAGCCTTTTCTTGAATTACCAAAGTCACTCGAGGACCAAGGCATTGAACTCAGAATCATTCTGAGCATTCAACCTTTGTCATCTCATCTTCCGCCTACTTCAGATACTGGGTCACCTATTAACATTGGCCCAGAATCTCCAGACAATTCCGTTCAGACTCCTGAGAGTTCGCCAACTATTGATATCACTATAGCATCCATACAGTTCGTATGATCAGGCGGGTGTTCCTTTGGAATTATCCTCTCATACATCTTCGGTCATTCGTCATCGTTTTTTCCTATCTAGGGCACCTGAAGGCGATGCTCTATTTACCTCTTCAGATCAATCAGAAGTTTCTACTCCACACATTGTCGAAGAGGAGGAACATCAATTTACTCCTGAATGTTTCCCCTATACGGGGAGCATTCCCATCAGTGTGTTTCAGGATTTTCCACCTAATTATGTGACTTTAGCACAATTGGTCTCAGGTACACCTAGTGCCTCATCACTTTATCACAACCCTGTTTAGGCATCTGTTGCATGCCTACTATAGATCCATTCATTGCGAATCCGACCTCCCAACAGGTCATTACCTCAGTCCTGGTGCAACCCACTGTTCCAAACCCCCTTGTCTCATATGTCCCAGTCACCCATCCAATTAAACTGACAGTATCGCAGAATGTTACTGTCAGTTCTTCGATCCCTCCAGTAAGTGGAGAAGCTATGCCACCGCCTAGGAGGCATAATTTGTGTGTTTTTATGATGTCAAGCACCACCAACTTGAGTAGCTCACAAGCTCACATGGTTTGGATGATCTAGCTTTCTTCTGGTGTTAACCAAAACCCTACTGGTCCTACTGGATTAAGCAATGTCCAGTACCAACAGGTCCAAAATCGCATTGGTCCGTCTAGGTCAAGCAATTTCTAGTATCGGCAGCCTTATGAGGCTCAAGTTTAGTACCAAGCTCCTTACGTTCCATATGGTTCTCGAGGAATGGTCGATTTGCCTTACATCCTTTAGTCTAGGCAGTACGCTCAGCCTGGCCCATCCACTTGGTAGGGTGGCTATGGCCAGATTCAGTTTGGAAAATTTTGGGAACTGTTCAAGTACCCTTGCAGCAGCAAGGAAAACCTTTGCAGAAACAAAGGCAACCTTTTTTGCAGAAAGGGCCGTCCATGCAACAACAGGTGCAGATGATATCACAACAAAGACAACTACAACAACCACAGGGGCAACCCTCGCAACAATTGCAACAAACCATGCAGCAGTAGATGCAATATACTTTGCAACCCACCTAGCCTATGTCTTCGCAAGGCCAACCTTTGCAGCCGCGGGGACATCCTTTGCAGCCACAAGGTTAATCCTTGTAGCAATTGGGCCAACTCAAGAGTAGCAATACTTATACACATATCAACAGGCTCAACCCTTGCAAGGACAATGCCAGGGTCAAGTCCTGCAGTAGCAGGCCCAAAATCCTAATGTCCTGGGGTAACAAGTACAAAATCCTTTTGTCCAAGGGCAGCAGGTCCCGAATCCCTATGTCCAGGTGCAGGAAGTGCACAATCCTTATGTCCAAGGATAGCAGGTCCAAAACCCTCTTGTTCATGGGAAACAGGTTCAAAAACCGTATGTTTAGGGACAACAGGTGTAATATCCATAGGTCCAAGGTCAACAGGCTCAACAGCCTCTTAACATGTATGTTTCTTATTAGCAACCTATGACCAGACACTTGAGAGGTGTTCAAGGTCAAAATCCTCCCTATGGCCAAGGTAACCTACAGTGGGGGAAAAATCAAATGACATATGGTCAGAACCCTCCACTATGGGGCCAAAATCCTTACCAACAGGGATGGGCTCCTCCGGTTGGACCCGCTTATTGACCTCCAATGTCTTTCAATACTTAATTGCCATTCCTGGCCACACTAGATTTGCTAGATGTGTCTTGCCTCACAAATGATCCCATTCTTCATTTTCCATATTGGCCTCCAGTTTAGTCCAAGATCCCGAGCGATTGTCCTAATTTCAGTGGGAAAGAAAAGAAGATCCTCAAGCCCATGTGATGACATATCACCTTTGGTGCTCCTGAAATTTCTACATTGATGATTCTATTTGTATCCTCCTTTTCCAACAAACCCTCACAGGTGTTGCAACCAAGTGGTACATCGAGCTTCCTCCAAGCACTTACCATGACTTCAACTCTTTAGCCATGGATTTTCTCACACATTTCCAATTTCCTGTTCGCTATGAAACTGGCACCTATTTTCCCACATCTCTTAAGCAAGATACTGTGACACACATCTCCGATCACATCCATGAATGGAGACATAGACGTCGCTTGATTAAACTTGATATTTTCGATCAGTTTCTCACCAAATGGTTTACCAAGTCATTTGTCGCTCCAATTTCTCGTGATATAGCTATGGGTGGATGCGTTACCGAAGAACAAGCCATTGCTTGTGCCTAGTAATTAGATCTTATTTATTCTCAGTCAAGCACTTTGTATGAGTTATTACCCAATGCTCCACGGCCATCATCCGATCCCATGACATCGAAGTCACAGGCTACACCTCCTGTTGATGGAGTAATTAGTTAAGTGTCCTAGACCCCTACCAAATATTCTTCCAAACAGAAGTCGGTCTTGAACTCTGCTTCCAATAGCTCCTCCCAAAATCCACCTGGCCCTAGTGAAACCTCAGAAGTCCATGTTGTTCAGTCTATTACCACAGACAAATCCTCAAAAGGTAAGAAGAAAGGCAAAGGCAAGGGTAAAGTCGATGCCCCAAACAGGGTCCTCCCAAGTCGTTTGTTGGTGATTCTTCACAACGGAAGCCTATGTATACGTGCCTCATTTGCAAGGAGGATCACTATACTAAGGATTGTCCTCGACGGTCCAAAGTTAGTCATTTTCTCAAAGGGACCCCAACTATCCCAAAAGAGCTGTTTCAATCTCAGCAGACTCAAATGGTAGACCAACCTCAATCATCCGCTGGTGGGCTCCAGTATTGTAGCAATAATGCTACAACTCCTGGAGCTTCCTTCTCTAATTTTATCAACCCGGTAGTTCGTAACAAACTTGGAAGTGACGGTGCTGTATGCACAAGTACTAGCTCTTGTCGCAGCTGTCACTTGGTCAGCTGGCACAAGTCCGCTAGGGCTCAAGCCAACTTCTATATGTTCTCAGAAGAAGCTTTTTTAAGTGATGAACGAAAGCTATCTCAAAGGAGATTAACCTACTTTGCAAGAATGAACTGAAAGCCAACCAAACATGGAAACCCTAGTAAACCCTAATCTGACCAGCTTAATCCCTACGATGCAATGGTGGAAGTGAAACTTCTGAAAAATGATGCCATTACTTCTAGTGAGATGAAATGCATGAGTTTAAACTTCTTTCATCTGAAGAGAGCATGTTTTTGTATTTTTGCTCAAGTGGTTGGAGTTATTATGACTGTGCTTCTTACTGGGTCTTGACTGTGCAGGGGTAGTTCAAGGGGAGGAAGGCTTGGGAAAGGTAAGGAGGACTCTGAGAGGTTCCAGGGGATCCCTAACATCATTCCACAGAAGTTCACAATGTTCAGGTGCCTGGCAACTGTGTTTGCAAGCTTCTACAGGATGTCTGCAGGGGATCCTACAGGAAGCTCGGGATTTCTACAGGAAGTCTGCTAACTTCTATAGGATGTTCTACAGGCGGAGTTTTGGGTGATGGAGGAGTGGATGAGCTGTATGGGTGGATAGGTAGGATGAGAGGGGAGCTTGTGATGGCTTATGGACAGAGAGATGAGATGGAGAGGGGGTGTGTAAATCTGGTTGGTCGATAGAATGGTAGAGGCAATGGAAGGTCAAAAAGATAAAACAACGTGGATAATGGAAGAGTTGGTGGGCAAAGGATCTAGCTGAAAGGTAAGGGGATGGATTTAGGTACGGCTAAGAAGGATAAGGAAGTGATAGAGTGGTGTTGCGCAGTGTAAATGAAACAAATCACCTCTGTCTTGCAGAAAACCGAGAATTCATCAACCTATTCTAACTGTTTTATTAAAAACCAAAGAACAACGATGTAAGTTAAGAGAGAAATCGTGCATGGTGATGAAACAAGGAGTTATTGCTCAAGATCTAAATGCATGGACACTTCTAACTGAAAGCCAACCAATGGAAATATGACTTCAAAGCTTGCATGAACATGTAAGACTGTGTTTTTTGGTGGTTGGCTCGGTCTACACTCCCAATCTCTAAACAAAGGTGGAAGTGAGTGTACAATCAACATTTTCTTGGAGCTCTGATGAATTCTAATCCTCCTACTCTAATCTAAACTACTGAAAGCACTTTATCCATACAACTAACCTACTTAATCACATCAAGAAATTCGAATCAGCAGACTGTGTTTTCCAAATGCATGTCAAGGCAAAGAAATGAAATGCTGAAAGGAAAGACAAGTAACAATACAAAGAAAGGAGGCCTATTGCTCTCAGGTTGGGCCCAAACCTGAGAGCTATAGCTCCTCTAAGAACTCAGAATTGAACTCAAATCTACCTGCCTTTTATTAAAAGATCATAATCATAAGTCTAACAACATGCCAAAAATGGCTTACAAAGAGCAAAACAGAGCTATAGCTCGTGATTCAAAATCTGCAACAAAGGTTCAAAAGTCTCCATCGAAGGCTACAGCCTCAATATTTATACATTATGAGGGCCAAGCTGGCCTCCTAAATTAGTGGGGCTTGGCTGTCCAACTAAAAGTAAACTGCTGTTCCTGTAGAATCCGTTGGTTGCCTTCTAGCTCGGTGGTGATAGCTGTTGGAGCTCGGAGTTGGGGTGGAGATCACGAGGAAGGTCATTCAAGGCTGTGGACAACCTTCCTATAAACCCGCAATGCCACCTTGGTTGTCTCCTTGCCTCCATCTGCGTTGTTTTTGCTCCATTTAATGTCAAAAAAACCTGAAATAAACATGTATTAGCCACATAGGCATAATGACTGCCCTCCTTCCTACAAATAACATGAATATACTAAGAAATGATGCATAAGTGATAAAAAATGAAGGGTTGAGCAAGGTAAGTAGGCCAAATGAGCCCAAAATGTTACCAAAATTTGGGGCTCATCATCTGCTTCCTCAGGATCTCAAGTGTTCATGATGAGTACGCATATTAATGTGGCTACTATATTGATGGGTAGCGGAGGCCCCGCGTAACGGTTTTGGGGCTTAAAGTCCACAATTTTGGGTCTTAATATTGTAAAGGTTCTGCGAAGTGTGCAAAGCGCGAATTGTAATGGGTCAAGTCTAAGGGTAGTCCGCCCTAAAATATTGTAAGTTAATCTAGAATGTGTCGGCCTATCCATGGTCTGTGGACCATGGGAATGTATAAATAGAGCAAGGCTCTAAGTGTAGAAGGTAGCTTTTGGTGATGTGAAGAAAAGGTAAGGTTTTTTGAAGGCAACATTAGTTCTGATTTTGTAAGTCCGAGTCTTGGGTCGTACTAGGAGATAGAGGCTACGCAGTTATGTGCACGGAGGCCTGATAGAGTCCACAACTGTGTGCGCAGACCCCTGCAGTGAGGTGCGTAGGGCAGGAAGTGGATTGTAATGGAACAAAGACATTAATATAGAGAAGTTAGTTCTGAAATATTTTGTATTTTTTTTATAGTGTGCATCTGGTCGCAGATCTATATGTTTATTCTTATGTTATGGTTTTATGCGTGTCTTTAAGATTTATGGTTGCACGTGTTGGTTATAACAATTGAGTGCTTGATTAAGACCGCAAGAACTAGATCAGAACTGTAATAACTGCAATAATAATAAGAATCTAGGAAGTGCCCCATCGCGTATCTACATGTAGGACAGACAACTACACAGAGCAGTGCGAGTGCGCAGGTCGGTTCGCGACCCATCCATACCTCATCAAGACTTCCCTAGGGTGTGGAAACCTAGTTCCAGCACCCTCCCATACTACGTCGGGTGAGACTTCAGTCTATGCTCCGCGGATTGTTGTCGAAAGGGCTGGTAGTGTGGGATTTGTTTGGCTAAAACTCTTCTGAACCTGGGTCAAGCCCCAATAAGCCAACAAATGGTTCCATTGCCAGGACTGGGATCTGCCTAAGGTCTGTTTGATGTCAAAATGTTGGAACTCTACTAAGAAAGAGATGGAAGATTGGTTGGAACAGAAGCTACACGAATTCGTGGTATAGGAAAACAAAACCCCGCAGATATCTGAGGAGAGGTGGCTGGATTGCTACATATATACGAAGATCCATGAGATCTTCTTCATGACCTTCTCATTAGAGTTGTATGGTTGGACCACGAGGCTAGCTAATAGTCAGGGAAGGTGCAGACTTGATCAACCGATAGTGTGGATTCCAGAGTTGGTGCGCAGGTAAGAGGCATCTAAGGATAAGATTGCATGAGCCGTAGATCATTGGTTGGATCAGATAATAGGAGGGTTTATCACTAAGTTCGCAATAGGCACAACCATGAGCTACAATGAAGTTGAGCAGCGTTTTCTCAAGGGACTGCGAGGTAGGTACATCAAATATTTGAATACCTGGATTAAGATGCTGTTGTGTGAAAAACGGGTGATGCAGATACATTAATGAGTGGAACCACGCGGAGTGGAAAGGCCTACAAGGGTATCGAAGGGTTAGGGAACTGTCCTTTAATTTCACCTCCGCAAGTAGGCGAGGAAGAGTGTGATTAGGTTTATCCGAGGATTGTGGTCAGTTTGATAAGGCAGTGCATTCCACCATTGTCACCTCCACTTACGCCATCACCCATGTCACCATTGTCTCCTCTGTCCTCAACCACCCCACCTCCACCCAACCCACCATTCAGCATGGTGAGTGCTATCAAGTTGTTGCATTCATAGGCGTAGGAAGTGAAGATCTAGATCAATTTTGCTTTGTAGTAAGAGCAGTGTGGGAAGTGCATGGAGTTACGGATGATAACATTAAAAAGGCCACCTTGGTAAGTGCACTGCAAGATCGCTCGCTGACTTGGTATATCAAGCACTCGAATGATCATCCGAATGCTAGGATAGCGGAAATCCAGATTGCATTAAACAGAGAATTCAGCCAGCCTAAATCAGAGACGCAGTCGATCATTAGATTCAAGGAGATGGCGATGCTTCTGGGTGAAACCCCCTGGGATCTGGATCAGAGACTGAAGAGCACAATCTGTGAGGCTAACATGATGCTGACGAATGCACAAAAACACGCATGGTTTGTGGCATATTTGAAACCACATCTGAGGATGGTGCTATCGCAGCAGAAGATTTCAACCCAGGTAAAAGCATTGGAAATAGTGATGAGGTTGCATGAAACTTCGATACAGGACCCTGGGTTGGGAGTCCAACAAATCCATGCACAACTACAAAACTTATTCTTGGAGATGCAGAGTTTGAAATAGGATAGGGCGCCCCAGCCAAACCCGCGCAAAGAAGTGTGGTGCATAAAATGTAAAGGCCAGGGCCACAATAAGGATCATTGTTCAGTATTCGCGAACTATTTGGCAGGGGGGGACCAATGTTGTTGAGAACAGAGGCACAAGCGGGGCTAAGCGCGGTGCCCACACTCTGGTGCGTGATCTGTCAGGTGGGAGGAAAGCACACAATGGACAACTATCATCTATTGCAGAAGTTTACACAGACCCCCCAACATCTATGTTTAATTTTTTGTAGATCAGTAGCCCACGATGAGAAAAACTGTCGAAGTTATGAATTGTTAATGGACTGAACACCTACCTACAGGATGCAAACGGAGATGCAAGGCCTTGATCCAGCCATGGGGATGGTACGTGCTGGATTTCAAGGGCGAGGTCAAGGACGAGGATGAATGTGGCTGGGAAGGGGTTGTGGACAGCTAATCTGTTATAACTGTGGAGGACCAGGGGACTATGCTTGTGACTGTACCAACCCGACTAGAATATCGTGCCCCTACTGAGAGTAGTTCGATCATGAAATGATATATTGTCCCACGCTGATAGCATAGATATGTGAGCAAAGGGCAACACAGCCTACATCGATGCAGAACATCCAAATGATTAGGTCTGAACTACGCGAGGAAGATCCCAACGTGAACATGATGCTCAGAAGTGGTGCAGCCATAGGGGAAGATAAGGGGAAACAAACCGAGGAAGACACATGGGTTTGCAAGGCCCCTATAAAAGAACCTGAGTTCAACTTGGAACGTGCGAAGGAGACATTTATGGAACCTAAGAAGAGCTTCACGAAGGTCTCTACTTCAGGTAGTAAGGATCAACCCGAGTCGGAAATGGATCCCTCTATGCTAACTACCTTTTTAGAGACATGCATGAAGCTGCTACTTGACAATAAGGTAGTTAAGGGATTAGAAGAGCTAATAACTAGGTGCACAGGGTCGAGTGAACCTCGCGTGGTCCAGAAACTAGGAAACCTTGCTTTGTGCACCGGACGGGAAATGCGATTGACGACGCAGATTGGCGACTATGAGATGGATCAGGTCATTCTGGACTTAGGCTCAGATGCGAATGTGATACCTAAACAAACATGGGAATGCATGGGCAGGCCCGCATTAGAGTGGTCTCCTATTCAATTACGGATGGAGAACCAACAAAATATCTTTCCCATGGGGAGATTGCAAGGAGTAACAGTGGACATCGAAGGTGCGAGCAGACAAATGGATTTTGAGGTAATAGAAATTGTGGATGATAGCAACCCTTACCCTGCATTACTAGGAATAGACTGGGCCACGGATATGAATGGAGTCATCAACGTGAAGAAGCGAAAAATGATATTTGAGAAAAAGTCCCTACGCGTAGTCGTTCCACTAGATCTAGCCGAAGGAGTGCCCTACACTGAACCTATGCACAATGAGGGAAGTGATGATGACTTGGATTGCATCTACAAGATAACTACGCGAGATCAAGATTGGGTAAATCCAACTACATAGGGAAGAATATCTTCGGAGCGTGCAAATTCTTGCACCTTGGATTCAGATGAAGAAGACGAACACTGGCTTAATCGGTTGAACGGAGTAACAACATTAAACTTCAACATGATGACTAGGTCATTGTGTTGTGTAACAGCTAAAGATCGAGATCTACCAACATATGATGGGTTGACAGCACGGTGGATGAATTCTTGAACAAGTTTGAGAGTGCAGTACCAGAGCACCAGAGGTTCGATGCATTAAAGTGGGCGCTGTGCACAACGCCTGCGGGTTGGTGGGGAACACATGAAGGAAACTTTGAAGACTGGCACGGATACAAGAGGATGATGCAGATAAGGTTTGGGAAGACAGAACTATGAATAACCGAGAAATATGATGGACGACCCATGCATGCACCTCACAAAATGGACCAAAGCCTATGGAGAAGAACCCCAGCTGGAATGGATACAATTAATTTATCATACCCTGGATGTCATCCCAAGAAATTGATATACTGAGATAGAACTCCGACATGGTACAGGAGAATGGGATATCTTGCGTGAAGGATTTTTATTGATGTTCTTATTTGAGGACCAATGGATGGATACTATTGACGATGTGTTGAAAGTTGTGAAAGCCGCCATTTTCAAAATACCATAGGAACCAGATGAAATAGTGCAACCAATATGGTCACATTAGTTAAGCCAGGCCTTAGAATGTTACACATGCAAATAGAGGATGATGATGATGACCCCTAAAACATCAATATTCAGGAAATAGAGGGGATTCATGAGGTCCGCGGACCATCGATCGAGGACCCCGACATCACCACTCCACTAAAAAAAAAACAAGTGAATATTGGTACAAATGTGGAGCTGAAGTATGTGATGCTTGGGGATGATTGGGATGATGCCATGGTGAATAAGGTCGTTGAGTTACTTCGTGAATATCAAGACTTATTCCCAACCAAAATAACTGAGTTAAAAGGGATCCTTAGCGACCTAGGGATGATGAAGATCTCTGAAACTAGAAGTGAAGCCAGTTAAGCAGCATCCTTACTGTTTGAATCCAAAGTATAAGGAAAAGGTCCGCGAAGAATTGGACAAAATTCTTGCAGCGGGAATTGTTGAACATGTGGAAGAGTTTGATTGGGTGAGTCCTATGATAGTGTAGGAGAAAACACAGAAGGGTGGAATTCGGATCTGTGTGGACCTCCAAAAACTAAATGACACTTCTGTTCATGACCCATTCCCGACGCCATTTATAGATGAAGTTCTGGAGAATGTTGGTGGACAGGAAGCATACTCATTTATGGATGGGTTCTCAGGGTACCAACAGATCAATATCGCGCCGCAAGATAGAAGCAAGACCACCTTCAGGACCGAATGGGGATGTTTTTAGTACATTGTTATGCCCTTTGGGTTAAAGAATGCTTGAATGATATTTTCATGTGTAGTAGTGGCCGCGTTCAAGGAATTCATCCATAAGTTTTTGGAAGTTTACTTTGACTATTGGACTATATTTGGGCTAGTTAAGAAACATATAGCAAGCTTACGGTTGCTACTGGATACTTGCTGACGACACCAGATTGCGATGAATCTTAAGAAGTGTACCTTCCTCGTCCCCTTTGGAAATTTGCTCGGCCATGTGGTCTGCAAACAAGCCCTGATGGTGGACCCTACAAAGATTGTTGTCATATTCAATCTACAAGTGCCGCGAAGTGTCAAACAACTCCGCACCACGTTGGGGCACACTGGATACTATCACAAGTTTATTAACGACTATGCACAAATCACGGCAACAATGGAACAACTGTTGGAAAAAGACGCTACATATTGTTGGAATTATGATTGTAAGAAAAGTTTAGAGATTCTCAAGGAAAAAAAGGCATTCGCCCCCATTTTGGTTTTCCCAAAATGGGACATTGAATTTCATGTCCTTGTTGATGCGTCGTGTATCGTGCTGGGCACTGTACTCACACAGGAAGAAGCAGAGGGAATTGATCACCCGATCACATTCACAAGTCGAAGATTGTCCAAAGCTAAAAAGAACTACTCCACTACTGAGCACGAGGGGTTGGCGATGGTATACACGCTCCAGAAATACCGCCATTATCTACTTGGTGGACACTTTAAGATGTATACTAATCATTCCACGTTGAAATACTTAGTGAATAAGCCAGTGTTGAAGGGCACATTTGTATATGGTTGTTACTATTTCAAGGATATGATTTCGAAGTCATCGTAAAGCTGGGAGGCCTAAACGCAAGCTCAGATCACCTGTTTCGTATTGAGAACGGTGAAGAGCGCACAAATTTAGAGGAAGGACTACCTGATGCAAAGCTCTATGCAGTGCACATCGCGGATGGCCATTTTGAGGATATAATCCACTTCTTAACCACATGGACCGCGCCGCAGGGATATTCAGTTCAGTAGAACAAAGAATTAGTGATACACGCAGCAGACTGAGGAATTCTAGGTATATCATTAGCAAAGTACACCATATCATCCGCAAGAGAATGGGATAGTCAAATCTTTCAACAAGATTTTAGAGACTGCATAAAATAAGGTCTATAATGCTCAGTGAAACGATTGGGATTTGTGCATACTTGCTGTGCTATGGGCATACCGAACCACATGCAAGAAATTGACGGGTCAGACACCTTTCTAGTTAGTCTACGACATGGAAGTCATCATGCCAATGGAATGCATTGTACCCAGTTTACGAATAGCAGCGATGACAGGCATGGAAGACTGTGGCGCATTGGAATAGAGGCTCGCGCAATTGGAAGAACTAGAAGAGGAATGGTTCCTGGTGCGATTCCATCAACAGGTACAGAAGTAACACGAAAAGGCTTGGCATGATCGCCATATCAAGTTGTGCACGTTCAAAGAAAACGATTTAGTATTGATGTATGACAACAAGTTCAAGAAATTCTCTGGAAAACTCCGTATGCATTGGTTGGGACCATATGTAGTCAAAGAAGTCACAGATGGAAGGCGTAGTATAGCTCGGCAAGATTAATGGAGAGCCCTTTCCTGGAAGAGTAAATGGTAGTCGCCTGAAGCTCTACACGAGTGGGCTGATTGCCTGACTAACAGACCAAAGTACAATGTCATAGCTCTAGACAATTGAAAGAGAGCGCGGGACGATAAAGTAGTTTGTTAGGGAGCCGCGCGACAATAGGGGCGCATGCAGAATCGGTATGTCACAGGGGTCGCGTTGCGCAGAAGGGGCTGCACGACTGCGTGGATGAGCACAGAAGTGACTGTTGCCATCACTGTTCATGACAAGATGTCCAAGTTACGGAGAAAAGTAGCAGGCGGTGAGCAATTAAGATACGAAGTACGAGCCTGATTCGGAATGATCTACGATAAATCTAGCATTAATGGGCCAGAAAAGGAGGGAATGGCTGAATTTGAAATTCAACAGACATATAAATCATAGTGGGGCATCCACCAAACAAA
Source organism: Pinus tabuliformis (assembly GCA_031772625.1). Lineage (NCBI taxonomy): Eukaryota > Viridiplantae > Streptophyta > Pinopsida > Pinales > Pinaceae > Pinus > Pinus tabuliformis. Next base: position 895,734,363 of record CM062815.1, read on the forward strand.
CTATAGTATATGGAGAATGAAGCTATTATGCCCTCCACTAGATATGGAACCGTCGAACTTCGATGATGGGGGAGTAAGTCAGGTGTTTTCAAAAGAGATGTAGGACCTTTTGGACAATGTAATGTCGACAGCCAGGGATGCCTGGCTAAGCTCAATGCTGATGGTGGGAGACGTACCATAAATTCTCAGACAAGTAGCAAGACTAATCCGGATGCCTCTCCTTAAACCACAGTCTGGCAAGCGATCTATGAAAGATACGGGAAAGACGGTGAATCTTGAGACAAACGACGGAATTCTGCTTAAAAGTTCATCTCTAATGAGCCTTGAAGATTGGGACCTCGCAGACAGAAACATCTCTCTTGCAAAAATGCAACACAAGCTTCAACAATAGTGAGTATTCTGGACCCTAGTTCGCAAGCTTGTTGCTCTGGCACAAAGAGTTCCCGCATGCGGCATCCCATCTTTAGCTAAAATCCTATGAGGGGGTGCTTTGTGTTAACCGAACAGAGAAGAATGAGCATCATCGGTTAAGCGAATTAGTAGAAGAAATGGAGTAGGAGCTTGAAGAAGAGTTGCAGGAGACAAGGAGGGAGCAGCAGAACGTAGTGCGTCACTCACAGTGATGGTGGACCGCGAAGCCTTGGTAGCATGTATCGCTGCACCGACAAGTGACTCGGAATGGGTCACGATGATTCTGTTGGGGGTTTGTTGGGTAGCGGAGGCCCCGCGTAATGGTTTTGGGGCTTAAAGCCAACACTTTTGGTTATTAATATTGTAAAGGCTCCGCAAAGTGCACAAAGCACGAATTGTAATGGGTAAAGTCTAAGGGTAGTTGGCCCTAAAATATTGTAAGTTAATCTAGAATGTGTTGGCCTACCCATGGTCCATGGACCATGGGAATGTATAAATAGAGCCAGGCTCTAAGTGTAGAAGGTAGCTTTTGGTGATGTGAAGAAAAAGTAAGGCTTTCTAAAGGCAACATTAGTTCTGAGTCTGTAAGTCTGAGTCTTGGGTCGTAGTAGGAGATAGAGGCTCCGCAGCTATGTGCGCAGAGGCTTGATAGAGTCCACAGCTGTGTGCAATGAGGCCTGATAGAGTCCGCAGCTATGTGCACGGACCCCTACAACTGGGTGCACAGGGCAGGAAGTGGATTGTAACGAAACAAAGACATTAATAAAGAGAAGTTAGTTCTGAAATATCGTGTATCTGTTTTATATTGTGCATCTGGTCGTAGATCTATATGTTAATTCTTATGTTATGGTTTTATTTATGTCTTTAAGATTTATGGTTGCGTTCATTGGTTATAACAATTGAGTGATTGATTAAGACCACAAGAACTAGATCAGATCTGTAATAACTGCAATAATAATAAGAATCTAGGAAGCGCCCCGTCGTGGATCTATGCGAAGGACAGACAGATGCGCATAGCAGCGCGAGTGTGTAGGTCGGTTCGTGACCCATCCAGACCTCCTCAGGACTTCCCTAGGGTGTAGAAACCTGGTTACAGCACCCTCCCATACTACCTCGGGTGAGACTTCAATCTGTGCTTTGCGGATTGTTGGCGAAAGGACTAGTAGTGCAGGATTTGTTTGGCTAAAACTCTTCCGAACCTGGGTCAGGCCCCAGTAATCGAACAAATATCGAAAGATTATCAAACTCCTTCTCTGATAGCCAAGAAGGAGAAAGTGGCCCCCCCTTCTTCTTCGGCCCTGAGTTTTGGCCCTCTCAATATTGATCGCCCTAACCCTGGTTCAACCATTCGACTACCTTCTCGAGGTGTGCTAATAAAGTCCTCGTACAATCCCAACGCTCGAGCCACTCAACACTATAATATTGTTGAATATTTGGCTCAGGTGCCATCAGCTATGTCTACTCTCGAGGTACTCCAAAGTTGTCCGTCTCAATGGAAATCCTTGTTGTCGGCTATTAGGGGTATTGACCCTACTGATTCCAATTTGATATGTTTTGATCTAGAAAACCACGTTCCGCACCTGCCTCATCAGATTGCATTTCTCATTCAGGTAATCATCAATGAGAAAACCATTCATAGGACCATCATCGATGAAGGTGCTTCAACCTCTATCATGTTAGTCACTTGCTGGAAGGCAATTGGTTCTCCTATTTTGAACCAATCCCCTAACACTTTGGAAGCTTTCGACGGGTGCGATTCGCGACCCTTCGATATCTTACCTAACCTTTCCATTACTTTGGAGGGAAAGACAGTGCACATTGAGGTAGAGATTTTTGACGCTAATCTCAATTATAATATTATACTTGGACGGAACTTGACCCATGCCATGCATACTGTAGCCTCCTCCCTATTCCACGTGATTTTTTTCCCCATCAAGGGAAGATCGTCACAGTTGACCAACTGTCCTTCTTTTCCTCTTCCTCCTTGGATGGAAATGTTCCATATGTCAAGCACACTGGTGCTCCTTATGACAGTGTGGGGGCAGGTCTCTTTAAAGATTTTGCCTTGATGGGAATTTTTCTGCTCCCACCTCCTCATGTTACCTCTATCAACATGATCTCGGTCAAATCTGATCCTTAGGTCATACCTTCACCAGATCTTGTTGATTCCTGGGGTGAGTTTATGCCACTTAGTCCTGTCGAAATCAATTACGTGGAAATTGTTTTGGCCTCAAGTTCCGTATCCTCTTATTTTCCTATTTCAAGGACTTCTCTTGATACGTATTATCAATCCCCATGGCTTGGTGCTTCAAAATCTCATGATCCCTTAGCCGAGACTTTTCTTGCTGACGAGAGTATCATGGAAGTAATGTCTCTCGAGGAACCGCCTTGGAACAATACTCATCATCATTCCTCATTCCTTCCTCGTACGACGGTCATGTCTATGTGTCTTGTGGAGTTCTCTTCTTTGCTACCTATTGACGTGTTAGTTTCACCTGCCATTGTCAAGATATTTCAACTGAGGTAACCTTTATCCCCTCATGGATTCAATTATTTTCTCCCTCCCCAATTTTTACCGATTGCCCATTATTGCAATGTGGTTGTCATTTGACTCGTAACCCTCCCTCGCCCAGGGGGCACGGGGGAAAAGCCTTAAATGAGTTCTACTCTATTATTTGGCCGAGTCGATGCTTACTTGTCATGTCAATAGTAAAACTCCTCTGTTCACATGTGTTGATTGATTACCCAAGCCCAAGCATGGACTCCCTCAAAACGTACTATGCTTAGGTCATCTTGCATGGTTACTTGTGTACATTAGTGTGCCATTCATTTTTGTGCAGTGTGGTTTAGTGTGTTAGTTTTCAAACAAATTTCCTGTTTACTATGTTTTTCCCTACTTTGCAAATTTCTGTGATTCACATTGGTTTTGTTGATGGTGCTTTCCGTAGTACCTGGAATCTATCCTCCGCGGCATGGGCCATTTATGACCCTCATGGTGAGTTGACTGATATTCAAGGTATTTGTTTAGGTCACACAACTAATAACATTTCTGAATACAATGCAGTCATTGAATTTTTTTCAGAAGTCATTGCTCTTGACATTCAGGAGTTGGTTGTCAACCTGGATTCACAAATTGTTGTCCTTCAACTCAACGGGAAATATTCCGTTAGAAACCCTCAGATATTGAGAATTTATCTATGCATTCGTCTACTGGAAATAAATTTTGATTACATTGCATATCATCATATTCCTAGATGCATGAATATATTGACAGATGCATTAGCTAATTATGTGTTGGATAGACATTTACGAAACATGTGAAAAGCTAAAACAAATCATTTGTACCATAGTAAGCAAGAAAATACAACGTATATATATATATATATATATATATATATATATATATATATATATGGTGAGAATGTTTGATACATCAAAACACAAAAAAATAATGTGTGTTCAAATAACGTCGACGACTCACAGGCCTCATGTATCCGTGGCACGCAGGCCTCAAAAATTTAAAATGTTTGACCTCTAATCAGCATGGTGCTCATGGTAGCATGAAAATTCTTGTGCAACAGGAGTTAGCAATCGACAGATCTAGTCCGATACTCCCATGTATGCCTCTGGTACTGGTGTGGGATGTCCCCCACTCGGGCATTCTCTGGGATAGCACGAGTCAACCCCTCAAGGTTCCTCGCAATCTCCTCCTCGTTGTCACTCCCCTCTTGATAAGGAGCGACATCAAACTAGCGAGCGACGCACCTGGCTATTGAGGACATCCAGGAAGGACGCTTTGGTCCAACATCTGCATTGATAAAACAAAATGTTATAAACACATATACATAAAAAAAATTAAAAAATCACAAAATTAAAAATTGAATTTTTACCCTCGTCATCGAAATCCTCACCATCTATCAGTGGCATGTCCGGATCTTTGCAAAAGTCGGTACCACTGTGTGGCTAGTCCTCCACTATGACCAGCTGTTGTCATAACCATCAAAAGAATGCGATCTTGTAGGACATATGTTGGCCCCCAATGATCCTAAGCATCAAACAACTCCAACGGGCCACTCGTGGGTCACGTGGCATCGACGGGTCTACCTTAGTCAGCTAGTACTCGAACAATAGAACTCGTTCCAAGAAAAATGTCGCTAGTACAGATCTGTAGCAAAATTGCTTTAGATTCCCCGCCTCAGCTTTTGTCAACTTTCATTTTATGTTGATCTTCATGGCTTCCGCCCAATTGAAGATTGTCGGTGCTATACAGTTGATAGAATATAGAAATTTTGACTTGTTAGTCTCGTGCACTGCTTGGGACCACGCCACTCTATTGATAGTCAACAGTAGCACTCTCAGTGTTAGATCTCGCACAGTGGCAATCTCAATATTTCCGCTCTTCGATTTGAGGGCTTTTGGGCAATGTTCAGCAAGAACCATGGATATGCTTTCCCTGATCGGTCGTGACCCATATAGGTTAACTGGTTCCCCTCTCCGGGATAGTCCTATGATGAAATATATGTCTGAAGTTTCTAACTCCAGCTCCTGGTCACCAATGATGAATATTTCCCGATTTATGTCCTAGAGACTAATCAGGTATCGAAGTAGCTCAGGTTGAGCCCGCATCCCTGGTGTGAGAAAGAACTTGAGGAGCCCATAGTTCCTCAAGGCATTCAGGAAATTTGGATCATTCATTACCTAGGTTTCCACATCTTCATGCTCACGTTCTTTCCAGTCTACCATTTTCGACGATTATTTCCTGCAAAAACCATGTATTCAAGTCAATAATAATTTTTGGCAAGTAAAATTTGGATTCAAATAGTGGATTTGAGAGGAAAATGGATTTTTCTTGTTCACGGCACCGACACGCCTATTTTAAAAATAGTTGCACCGATGGCTTAGTTGGTCGTTTTAATTACCCTCGGCCAACGCTATTTCATGCCTGAAAATCGTGCTGACCAAGGGCGAATTTGTTTTTCCAAAACCTCCCTTAGAAATCCAAAAAATGGATGAAAACATGAATAAACAGTATGGAAATGGAGCTTAGGTACTTGGCTCTTACCTACAACTGGTGGCTCGGTGAATGACCTCCCGTATCTCCAGCAATGTGCTCCGGAAAAATTAGGGCAAAAGTGGGTGAAAAGTTTTTCACAAGAAGGTAAAATGGTAAATGGTAAAAAATATTTACTTTTCCCTCCTTTTATTCTGTTTTTCATGAAATATTAGGGTTTTTAAGTATTTTTGATCTATTTTACCTCAATAATTAGATAATGACTTCACCCTTTTTCTGCAGCAACAGGTGATGGATGTTCGATGATGATGTCAAGTCACGTTTCAGCTCTTTTCTTGACTCGTAAAACTCAAATGAAAAGATTGCTGAGTTTTTCCCTTTTGATTCTTAAAAGAGAATAAAATGGGGTGTTCACTTTCAAGCTCTTTTCCGACCCTGTAAACACGAAAAGATAGCCAAGCCCTTGTCATTTTGAACTTGTTAAAAGACATGAAACATCATGCGCCCAGTATACGTTTACCCCTTTTTCGGGATGGGATGCACTATTTACAAAAAAGGTACTCCTTGACTGAAATGATCAAGCGGTTCTCTCAGGTATCATTTTCTACCTTTTCTGGTGCGAGAGACACAAATTTACGAAAAGGGACCCTGTGGAGTTTTCTTTTCCATGTCTTTTTCAAACTCTCTAAACATGAAAAAGATATTGATTTGCACCTTTGTCGGACTCGTTAAAATATTAAACGACATCAGATTTGTCACCATGACGAACATGAGCTTCTCCTTCCTAGGGCTTGTTAAAATTTCTAGGTCAGATTCGTCTGAAGGATGAACTTACAGTGCAAGCATATGCTATCCCCTTCAAGCTTGTGATTACAAAATAATTTGGGTACTTGCTAGGAATGGTGGGGGAAAATTTGGAAATCTAAGCAGTTGTGTCGGTAGCTTACTCTTGAACATGACACTTTTTGCTTCGTGTCAAGATGAGATATCCTCCATTTTAATCGTCGACCTTGTCAGACCAGGAGGTAACTCCTCAAAACAATTCATGATATTCATTTAGGTTGGTCTTTATTATATACATGAGGGAGAGTCTATTCATTTCATCTCCTGGTGACCCTTCATCTTTTCTATTATTTATTTACGTCAATTACAATTGTTCACCAAATCCTGATGATTAGTTGTCAACAGACCTTCCTGGGTCGGGCCGTTCATTTTTTGCCTTCCATTTGATCTGTGCCACATCATCATGACCACCGATCCTATGGATCCAAAAGCTGCCAAACTTCCAGTCGTGTCGCCGATATGTTCAAGAGTTGTCCTTCTACAGTTACACTTACTTCTGATTCTCTGTATCATCCAAAATCATTTTTTTATCCCTTTGTCTCGTGTCGATGATGTGGAACACATTATGGCCCTCCTTCGACATAGTCGCTTCCTATCGACTTCAGCTCATTATCCGGTAAGTTGACCGAGAGACTCCCTTCTAGTACCTTAGAGCTTGCATGCCCTAATGGAAAGTTCTTCGCACGTGACGATAAGTTCACATCATTGGCTTTCGATCGGGTGATTTCACAGGTGTTCGACTTCGGTTCCTTTATTCACATTCTGTGAATTGTGTTGATAGTACCTTGGGGACCATTGTCATTATTGGTGGTTTCTCTCACGCTTGTTAACAGTTCACATGATCAGCTAGTTGCGCCCATGCATGGATCCATTCACATGATCCTTATCTGGATGGATGCATCCATACCACGATCCATGTATCATTTGAAAGAGTTTTTAGTTATGTATATGTATCTGTACTTCCTTGCAGGTTTTTTGATTATAGACTCGAGTTCCCCGCACTTATGCATAAAGCATTTCATCCCTCACTCTAGTTCGGCCTTCAAGCTTTAGGGGGAATCTATTACACAACATTTTGTCACTGTCCCTGTACTCCCCATTCCTTAATCTTGGAGGACCTCTATAGTGAACCCTACATGCTTTCCCTTCATGAAGAAACTCCCATTCTGTCCCTCTTCATGAGCATAGAAATTCCCTTTTGCATCATTTCCCAAAAATCTTATGTTTTTCCTAGTTGACAAGACCAACACTAATGACCCTTGTTCTCCTCGTGCCGATATGTAGGGATTAGAAATATCCCTAGTGCTAACCAGAGCGATTGATCCTTGTTCCAGTCACACTGATCCTCTTTTGGAAAGTTTTTAAAATAAGAAGCCGAAGCTTCCAGCTCTAGAAGCTTTGTAACAAAATTTTGGTAAATGGTTGGGCCAGATGGAGTTGAGGATGTTAGTTTGGGCTCTTTTTCCATATAAGGATGGAACTACCTCAAGAGATAAGACCTTCTCCCATGAGAAGAGGAATTGTCTCCCATCCATTCATGCTATATAAACCTCCTTCTTTCCCAAGCATAGGCTAGTGTTAATGTTGGTGTGCTAGTGCTAATTAAGTTTGGAGTAAACATCAAGCTATTGATAGTTGTAGCTCTCTAGTTGTGTGTGAGGGAGAAGTGTGAATTTGGTTTAGTGTGAAGATTAAAGGGAAGAGCCTTAAAACTATCATTCTTGAGGCCATCATGGAATGCTAACGGAAGTGTGTAGGAACCTAGTTTTGTCGGAGGAGAACAACAACGTCAAGACAATGGTTGTAATCTCTTCTTGATTTAATATATATGCAACTATCAATTTATTTCCTACATAATGTGTCATATCACATGTTTATGGCTTAATTCTTCTTGACTTGTTAAGTAGGTTGAATTACATTTTGTCTATTATCACGGTTGTTGTTTGCTATTGTTTACCTGTTTCAGGTGTTCAATGAAGGAAACAGGAGATAGCTAGAGCGAGGAAGCAAGGTCATCACCAAACGGGATAAACATACTAAGAGGTAAGCCCTCTTAATTGGTTCTAACCAAAGGAAATATTCCATAGAATGTCTTTTTTGTGGCTAGACCCACTATCGGGCTAGAGTAATTGTTTGTGTCCCCACTTAGAATTTTACTTCACCACATAATTATTATCAACCACTTCTCCGAAGGAGGAATGTTTTTTGTACTTCGCATGATTAGATGAAACTCGTCGTGATGCTGCATTAGCTTGTGAGACTCAAAAGAAAGGAGTTAAGGCACATTTTTATCAAAATAGGAATGGTTCAAGCATAGAAGAAGAGTCTAAGTGTATTGGGTCGTAATAGTAGGAAGAGGCTTTGCAGCAAAGTGCACAGAGGCCTAGTAGAGTTTGCAGCTGAGTGCGCGAACCCCTCCAGTTGAGTGCGCAGGGCGGTGTCAAGTATATAATCAGGATTGAAGATTAATAAAGAGAAGTTGATTCTTATTTCTATGTATCTACTGTGCATTTCCTTCTTTACATTTATACTATTTTATTTACCGCGTGCACTGATATGATTGCTGAAAATGTTGTAATAACATCAGTCTTACATAAACAATTCAAGTAATCAGATAATAACAGATTAAATAACAAGGGACTTGAGTATTATATGGGTTGCGCGGAAGCAACATCGCAGGTTGTGAAGGATAGCAAGTGCCCATAGTGACGAGTCAGACCGCAGACCTCCAAAAGCTCATCAAACATCCCCAGGGTGCAGAAACCTGGTTCTAGCACCCTCCCATACTACTTTGGGTGAAACCTTAGTCCGTGCTCCATGGACTGTTGCCGAAAGGGCCAATAGTACCAGGATTTGCTTGGTTAAATCACCTCTGAACCTGGGTCAGGATTTGTTGGCTTGTATGGACCTGACCCAAGTTCAGAGGTGATTTAGCCAAGCAAATCCCAGTACTACTGGCCCTTTCGGCAACAGTCCACAGAGCGTGGACTGAGGTCTCCCCCGAATTATTATGGGAGAGTGCTAGAACCAGGTTTCTGCACCCCGGGGATTTATGCTGAGCTTCTTGAGGTCTGCAGTCTAACTCGTCACTACACGCACTTGCTATCCCTTCGCAACCTGCAATGTTGCTTGCGCGCAACCCTACTAGCGGTGCAGCTTGTATAATACCCAAGTCCCTTGCTATTTAATATGTTATTATCTGATTACTTAACTTGGTTATGTAAGAATAATGATTATTACAACATATTCATTAATCACATCATTGTGTGCGGTAAATAAAACAATATAAATGTAAAGAAGGAAATGCACAATGAAAACACAAAAATAAGAATCAACTTCTCTTTATTAATATTTAATCCCAATTACAGACTCGACACCGCCCTGCGCACTCAGCTGTAGGGCTCTGTGCACTCAGTTGCAGACTTTACTAGGCCTCTTCACACTCAGCTGTAGAGCCTCTTCCTACTACTATGACCCAATACACTTAGACTCTTCTTCTATGCTTGAACCATTCCTATTCGTCTCTCCAATTTGCTCTCTTTACACTTAGAGCCTCACTCTATTTATACAATCCGATGGTCCGCGAACCATGGGTAGGCCGACATGACTTTACATTACATTACAATATTTTAGGGTGGAAAACCCTATGACTTATCCTATACTTCGCTCTCTGCGCCCGAAATTCATGGATTCTTACAAAACCTTTGACCAAAACTTGGGCTTTGAGCCCCAGAACATGCTGTGGGGGGATTCCATTCCCAAAAGGTCCCCAACACAATCATCATGACTCGTCCCGAGTCACTCTACTGGTGCAGTGATCTTAACACAGAGCCCCTCCAACTGGTCCCATACTGCTCGGAGGTCTGCGCGCATTGTTCTATGGTTTGCTGGAGTTGTTGCATATGCTCTTCCAATGCTTCTTTGTGAGGATCTGCTATCTGCCTTAGCGGATATAGTCCCTGCATCTGTGCGAGCTTACCCTCAATATCTGCCGTAATGGTGAAGGCCTCATCAATCCAAGGTTGGATGCACGCTTTGAGAAGTGCCTTTTTTTCCTTGTAGCATCCACCTGCTCTTTCAGTGCCCTTTGTTGTTGCATCTTTGCCAGCCATTGGGTGAGGACGACTGTCTGTGTAGTCCCCCTTACACTGTCATACTGCTCCTGTAGTTCGTGCGCCTTTGTGTCTAGGTGTTGTATGTTGGGGTCCTCCTGCGAGGATGTGAGGATGTCAAAGGCTTGGTCCAACATACCGGTACAGTTCTGCATTGCTCACATAATTTATTCTAGTCCTGTTTGAATAATGGTCATGCGCTGCTATCTAACTTTTGAAGGAGTGGAAGGTTGTGCCTTTAGCTGCAACTCAACAATCTGGAGGTTTAGTTCTAGCTGCACTTGCATTGTTTCCTCACGCGCGCTTCAGACTCCACTTGCTAGACAGTGGATCCACATGTTTGTTGGTAGGTCTACAGCGATGGACAACTCTGGAACTCGCTGGCATGCTTCATCAACTGTTTACACGATCTACTGGTTCTGTGTCACTAGTTCGTCACGCTGTAGGTTTAGCTATTCGATGTTGGTCTTATTCGCACTCAATACCTGGATCATGTGGTCCTCGCTATCATGGAGCTCTGCTGTGATCCCATCCTATAGTTGATATAATGTGTCTCGCAGAAGGGCAGCCAAATTAAGGCCCATTCCCTTGATGCTGCTTACTGCGGCTCTATCATCCTCATTCTCTGTTGTTACCACTCCTTCTGGTAGCACTATGGTGTTGGCCATCTTTGCGCGTAGCAGCTGCTTTGCTGCTGATGTACCTCTGGTGCCTTAGGTGGCTATTGTTCCTTCCTATGGTAGCCACACCTGGATTTCTTGCAGCTGTGCCCTTAGGGCCCCCAACACAATTTGTTGCTCCGACATGGCTTCCTGGAGCACTTCCTTGGTGACCTTGCGAACCATGTCGCTGATTTTGTAGAGGTCACCTTCTGTTAGTGTGATCTGTTTGATGGCCAATTTGGATGCCTTGACCTAATTTCATGGACTCGATCTCTCCGTGACACGCAGCCATTTCAGCTGGGTGGATGTTGTGCCCGGGTCCGTGCCTTCTTCTATGTCCTCTGCTCCCTGTCTTGTAGACAAGTTCTCGCCTTGCTCATCCTGGGTCGTGGTGGCACCTGTTGCCTACGCAGTTGCTACTTTTTCACCAACCTTTTCCTGCTTTGTGGCTACCTTCTCTGCCTCACGGACAACCCTTACTTCCCCAACCACTTGTTTGTTATGCCTTTACTGGGCCAACTGCATGACACGAACCTTGGTTGCATCCTTATGCTTATATGCTATTATTCTATCCATCTCTGCCAGATCCAGGGCGCGCTACTTTGGGGGCCACAATTCTAGCACTAAAATATTGCATCATCAATAGTGATGAAAGGGAGCTTGGTCCATTACTGCGTTGAGTCCTTACATGCCTTGATGTACACATTATGCATGTCCGCATTAAAGTGTACAAATCTCTGAAGACTATTGTAAATTGTGGGGGACAAGCTCAATCTCCTGTTGATCCACATCCGGATGCTCGCCTCCATGAGCACCCAGAAGATCTTTGTCTCGCAGATCTGCATGGTTTCCTTAGTACCCCAGAGCGATCCGTACTTTGCGGCCTTTGGTAAGTCCTATTCAATACTAGGGAACTGACTATCCTCAAGTAGTTCCACTGTTACCAGTAAAATAGACAAGAACAACCACGCATAGTGGAAGGTATTACCCTGCTCCTGGGCTTCCTTGCAGTTAGTGAAGAACTCCTCGCAGATGAACTCGACCCAATTGAATTGGACCCCCTCCGCACATTGTACTGCCAGTGCAACTACCGACACTGGTACCTCATCTGTTCGACATTTTCTCATTACCTTCCTAGCCAGGAGTTAGGTGGCTACACTCACCCCTTTATCTTTAATGCTTTTGATTCTGTAACCCCTCTTTTTCTTCTCCAGTTTGTATTTTTTCTTCATGGCCTCTGCGAGCACCAAATCTCCGCTTTTTCAGGCTATTGTCATGGGTTCCTTTCCCTTATAGGGGAGCCAGGAAATCCTATGGATAAGATGCACCGTGATGGGAATAGGCTCCTCCAGCCATAAGTACCCATGGTGCACCAGGAAAAGTAGGTGCCTGAGGACGAAAATTGTGATAGTCACGCAGTGAAAGTGTGGAATCCACCACAGATGAAGTAATCCAGCCTTCTCCACACCGTGCAACCATTCTCGCACTCTAGTGCTTTGACTGACCCCTCTGTGCTCTGCTTCATGAGGTTCTTAGTCTCTAAATGTGGGAACTTCTTGCTGTCCACGAGGTCCCAATATTCAAACTTCATTGTGGGCACGCAGCCCAGGGGTGAGCCCTCAAACACAATTCCATCAGGGAGGAGCGGGTTTGGAGTGCGCTCTTAGTAGCATCTAGGTCCTTTGGTATCTTGGTTTTCCCTTTTCGCGAAGGGACGTACTAGGGAAATTTCGTTGTAGAGTGCATCGGATTGATGTCTTCAGCTACCTCTATCTCATCGATGAGAGCTTGTAGGTCCTCCTCCTTGCCATCTGTCTCAATGGTGACAACCTTTCCCTTTTCTTCCATTGAGAGTTTACCGAACCACAAATTTCATGGGGACATGCAGACTAGTCCCGCTGCCTGCTTATCCTTCTTGGGCCTTGGCGTCTGATTCCATTTCAGGATTTTTAGCGCATCCCAACATCTCTGAGAACATCCTGCACTGTGTGGTTTTGCGCGGCTACGTTAGTGGTACTTTCTACAAAACCCACACTTCTCCTGGTAGTGGTCATCCTATTTGAACTGTCTTTGGTTGTTCGCGAACTTTGGGGCTTAAATATCGCTTGGCGCTCAACACTTTGTGCTCTACATAACTGCTCAAATCTTAAATGAACAAGTGTTGTCTTGTGGCTGGCCCTTGGAGTTTTATAGCACCTTTTGAATTTGAATTCAACCGTTCCCCCCAATTCTGATTCATTAATGCTTCCTTGGCAGCAGATTTTCCCAAATCTTGCCCTTAATTCGTGTCTTAAACGCCCGCTGCCCACTCCCTTTTGCCTTAAATTGGACATCCCGTCATTAACAATGACACCAATAGTCACTTCCCAACCTACCCACGTGGTAGCGTAGCCCCCCATTGGCAGGCACGAAACTTGGGACATGTTGATTCTGTGTGCACCTCCCTTATTGTCTAGTTCCCAAATAGACTCTTTTAGAGTATTGTGCTCTCTTTCAACTACCTGGAGTGCCGAGACTATGCCCCATACAGCTAGTCAGGTGGTCTTGCCACTTGTACGAGACTTCAACTTGACTTTCTGCATAGTCCGCAGAAATTCCTTGATTGCCTTCGTGACAGCCGACGCCATGCGTTCTACTTTATGTAGTGCGCTCCCCTGGTTACTGTGTTTGGTGGGGTGCGATTGTAGCCATGGCAGTAGAGTCATAAATTCTCAGCGACACTCGTCTAATGTAGTGGTATGATCATCCGTATCTAGCATTTTCATCCTTGGTTTATTGACAAGAAATGCTTGCGTGATCTTGGTTTCCAGCCTCGTGATCTCAACGTCCATCAAAATGCTTTTCTTCATCAATCGTACCTAGTCCTTTTTGAGTTCGCAGAGTCTAAGGTTCCCTCACTGGATGGTTTCCTGAATCCTTAGATGTTCGTCCTCGAGTAGATGTGTGATTTCTTCCTCCTTTCCATCGCGCATTGTCGCCATTGCGAGAGCCAGTACATGTGGATTCCTTTTTGGATCTTCTTCTGTAAGTACAGTCTCCACTTTGTTTCGCACCTTTGGAATCATCTCCACATTCAAGGTTCTGCACATGGTCGAGTAGGCCCATCAAACCACTGGCACGCGCAAGTCCCAATTAGTTCATCTCACCTGGTTAACCTTGTTCAGTACTTTGCACACCCTGGCAAATGCTTCATTGTGGATAATTGGTAGCGCGTGTCACCTTTCCTGCTGCTGTGGTTTGGTTCGATCCTCTATTCTGGGGTTGGTGTGTGCTTGTACAGGCTGTACAACATATGTCTATACCTATCGAGCAAGGTGGGCACGCAAGTTGTTCCGCTCCTGCTGACTGGCTTTCATTCAAAGCTGGGGTTTTCCAAAACGTAGGTGCATCATCCTTCTGCATCTATGGCAGTCCTCAAAATTTCCTTGATGCATACTCCACCATCATGCAGGCATTGCGCACAGTGCCCACTTCAACGCATCAAACCGCTGCTGTTCTGGTACTACGTTTTCAAATTTTCTCGGAAATTCATCCACCGCTGATAATCCATCATATGTCGACAGCTCCCTTGCCTCTGTTGTCACGCAATGCAGTAATCTAACCATCTTGTTTCAATTAAGTGTTTTACTTCGTGCCGCCGATTCTGTCATCGCTCTACTTCTTCGTCTGAATCCGAAGTGTAGGAGCTTTCGCGCTCCCACGAAATTCTCTCATATGCAGTCAGATTCACCCAATCCTATTCTCACGTAGTTATCGTGTAAATATAATCAAGATCATCATCACTATCATCGTCACGCACCGGTTAAGTGTATCACTCTCCTTCGACTGGATCCAGTGGTACTACTACGCGTAGTGAATTTTTATCAAAGATATTTTTGCGCTTCTTCATATTTATGACTCCATTCATATCAGTGGCCCAGTCTATTCCTAGTAGCGTGGGATAGGGATTACTGTCATCGACAATCTCTATCACTTCAAAATTCACCTGCGCGCT
The DNA here is from genome assembly GCA_031772625.1 of Pinus tabuliformis. Taxonomy (NCBI): domain Eukaryota; kingdom Viridiplantae; phylum Streptophyta; class Pinopsida; order Pinales; family Pinaceae; genus Pinus; species Pinus tabuliformis. The sequence goes on from CM062815.1 coordinate 895,749,396, forward strand.
CACACCTTCAATACCTACTATTACCCCTTGCAATCTTCCCATGGGCAAAATCTTCTGTTGGTTTGCCATCCGTAACTAAATAGGGGACCATTGTAACGTGGGTCTACCCATGCGTTCCCATATTTTCTTTGGTAGTACATTCGCATCCGAACCCCAGATCTAGGATTACTCGATCCATTTCATACTCTTTGATTTGCGCCATCAAACCCATTTCCCTTCTGGTGCGCGATGCATGCTTCCCTAGTTTCCGAATCACGTGCGGTTCTCCTGACCCCACACACCTAGTGATAAGTTTCTGTAGTCCCTTGACTACCTTACTGTCGCGCATTAGTTTCATGCATGTCTCCAGAAAGGTAGTGAGCAGTGAAGGATCCATCCCTAGTTCTAGTTGATCCTTGTTACCTGAAGTGGAGGCCTCCGTGAAGCTCTTCTTAGCTTCCATGAATGTCTCCTTCGCGCATTATAAATCAAACTCAGGTTCCTTTGTAGGAGCCTTGCGAACCCACACACTTTCTTTTGGTTGCTTCCCCTTATCATCTCCTGTGGTCATACTGCTGTTGAGCATCATGTTTACATTCGGGTCTTCTTTGCGCGGCTCAGAACTCATCATTTGTAAATTCTGAGTTGGAGGGGGTTGGAGTACCCCTTTTCGTGCATCCTCGCTATTAGCGAAGGGCAGTCTTCTACCTCATGATCAAACTGAGTACAATACAAACATGATATCCTTGTCGGGTTGGTATAATCATGGGCATAGTGCCCTAGCCCCCCGCAATTGTAACAAATTAGTTGTCTACAACCCCTTCCTGATACCATTCTGCCTCAACCTCGACCGCACCGCTAAAATCCAGCGTGTGCCATCCCTACATTTGGGTTGGTGGCTCACATTTCGGTCTATACCCTGTAGGTAGGAGTTTGATCCATCATTAGTTCGTAGCTTCGACAGGTGCGTTCATCATGGCCTACCGACCTGCAGAAATTACAAAACAATTGCTGGGATGTCTGTGTATACTTTTGCAATAGATGAAAATTATCCGTAGTGTATTTCCCTCATATCTGACAGATTGCATGCCATAATGCAGGCGCCGCACTCAGCCCTGCCTATGCCTATGGTCTCACTGGCACTGACCCTCCTCCTGCCAAGTAGTTTGCGAACAGTGGAAAATGATCTTTGTTGTGCCCTTGGCCTTTGCATTTTATGCACCATACTTCCTCATGCGTCTCTGATTGAGGTGTCCTATCCTGTTTCAAACTCTGCATTTCCAGACACAGATTCTATAGTTGCACGTAGATTTGTTGGACTCCCAACCCAAGATCTTGTATAGGGGTCTCATGTAATCTCATTGCCATTTCCAACGCTTCAGCCTAGGTGGAAAGTTTCTGCTATGGCAGCGCTGTCCTTAAGTGTGGTGTCAGAGATGCTACAAATCATGAGCGATGCTATCCATCCGTCAACATCATATTGGCTTCGTGAATCATACTCTTCAGCCTTTGGTCCAGATCCCATGGGGTCTCGCCCGAGAGCATTGCGATCTCCTTAAACCCGATGATTGATTTTGTTTCTGACTTTGGCCTGCTAAATTCCCTGTTCAACACGGCCTGGATCTTTGCGATTCTTGCATTTGGGTGGTCATTAGAATGCTTAATATACCATGTTAATTCACGATCCTGAAACGCGCTGACCAGTGTAGCCTTCTTAATATTGTCATCCACGACACCTTGTGCTTCCCATATTGCTTTTACTATGAACTAGAATTGGTCCGGATCTTCATTCCCCACTCCTTTGAATACTGATAATTTGATCGCACTCGCCATACTAAAATGCAGTGGTGGCAGAGGTGGGGTGGGTGGAGATGGAGGTGAGGAGGGTGAGATGGGTGGCAGTGTGGGTGGAGGTGGTAAATGGGGAATTTGTTGCCTTATCAAACTAAGTGCACTTCTCGGAGAAACCTTCGCGAGCTCTTCCTCGCTCTCCCACGAGGGTGAAATTAAGGGACTGGTTTCTAATCCTTCACTACTTTCGCTTCTGTAGATCTTCCTACTGTGCGTAGTCCAAAACATTCATTTATTCGCATAACTCGCTTTTCACACAATAGCTTCTTAATCCAAGTTTTCAAATATTTAATATACTTACCTCGCGGTCCCTTGAGAAAACATCGCTCTGCCTCACTGTAGCTGATGGTCGTGTCTACTACAAACTCAATGATAAATCCTCCTATTATTCAGTCGAGCCAATGGTCCACATCTCGCACTATCTTATCTCTTGACGCTTCTAGTTTGTGCACTAATTCCAGAGTCCACACTATTGGTTTTCAAGCCTACACCTTCCCTAGATGTCTGCTAACTTCACTATCCACTCATACAACTCAGAACGAAAGGATACAAATAACATTTCGTGGATTTCTGTATACAAGTAGCGTTCCAACCACTGTTCCTTAGATACTCGCAGAGTTTTATTTTCCTGCGTCGCGAACTCATGAATCTTCTTGTCCAACCATTCTTCAATTTCTTTCTTTGTTGGATTCCAATGGCATGACATCAGACGTCCCTTATGCAAATCCTGGTCTCAGCAACGGAACCATTTATTGGTTTGTATGGGCCTAACTGAGGTTCAAAGGTGATTTAGCCAAGAAAATCTTGGTACTACTGGCCCTTTCGGCATTAGTCCGTGGAGCGCGAACTGAGGTCTCACCCACAGTAGTATGGGAGGGTGCTAGAACTATGTTTTTGCACCCTGGGGATTTCTGATGAGCTTATAAAGGTTCGCGATCTGAACCATCACTACATGCACTTGCTATCCCTTCGCAACCTGTAATGATGCTTCCACGCAGCCATACTAGGGGCGCAACCCGTATAATACCCAAGTCCCTCACTATTTAATCTGTTATTATCCTATTACTTAACGTGGTTATGTAAGACTAATAATTATTACAACATGTTCATCAATCACATCAGTGCGCACGGTAAATAAAACAATATAAACGTAAAGAAGGCAATGCACAACAGATACACAAAAATAAGAATCAACTTCTCTTTATTAATCTTTTATTCCGATTATAACTCGACACCGCCGTGCGAACTCAGCTGCATGGGTCCGTGCACTTAGCTGTGGACTCTACTAGGCCTCTGTGCACTCAGCTGCAGAGCCTCTTCCTACTACTACGACCCAATGCACTTAGACTCTTCTTCTATGGTTGAACCATTCCTATTCTTCTCTCCAATTTGCTTTCTTTACACTTAGAGCCTTGCATTACATTACATTACAATATTTTATGGCGGACAACCCTATGACTTATCCTATACCTCATGCTTCGTGCCCACAATTCGCGGAGTCTTACAACACCTTTGACCAAAACTTCAGCTTTGAGCCCCAAAACATGCTATGGGGGGATTCCATGCCCAACATACTCTAAAATTGATCAATTTCATAGTTATCGAGTTCTTGTTTCTGTGACTGCTTCAGGTTCCAATATGAATTTTTCCTTTCTCGTCAAGCTCTGGAAATATTGTTTGAACTGGTATCTTGTCACCTATAACCTTGTTTAAGCATGAAACATGCAAAACTGGGTGCACTCGGGAAGATGTAGGAAGTTCCAATTTGTATGCCATAGTACCAACATTTTGCAACACCTTGTACGGACCATAATACTTTGGTGATAATTTATTATCCTTCTTAGCTTGCTTGAGGGACATGTGTTTGTATGGTTGTAGCCATAGATATACCCAATCACCTACATCAAAACTTCTTTCGCTGTGCTGTTGATCTACCTGTTGTTTCATTCAATTCTGTGCCAAAGTGAGGTTATCCTTTAAGAGTTGGAGAACTTTTTGTTGATGCTCAATGTGATCTTCCACTGCTGGAACCTTAGAATTTTCTCTTAAATATGATGTGATGGACGGTGGATGATATCCATAAAGTTCCATAAATGGGGTCATTTTTGCTGTAATATGGAAGGAAGTGTTATACCACCATTCATCGAGAAGCAACTATTTGAACCATTTTGTTTGTTTATCAGATACAAAACAATAGAGATATCCTTCGAAACATTTGTTCACTATCTCAGTTTGCCCATCAGATTGAGGATGATAATATGAGCTATGAGCTAATTGAGTACCCATACAAGAAAATAATATTGTCCAAAAATTTCTAGTGAAACTAGGATCTCTATCACTCACAATAATATTTGGGTTTCCATGTAGATTTTGAATTGTTTCCATAAATGCATTAGCAATGGTACTGGCTTTAAATGGATGACATAATGCACAAAAGTGTGCATACTTAGTAGGTCTATCAACTACAACCATGATGACACTCTTCACTTCGGACTTGGGTAAACCTGTGATAAAATCCATAGAAATATCCTCCCAATGTTGACATGGAATGGATAAAGGTTGTAATAGACCTGGGGTCTTAATTGTCTCAACTTTATATTGTTGGAAAACTAAACATTCTGTCACAAAAATTTTAATATCAGATTTAAGGCCATCCCAAAAAAAATCCTTCTTAACCTCATGGTAAGTTTTTAAAAATCAGGAATTCCCTCCTAAGGGAGATGTGTGGAATTCCGAGAGAATATTTTGTTTGAGTTGGGAATTCTTACATAGGTATAAGTGATCTTTCACCATAATCGGTAAATTTTCCTGCTAAATGTATAAGATGTACTGGGATCTTCTTTGCAACTTTTGAATGAGTGCCCACACTTCTTCATCATTCTTCCATTTATCCCTTGCTTCATTTATCCAATCTAGTTGAATAACAGAAATGGCACAAAGAAATGCTTCCACATCCTCTTCCTTTCTCTAGAGTGCATCTGCAGCAACATTTTGCTTCTCTTTTTTGTAGATGATTTCAAAGTCATAACCCAACATCTTTGTGACCCATTTTTGTTCTACAAAGTATTTAAGACTATAATGATATGTTTTTACCTTGAAGTGTCTTCCCATTAGGTAAGGTCGCCATTTCTTAAGTGCATGTAGTATTGCCAACATTTCCTTCTCATAGATAGCTTTATGTAAATAGTTTCCTTTGATTGGATGACTTTTGAAAGAAATGGGTCTTTTTTGTTGCATTAAAACATCACCAATTCCATTTCCTAAGGCATCACATTCCACAATAAATGTTTTTGTGAAGTCTAGCATAGCTAATGTTGATGCTTGGGACATTGCCTCTTTAAGATGTTCAAAGGCTTTCGTTATTTCAGGAGTCCAAGAAAATGCATCTTTCTTCAGTAATGTTGTTAGAGGTGCCACTATTCTCCCATAGTTCTTAACAAATTTGCGATAATACCCTGTCAATCTGAGAAATCGTCACAAACGCTTTATGGATGTGGGGATTTTCCATTCCTTAATGGCTTTAATTTTGCTAGGGTCTACCTTAACACCTTCATGAGATACAATATGAGCCAAATATTCCACCTCTTGTACTCCAAAGAAACATTTGGAGGTTTTTACATATAATTGTTTCTCCTCCAATAGTTTGAGCAATCTGTCAACATGTTGAACATGATCCTTCCAAGACTTGATTTAGATTAGTATATAAAAAAAAAATACTAACACAAATTTTCTAAGGGTTTGAAAATGGAATTCATTAAACCTTGAAATGTAGAAGGTGCATTGGTAAGGCCAAAAGGCATGACCAAAAATTCATAATGATCCTCATCGGTTCTAAATTTTGTTTTCGGAATGTCTTTAGTCTTCATTATGATTTGATGATATCCTGAACGAAGGTCTAACTTGGTGAAATAAATTTCTCCATGCAATTCATCCAATAATTGATTAATGATAAGAATGGGGAATTTATCTTTAATAGTGAGCTTGTTGAGCTCCCTATAATCTGGACACATGCGCCATGATCCATACTTCTTGTGCACTAATACTACTGGAGGAGAGAAAGAACTTTAACTAGGTTGAATTATGCGAGCCTCTAGCATCTCTACAACCATACGTTCAATTTCACTCTTTTGGGCATAGGGATATCTGTAAGGCCTAATGTTTGGAGGAACACTTCTTGGAATCAAATTAATAGCATGATTATGATCACGAATAGGTGGGAGGCCTTTTGGAGTCTCAAATACCCTGGAATGATTGTCCAAGACTTTTTGGAGATCTGGAGAAATAGATGATTCCAATGTGGGAACCTCTAATGAACATAATTGTGCAATTACACCTCTTTGTTCTTTCTTTAGAAGCTTTTGTCATGCTGTTAGAGTCGATTATCTTTCTTGGTTTCCCTGGGGTACCCCTTAATTCAATTTCCTTTCCTTATGGAACAAATTTCAAGAATTTTTTTAAAAATTAAAAATTATCGTACGCAAATATTGTAGCCATTGGACTCCTAGTACAACATCAACACCACCCATTGGAATGGAAAGCATTGGACTATTCAACACATATTCTCCCATGGATAGTTTGATATTATGGCAGTTTTCAAAGAGATTTATGGTTCCTCCATTTGCAAGCATCACTTGACACTCCGGTGTTGGATATAGGAAGCAATTCAATTCCTTGGCCATCTTACAATGAATAAAATTATGGGTACTTCCTGAATCAATCAACATTGTTACCTTTTTCTTCTTGATATGTCCTTCTATATTGATAGTTTGAGTGGTAATTCCGGCCAATGCATTACAAGATATGGTCAGATTCATTTCTTCTTTCTCTAGGGTTTGTTCCTTGTGTGTATCCTCTTCTTTTGATGTTTCTTGTTCCTTTTCTTCCTCCTCTTCATAATCTATTTAAAATAATTTCTTCTCAACACACTTATGGCCTTTAGTGTATTTTTTATCACAAATGTAACAAAGCCCTTTTTCTCTTTTTTCTTCCAATTGTTGTGGTGTCAACCTTATAGGTTGTGGAAGGCTAGGGGAAACAACACTTCCATCTTTATACTTGTGAGTGGTAGGCTTCCTTGTTGCCATAATTTTTCTTTCATTTTTTCTTGCCAACGTGAATGACTTCTCCAATGAATCAGGTTCCCAAAGGCGAACCTCATGTTGGATGTTATCCTTTAAGTCCCTATGAACACATCAATCCTATGCTCCTCTTGAATATATATTACCCTTATATTAAATTTTTGGAAGTCCTCAATGCGATCCATCACTGAACCCTTTTGTTTGAGATTTATCAATTGGCTAATAAAGTGTTGCTTTTTGTATCTTGATAATGTGCTATCATTGTTTCCATAAAAATTTCCCAAGTGACTACTTGTTTATGAGAGAAAAGCCATCAATACCATACAAATTGATTGGGTTCCAAATATAAAATTGTAATGTGTAACTTTTGTGTGCTTTGCACATTATGGATATCGAAATATTTCTCCATCTGTAGTATCCATGTTACAGGATCCCTGCCATCAAACTTCCTCATATCGATCTTTGGAACATGGTGGTTCTTCAATCCAACGTTAGAGTCTATGAAATCATGACTAACATTTCTTTTTTTTCTCATCATGAGATTGCTTTACTACCCTTTCTCCATTAGTAAGCATTTCTTGTTCCAACTTTGTGAAATCTATCTTCATATCTTCCATGTTGCCTTTAAGTTCTGTTTATATACCATCCATCTTAGCTTCCATTCCATTCTTTAAACCATCGGTCTTAGCTTCAAAGCATTTTTTAAACCATCCATCTTAGCTTCCACTCCTTTCTTTAAAATATCCATCTTAGCTTCTGTTACATTTTGTGAGAGTGAATTTTGTTGCACTTGGTCTCGTAATTTTGATATATCATTTTGAATTTCTTCCTCTTCTTCATGATTCATGCTAGATAATTCAGGTTTCTTACTATGTGTTTCAATTTTCTTTCCTTGGGGCATAAATGAATGATAATAATTCTTCAATATGCCCTTTGAATTCCTTCAAACTATTTTTTTAGACCAAACTTATGAAAATTTTTAAAAAACTACAAACCTTTTTTCACTTTGTAGGAGATTGATATTGAATTTGTTGTATCTATGTAATTGCAAATTTCCAAGGTCTGAAATTATCTCCTGCGGTATCCCTTTGAGTCCTCTTTCAAACCCCACAAGTCTCATCAAGATTGGATTCTCCAAGGAAGCGTTATGCCAAATCTCCTATGATGTCTTGATTATAAACTAGTTCAATAGAGCGAACTTGTATGAGGTGCCACATGTCCTTGTTTCGACCTTAGGAGCTGAAACCAAAACACAGAAAACTACAGGTCATCCTCTTTCTGCAACTTTTTACGAAATTTCAATCTAATTCTCAGAGATAAAGTTATGATGTTTTCCCCAGGCCACCTATTTGAGATATAATTTGGGATCCTGCAAAAACCCTAACTTCCTTGGATCATATATTCGAAAATATAACGAGACAAGATCTGAAATTTGTACCCGAGGTTTAGCAAGATTTTTGCTCAAATGGTTTTTTTTAGCTTCTGTGTTGCAGAAAAAAATTTATACCAAAAATGTCACAATGACATGTTTGGAGTAGTGAAACCATAGAATCCAAAGCTTTGATACCATATGTTATGCAACCATCTCACAAAATAGAAGAAAAGAGAGATAAACACCTTCAAAATTAGCCTCTTTGAGGGGGCAACCTTCTTTACATTACACAAATGAAATTTTTTTGGATGATTCAAATGACAAGACCTCCTTTCTATATATAGGAGTCTAAGGGGTCACAATATAATCAGAGCCGACATAACAATAATAATCTAAGGGAACAACAATAACAATAGTGGGCTTCTCTAGGGCAGAATAATAACAATATGGGAATAACATGGCATAACAATAAGAATAAGGGGTACAATGACAATAATAATAATGGAATACACTAGTATTATAGGGACCTAACAATCCCTATGACTAGCAACTAATCATGATGATTATGGTAGCAGATGATGGCACGAGCAACTCGTCGTAGCAAGTGACTTATCGGTCCAGAATTCCTATGACATGCCTCTGGTAATGAAGAGGCAAATCATCAATCCCAACATTTGGGATATAGAGAGTCAACCTATCTAGGTTGTGCTCAAGCTCAGTCAAAGCCTTTGCTACATCAAGGTTTCGTATCATGGGATTTGTTAGCCACTCACCGCATCTATAAAATTAGCATAGTCCTACTAGCCTGCCCGAGCCCACATCTGCATGATAATTTTGTATAGTTAGTTTTCGATTCCAAAAATAAAAATAAAAAATGAAAAACACAAAAAACCAAAATATGAAATTTTTACCTAAGTCACACCACTGCATTCCAGCAGGAAGTGGGATGTCTAGATCACTAATGTAATCTACGCCTGCATATGGAAAGTCTTCTATCATGATGATCTCACATTCCATCCATCCAAAGAAGTCATGATTATATCTCACAGTTGGGCCATCACCACCTCTGTGGCGTGCCATAACATAACACACTTTAACATAGGAGGATCTCGCGGTCCTCCTGCGTCTGTGGATACCTGTGGGACAAGAAGGGGAATCCTCTCTAGAGCGAATAATATCAAAATGGCACCATACCCAAAGTTTTTGAGTTTGCCATTTTTCACTCTAGTTAGTTGTGCTTTGAGATTGGCAACAACCCATTCACACTAGTTGAATATGGTAGGCTGCTAGCACTCTACAGAAATTTTCATTTGAGCCTTGGTGAGTAAATGAAGTGTTGCACTTCCACACAATCGTGCAAGAGTAAAAGAAATAGTTCTCAAAGAAAGCCCCTCAATGGTTTTGATATCAATTAGTCTGTCTTTGAGTTCGGACAATGGAAAACAATGTTGCAGTAGGTAAGTTTCAATTGTTTCTCCACCTCATCTATGCCCATACAAAGAAATGTCAACTCTATCGCGTGAAAGCTCAATCAAGAAATAGATGTTATTTGCATCTGTGGTCAGTCTATGGTCCCCAATCTGGAAGCACTCTTCCTCAACATTCCATGATCTCACCATCCATTGTAGAAAATATAACTGATCCTTCATGCCCAGAATCATGAAAAAATTATATAGGCCACAATATCTCAAAGTTTGTATTGTTTCTGGATGATTCAAAGTTGATGCGTCCTACTCTTCATGTTCTCTTTCCCTCCACTCCATTTTTTTAGTTCAAAACCTTGCAAATAAACATGGAAGATCATTAGAAAACATTGTGATAATTTTTGCAAAGAATTTTGGGCATTTTTTCATGCTTTTTCAAATCCCTTAGAAATGTGCATGGGTCCCTTTTAAGAACATAGCGGATTTGAACAGTTCTCGTGTCCAAAACTACACAAATCTTGATTTTATATGTAAAATATCGGGTCGGTGTGCACAAACCCAATGAAGAGCGACTGCGCACACCGAGGGAATTTTTCGAATTAATAAACCCCCACCCCCCCCCCCCCCCCCCCCCCTCCAAAAAAAAAAAACTAAATTTATGGTGAAAAGAAAAATGAAAGCAATAAAAAATGAAGATATCTGAAATTTCTCTTACCTGGAAAACGCAGTTCATGATCTGGTCCACCAGTTTGGTCAAAATTTTCTTCTGAAGGTTTTGGTGAAAATGCACTCAATCACTCTCAAATGCTAAAAACACAAATGATAATTTTTTTTTTTTACTTTTTGGACTTTTTATAAGCTTTTTAGGCCCATTAAAATATTATTTTTGGCCTTTAACTTTTGAAAATCCAAAATTTTAAGTGTTTTTACTATGTTTTTAAGTATTTACGATAATGTTTTAGCTTAAATGTGTAGAACACAAGTTATTTATGAAAATGAGTCATTTTGGTTATGAGTACATGTTTATCACTTTTTTTAACTCGTTAAAGCATACGAAAATGTGAAACCCTGGAGTTCTCTTTTATCCCTTTTCAGACTCCCTAAACATGAAAAGATCACCGAGTACTTGACTATTCGAACTAGTAAAAATAAATGAACAATCGTCTATTCAATATAAGTTTACCCCTTTTTCGGACTGAACTAGAGTGTTTACAAAAAAAGGTATATGTTGACTAATCATGGTCAATAGAGTTCTCTCCTTCATTATTTTACCCTTTTTCGGGCTTGAGATACTAAATATACGAAAAGGGACACTATGTAGTTTACTTATGTTTTTCTCGTGACTCCCTAAAAATGAAAAACACTAAGATTTACTTTCTCTAGGCTCGTTAAACTTTACATTGAAATAAATGAACGAGTCTTCTTTTTGTGGTTTTTCAAACTCTTTAAACATGAAAACAACATCAAGTTACCCCTTCGTTGGACTCATTAAACATAAACATTGTAGGATTCATTAATCATGACGAGACTGAACCACTTATTCCTAGGGTTTGTTAAAATAATCTGAAGGTCTCATCTGAAGGATGAGCTTATAGGACAAGCATATGTTATCCTCCTATAGCTTGCCAAAAATAAATAGGTACTTTCCAATAATGGTGGGATGAAATTGGGAAAGAACGTTTGTTTTTATATTACAAAAGGCAATATGTCACTCTTGAACATCACACTCCATCACTTTTGTGTCCGAGCTAGGAAATCCATTTGTCTTTCTGTTGACGATACCTCATTGAAATTCTTCAGTTGGTTTTGGGTATTATTTTTGAGTCAAATACTGCCAAGTCTGAATGGCGTGTCGCTGATATGTTTAAGAGAAGTCCAACCTCAGTCAAAATTACCTTTCAATTTATAGCCTTCAATCCCGTCAACCATCCCAAAGTCCTTCAGGGATTACTCCAAATTGTTGTTCTTCAAAACTTGACATGAGTTTTGTGTCATAGGCCCTCCTACGACAGATCTCTTCCTATCGACTTCAACTCACTACCTAGGTAGTTGATATACAAACCTTCTTCGATGCCTTGGAGCCTACATGCCTTAATGGCAGGTTTCTTGCCCTTGATAACAAGTTCTCATCATTGACCTTCTATTGAATGATTCTATGAGGGTTCGACTACATGACATCTTTTCACACTTCATAGATTGTACTAGAAGTACTTTGAGAACCATTTTCATTATTAGTGGTTCCTCTCACACTTTTTAATGGTTCACATCGTTGACTAGTAACCCAGTGGTTTCTACCATGTTCGGCTACGAGACATTCACTCACATGGTTAGATTCATACTACGGATCAAGAAATGTAGATCAAGACCCTAGATCTAGTTTCATCCATCTAGGCTTTGTGAAGTTATTAAATATTCATGATTATAAACATAGATCCATTAATGGATGCATCCATACTATGTCTTCTGTTGACATGGATCGTTAGATGTATTTTCGTACTGATTCTTTAAGACATTTATGCTATGAGTATGGAAATTCCTACCTAGCCGATGATTATATATTTCATTGTAACATTTGATTCATTGGCTCAGGTCTCCAACCACGCTCTCTAATATGAACCTTGGCATGATAAAGTGCTTCAGTCCTTGAACAAATTTTCTGACTTTTCACTTTAGGGGGGAAATCAGTTACATGTCATTTTGTCACATTAGGAAAATGACCATCAGTCTGTATCTTTTTCTATCCATCAAAGTGTTCCAAAGCATCCCCTTGCAAGGCTAGAACCTAAAGAATCCCAAATAGAATGAAATTTCTGGATTAAAAGGCCTAAAAACGCATTTTTGATTTCTTGTGCAGTTCCCTACCCAGTTCTTGTGCATACACAGACTTTACCATTAATGTCGATACAAAAGTGTGCTATGTCTTAAACTATGAACTGCGCACATGACTTAGGGCAAGTAAAAAATAAAAAGTAAAATATAGAAGCTTTGTTAGTCAAATTTTTCCCAACTAAAATCTTCGAATTGATGCTTACTCAAGCCTGATCCCTCTCATCATGGAGCTAATTCCCTCTCTTTTTGAATCCCCTATCCCACCATTTGTGGATCTCACCCCTCAGGAAGTGGATCCCAAATCTCCTCCCTTTGGCCTATAAATCAAACACGGGCTAGAGGGTTGGCGATCATGGGAAGAGGCTTATGACATCAAGGAAATCAGGTTGTAAGCTTGTTCTCCTTTGAATTCAATAAAAAATAATTGTATCATGTATATTCTGATATCATTTGTGAGACTTATTGATCACTCACATAGTTTATAACTGGTTATTTATTCAACTTATGATGTATGCTGAGTTAAGAACTTCATTTACCTTTGATTTGATATGCTAGATTATTTGATCTTTTTGTATGTTTCTGTCTATGCAGATTTATATTGAAGCATCTTGGCGAAGTTGTGGAAACCATTAGAAAGGCCTGTAAGGAATCAAAGAGAAGTTGTCTATGGAAAGCACTGAAAGGACTTCAATTGGAACTTTGTTAAATTCATAAGTGATTGTTCGCATATTACTTGTTTCAATCAGTCATAAGCTAAGGAAATGTAGCAAATATTTTCTTATTCTTTACTAGGTTTTGTTTGAGATCTAGGGAGATCCATCTTGTCTGCAAGAGGGATTAGCCTACCTAACAACATGAAATGGCTAACTAAAGAGTGATTGATTCAATAAGATACAATGCAAAAAAGTTGAATCTTTCTAGTGGGTTGACTGAGTTATGATATCGTCAGTGTGGTTGCTAACAATGTGATTGCAGGGTTTGGTGCTAATACCTTTACACAATATGTGTGATACATTTTATATGGCATATATATTATTGTATAAATCCTCGTGGTATTTTTATTCTTCTAATGTCAGTGTCTTTATGAGTATGCTACTATTTGAGGTGTTAGTAGGATGAATGAGGTTAATGATAGTATTTAATGTGTTGATATTTGAGGGAAGACTCTTTGTTTTTAGGAGTGAGTATGTTTGGTATGCTGCTATTGACGGTTGGAGTGTGAGGGCTTGAATTTTTTTGTGTGGAGCATGATTTTGTTATTGTTGTACTAAGAAAGGTTGTCATAGTCAGAGATGAGTTTGTATTGAGTTGTTGTTTAGCATAGTGTAATAATGAATCCAGTATGAAAATAGGATGAAATAAAGCTCATATTTGTGTTGATTTGAGGACACGGGCTCAATATGAAATATTGTGAAACAAGGTCGATGAGATGAGCTTGAAGGTTGGGACCTTTAGTGGTCGAGTGGTGGCTTGTGACTTTTGGGTGTAGCGAAATCCTTTAGGTGGAGGCCTGAGAACTTGGGAGTGGTTGTTGGATAAACCATTAGGTGTTGGGGCATCTAGGAGGTGGTGGCCTACAAAGTCGTGGGAGTGGTGGATTCTAGCAAGTGGTGTCTTGCAAAGTTCAGGAAGTGGTGGCTTTTGACAGGTTGTAGCATGAGGTTTGGGTTGCTCCTATGATTTGAAAGTTGTGGCTTGCACACTAGTGGTGGGTAGTGATATGATGTTTCAAAAATAATATTTAAATATTATTAAGAAGGAGATGAAGAATAAAAATAATCGATTGTGGCTTTTTCCATTTGGGTATCGACCTTACACCCAATGTTATGTGTGATTGTGCTTTGATGTGTTTCTGATCATTACTATTTATATGCTTATGGTTCAAGTTTATTCATAATTATTCTCATGTGTTATGATGCTAATGAATGAATGAATCAAGGTTTGAAATAAAAAGTAAAATTTGGTATAAGGACACAATATTGATTCAACTCTCCCCCCCCCTCCCACAATCTCATTATTGTTCACACTTCTAACAATTGGTATTAGAGAAGGGGATCTTGGCTATAGATTAATCACTAGAGAGTAGATCTAGGGAGTGTTGGGAAAATTTTGATTTGTTTTCAAAAGGATTCCTCTAAGAGTATCTATCCTCACTGTTGCAAATTTCAAGGTATGGTACGAAAAAATTAAATCTCAATTATTAGCTTGTGGATCTATCATTTGGGAGCTGGTACGTGAATCATGTGGTGGGGATCCACTCTCACCTAAGTGATGTAGCAGAATTCCCAAGTGACATGAATTATTTATGAGAATCTCCATAATGTGAACATGGAGAAGATTAATGATTTGAAATATGCCAAGGAGATTTGGGAAAAATTGCAGGTATTATATGGTAGCAATGGAGGATTTGAGAATAAGATTAAGAAGAAGAAAAATAATATGGTCCCTCAGAAGTAAGAATCTCAGTTGGAAGAGTCTCATCCCCCTAGTGAAAATGGTTCAAATGATCTTCGAGAACTAGAGGTGTTGTGACAGAATGGGTCTATAGGTATAAATAACAATGAGTTTCTTTTAATATATAATTTTGATGGTTCTGATGATAGTAATTTGAGTTGCCTAGTGAATATAAGAATGATGTTAAGATTGTTAGAGTTAAGTATGAGTATGCAATGGTTCTTATTAAAAAATTATCTATTGAATTTATTAAAATAATGGTTTCATGCAAAGATAAAGAGAGGCTTTTCCAGATATGTGATGAAAAAGAGAAGGAGCTCAAGGAGGATATTATCAATTTAAGGACCCAGTTGGTAGAATAAAAGAGAGATGAAGAGGTTATAAGTAGCCAATAAAGAGAGAAGGAGGTATGATTTGAATAGTTTGAACGTGAAGTTGTCACGTTGAGGAAGCACCTTGAAGAAAAAGAAAATTAGTTGAAAAAAGAAAATAATATGAAGGCCTTGGATAATTTTCTTGGTAGTAAAAGATCTCCCTTGATCAAATTTTGTATTGACTTTCAAAAGAGAGAGTCCACCTTACATGTAGGAAATATAAACAATGCATAACCCAAAATTCGTATACTAAACAATAGTAGCATCAAGAGTAGTAAAGGAGGAATGAAGCAACAAATCTAGAAACGACAGAGAATAAAACCTCAAGGAGCATCTAACTCTAGAATATCATTCATTCCTAGGGTTAAATATTGTGGAATATCTACCAAATTCCATAGGAATCAAAGCCCCTTTCTTCCTTTAATGGTTGATCTAGAATGTTATGCTTGCCACAATTATGGACATGTTGTAGCCAACTATAGGATAATAGTGTACAAATCTAGTTAGTAGAGCTTGCAACAATATGGGAAACTAAGGGGATCAATCATCATGTATACTTATGCATTTAATGGTTTTTTCTTCACATGTAACTTGTTTGGCCACAAAAAAGTTGATTGCAGATCTATACCATGGAGGAGAGACATGCTTCATGCAATGTAGAGATGTAACATGATGGGAAGAATATTTGATACTCCTACTACATATCTTGGCCATGTGGAGTGTTATACATGTCACAAATTTTCCCACATGATGAGAGATTGCATGTTGTTAATTTCTTCAAGGCAGATCTAGTGAAAGCAACAATAAATCCAGAGTAGGCTTGGCAGAAAGTCTGAGAGGAATGTATATGTCAAGAAGCAACCTACTACAGTGTGGGTAAATAAGAGTGAGCAACATTCTATGAAGCATAGAGAGATCAACCTTTTTGCAGTCTATTTTTTTATGATGCATATTCATAGAATATTGCCAAAGTTTGTGAGAGACTTGCATGGTCCCAGGGGGAACGCATGGTAGGATGATGAAGAAACTTGTACAAGTTGCAACAATAGTAGAAGTTTGGTATGATCACGAGCCTCATTGCATACTCAAGTCTATAGGATCAACTTTTCCATTGGAGGTATTATCATATTAGGGGGATCTATGCATGGTATTAGGGATTCATGGCTTATTTGTCATTCTTAGCTTGTTTTTCACTCATATGATTGTAGCAGGGCCATACATTATATCATGAGTGGAAAATGCATGGGAATCAACTCTCAAGGTACTCGTCATGACATATTTTATGTTAGCCATGTAAAGAACACATGTGTGCAATTTGTCAGCCCTATAACGTTGGTTCCTTTGTCATATGGATGATGGTGGAATAGTCCAAGTGTCATGCCTACATAAGTAAGAGAGTCATGATGATAGAGAAATTAATTGGTACAATCATTCATGTATTTTGGTTGGTGATAAGTATGCAAAGAGGTGTGTCAAGTTCAAATATGCATGAGCTATTAGGTATCAAAGTCTATTATTGCATATTCTTGACATGGCCTTATATCATTATTTTCATCCTTGAGGTGTTGGTTGAGTGGTTTATGCATGCAAGAAAAGGAGAGTCCTTTTCATGATCCTATCATAGAAGAGATTCATGAGAGTTGTAGTTGCAGCCATGCATATCATGATGTAACCCTATATCATGTTTAAAAGTACTTGTACTTGCATTGACATTGTTGTTATGAGTATTGAAGGCCTCTTGCATGTGTTAAGAAGCTAAATGTAGCAAGGATTATTAATGTACAATAGCTTGGAAGAAGTTTTTGCATCCCCCATTACATGTCCAAGGGGAGAACTTTGAACATGAAGATATCATGGTATTGGCTTGAGGTTTGTTGGTTTCTTGTTGGCATTAGATTCCTTGGTTCAAATGACTATCTTATAAGAAGTTGGTAGCTAATTTTTCCTCATCAGAAAAGCATGATGGAAAATTTTAGGGGATAATATTCATAGATGGGTTAATTTTCCATGCTTTTTCCAAAAAGAAATCTAATTTCCATTTTTTCTAAAAATGATTTGCCCAAATTTTAGATTATATTTTTTTTTTACATTAAAGATAACCAAAATTGTATAGACACTATAAATAAAATCATTAGAAATTTGAATATTTTTACTAATATATCTCAAAATATTTTACCATTTGCATATTAGGGACTAGTAAGATTTGCCAATGTTTTTAAAATTTAAGATAATTCTCCATCCATAAAATTTTCCCTGCAAAGAATTTGATATCAACCAGATCTATAGTATGAACATGATGAATTAATAGGTGGAAGCATTGTATCTTAGTGAAGAATGTCACCCTTTTCCATTGATTTTAAATGGGGAAAGTGATGACCATAAGTGAAGAAGATTCGAGTTAGTTAGTAGTGGTTGAAGATTAGTTTGTTGGAGTGGTTGTAGGTTGAAATCAATGCCAAAGGGGGATATTTTTGGTGAGATTAGTGGCAACATGTGGTTGGAATGGATGTCAAACGTAGGAGACAACTAGCCACTTGAATTTGGAATTAATTTTAACAAGATTGGATGGGATTGTGCTGATGTTATGGCGTGTTGCAGAGTTTCTAGAGGCTTGCACAAGTTATTAAGGAAGCGATGTCATAGCTGCAGTAGATATGGATCAGAGAAAAGTAAAATATCATGAGTTATGGAATCATCCTTTGCACATAGTTGTTCATAGAGTGGTGATTTTAGAAACCTCATTAGGTTCCCACTTTATCCCTACGATGATCATTCATGGGTGATAAATTTTTCCGAGCGATGATTCTTGTAGGTGAAGAAATGAAATACCACACACGCATACCTCAATATTTTCCCATGGAATTGGTCAAATGTTTAATTGACATGGTCTCCAATGGGCATGGGAGATCTTATTGAAATTGTAGTGTGAATGAAATTAATATTCAAGTAATGGTATATTGATCGATCTAATCATTATAGTTGATTTGGACCAAGAGGGTATTGAATTGCTCAATCTAAATCATTATGGAATGTAATTAGTACACATAGTAATGGTTGATCTGGTGTATTGGAACATTGTTTCATATATACTGAAGCATTGGTTCATGACAATGGTTGGAGAGTGTGTGAATGGAGTGGCGCTATAGATAATGTGTTTGGACAAGTTCAACATGTGTTTTCTAAAGAGTATATTGGATGCATCAAAGATAAAATGTGTGTAAATTAGAAGAGTGAATGAAGTGGAATTGTGTTGGAATGTAGAAAGACAAAGGTGAAATGTGTATGGAAAGCTGTGTGTTATTATTGTGTGCATGGAATGGTTGACCAAAGAGATATTGAGTCAATAATATAAAATGCACATACTTTGAAGGTATTGCTGGTCCATTGACTAAGTTTTGATATGGATTTTGTATCTACTAATAACATGATCGCAGGATTTGATGCTAATACCTTGAAAAAATATGTGTGGAAGAGTTTATATGCCCTATATCTTATTATATAAATCCTTGTAGTATTTGTGTGCTTTTGATGTTAGTATTTTTATGAGTATGATGCTATTTTAGGTCCTAGTAGGATGGTTAAGTTGAATGCTACTATGTAATATGATGATCTTTGAGGGTAGAGTATTAGTTGTTTGGAGTGAGTATGTTTGGTATGCTACTATTGAGAGTTGGAGTGTGAGGGTTTGCATTTTGTTGTGTAGAGCATGAGTTTGTTTCTATCATCGTAAGAGATTTTATCATAGTCAGAGAGTATTTTGTATTGAGTTGGTGTTGAGCATAGCATGACAATGACTCCATTATGAAAATAGGATGAAACGAGGCTCACAGTTGTGTTGATTTGAGGACATGGGCCCGGTATGAAATATTGTGAAACGACGTCCATGAGATGATATTGAAAGTTGCAACCTTTAGTGGGTGAGTGGTGGCTTGTGAATTCAGGGTGTAGAGGCATCCTTTAGGTAGAGGATCGAGAAATTGGGAGTGGTGTCTTCCATTCAGTGGTGGTTGGATAAAATATTAGGTGTTGGGGCATCTAGCAGGTGGTGGCCTGACAAGTTGTGGGAGTGGTGGCGTCTAGTAGGTGGTGGCATGCAAAGCTTGAGAAGTGGTGGCTTCCAACATGTTGTAGCATGAGGTGAGGGTTTCTTGTGTGATTTGTAAGTTGTGGCTTGCACACTCGTGATGGTTAGTGATATGATGGTGTAGACAAAATTTGAATATTAATAAGAAGAAGACAATGAAGACAAACCATCCACATTGGTTTCCACCTTACATCTAGTATCCCTATGTGTGATTGTGTTTTGATATGTTGCTGATCATGATTGTTTATATGCTTACTATTGGGACCTACTTTTGTACCCATTTTTCACCTACTATTTCCTTATTCATATCGACATTTACTCTCTTTCACCCCTTTTTTACCATGTTGTCACTATCAAACCACACTATTTTGAAAGTGGAGGTAGGATGTTTTACTTGGTGATATTTTCATGTGATTTTGATTAGTTTAAGTAGGTATTGATGGACGCATAGCCATTGGATTATTTTGACTAATCCCTATATGGACTTGTAGACTTTTAAAACATGTGGAAATGTAGCAGGTGCTCCAACACATTGATGGATAGCACATCAGGCAAACTTTTGTGGACTCACTATTCTATACCCAATTTGGCATCTCGATTCTGTACTCTATTTGGCAGTAGATGTTTGGTCAAATCTTTGGCATTCCAAAGTTGATCTCCTTATGCTAATAAGGAGTTGGTTTCATCAATTGTACTATGATCAGGATGAGTTCAACTGGGATCTGTTTGAAGTTCTTTGAGAATATTTCATACAACTTAATTTTAGTCTTGATGTTATATGTTTACTTTTTCTAGTTAATTAGTTACATCTTTTTTTCATCAACTGAAGTTTATATAAAGCCTGATGTTTTTGTATGTAAGCTAGTGGGAAGTATATTTAAGTAATATTTTTGCAAGCAACCATATGCTCAGGAGACATTGGAGACTGTGATGTATTTGTTAATTGAACTTATGTTTTTTTGAACCTTCATACATAATCTTGATTCAACAGCTAAATTCCTGTAAGTGTTATGATTTTTGGTTCTTAAAGCATTGGGTTAGTTTAGACTTTCTCTGAGAAGTGACAAGGGCCCACCACCACCTGGAAACAAGACCTGTAATTGACATAAATTGTAGGAAGTGTTTGATTGGGATTCATAGGATTAGATCTCTTTCTAAAAAGTCTTTCTAGATAGATCTCAAAATTTCCATTTTCTATTCTGTACTCAAGCACTTATTTTGTTTTCCTTGGATATGAAAGAATATCTTGTATATAAGTCTTTGTGAACCAAAAAGGATTGTACTGATTAGTGTTTTTGATGCATGAATGATATCTCTAACACATATTCATGGTTAAGAATATCTAAAAGAATTATTTCCAATTTGATAAATTCAAAGGATGATAATTGTGTCATAAGTTCCAGTTGGAGTCGTCTTTGTAATCTTGAATCATGTAAATTTCTCATTAGTAGATAAATCATGTAGCATTGTATTTTACATGATAATAACCAGAAGTAATAATACAATACATTAGTTGTTGATAAACACTGTAGTATAGCTCTGGATCTGTTAACGTTGTAGTAAGGTTGAGTTGAAAACTGTAGGTTAATGCTCTTTCATAGAACAAACTTATTGAGTTTATTTTAAGTGATTTTAAATTAGAATAAACTTTGATCTTTAAAGTCTTTTAAACCTGAGCTTGTCAATAAAGCCAATGTAATAACATCGATTTGGAACTCTATCACTTAGTTTCTTTTAAATTTTATAGGGTCGAATGCACAAACTATGACAGATTAAAAAATCAATTTGAAATTCTCTTTAGTTTGTCTTTTATGCCCCGGGGATTGGAATTAGTCTTGTTTGGATTGGGATCTCCATTTACTTGGATTTGAATTAGTCTTGCCTGGATTTGGATTTCTATTACTTAGAATAAGATTGATATCGTTTTGAATAGTAATCAGTTTTGTTTGATGTGAGATTTCTATTACTTCAATTAAGAGTAATATTGTTTGAATAGTAAACCTTATTGTTTGGATTGAGATTTCCATTATTTAGATCGATATTAAAATGTTTGAATAGTAGTTTGTCTTGTTGAAGGTTTCCATTGAAGTCGCTTGAATGGTAATTTGTATTGTTTAGGTCGTCATAAGTGTTGCTTAGACAATAGTTAGAATTAGTCTCGTTTGAACAATAGTTAGAAATGTTTGAATAATGGTTGTTAGTGTGAAGTAGTGATTGATATTTTGCAGTGAATTATTTTATTTTCACAATGGTTTGAACTATTTATGCAACAATTTATATTTCTTATAGAACTGATCTGTACTGTTTGTGCCAATACTTGAATGTTGTGCAATAGTATTCAAAGAATTTACACAATTCTTTTAAGTTAGGATGTTTGCTTGATTCATTTCTGAAGTAAGTCTATGAGTTAGACATATTAGAGTTAATGTAGAATCATAATTAAAGTTTTGATAGAATAATTATTTAACGAGAGAATAATATGTTTCTTCACTTCAACTTACGAAAAGTATAGATTAAACAATTTGTACTCAATTTTGTACTAAACTATTTGGAACCTGATCGAAATGCAGTGTAACTCAAAGATTAGGAACCTCGGTCGATAATTTAATTTTGGGGAATTAAACAAAAAATAAAACTCCTAACCTTTTTGGCACCATTTCCGGGGAGTTGCAAACGGTTCAGGTAACAATCTCTTTAAAATTCATGAGTGTTTAATATTTTGTAGGACGATCAGAGGGCAGAGAGTGTATGGTAAGACATGAGTGAAGAGCCATGCATCCACTATGGTGGGGTTGCTCCAAAGTCTGGTTGTCTTTGGTGAATCTTTGTAGTATTTTATTTTCTTATGTGTAAAAGTA
Organism: Pinus tabuliformis; assembly: GCA_031772625.1. Lineage (NCBI taxonomy): Eukaryota > Viridiplantae > Streptophyta > Pinopsida > Pinales > Pinaceae > Pinus > Pinus tabuliformis. The sequence continues at coordinate 895,771,699 of CM062815.1, forward strand.
AAGGTAGGCTTAGGGATAGCAAAGGTAGATTTATTTCAAGCACAAAATCATTTTCAGGAATATTTGGTCCCACAAAAACACCCCCAACTAATTTAGCTAATCGTTACGTAGGTATCAGAGAGGAGGGAGAAAGCTCCACCAACAAAGTGGCATAAAAAAAAGAGACACTGCATCAAAAGAGGTTGAACAACCCCAAAGCATAATACAAAAAACACAAATTTTCTTCGGAACTGTTGTAGGTACAAAATTGGTGCCAGCTACAACAATGCACTCTCCAGTAGCAGGACCTCGCAAAGACTTAGGGTCTGGTTACATTAGGCTCAACCCAGCTGAATCTTCTTCTAGCCAGACCATTGTACTAAAGCCTACTTTTGAACCTGCAGTAAGAATGGCTAACAATGGTGGAGGGGAGGAAAACAGAAACAATGGGGAAAATCACCCTAGAGATAACAACAAAACACACACCTTGTTTGGAGGGAGTAATGATCAGAGGTTGGACTAAGAGGAGGTCCTGAGGAGCAGGAAGATGATATTGAATCGACTTCTACATTTCCTATTTTGGACATTACCAGAAATATCACTATGAAGAACATACCCTTGGTAGCTCTTCCGTGTTTTCATGGTATGTCCTCCGAATACCTTGACGCGCTTTTATTTGAATTTGATATTTTTTGCAAGAGTTATAATTATTATTATGATGCACACAATCTTAAATTATTCCTTGCCACCTTAAAAGACTCAACCCTGAGATGGTTCATGAGCCTGGGAGAGCACACTATTTACTCTTGGAATGACATGAAATCTATCTTCCTTAAGAAATATCAAGACTACTATAAAAGTATAGATGTTAATGATATATTTAGGATGCAACATATGGAGGATGAAAGTTTGGAGTAATATCTAGAAATGTTCCTTTATAGCTATCATAAGTCATGAGTGGGTAGCTTTGATGAAAGAACCTTTTGGACTGTCTTTCTAAAGGGGTTAAGGGAAGAGTGCATTGAAACACTTAATCTCCTAAGTTTCGGTGAAATTTATAAAAAACATTTTGCCGAAATAATTGAATTATGTCAAACCTATTATAGAATTCAAGCTAAGGTAGGCAAAAGAATCTCGGACAATTCAAGGGATTATGTGCCTAAAAATTAAAAATGTGTACAAAATGTTGTCACTAGGGTTGAGTTGGGAAACCTTATAGAAAATTTCAAAAAATATATCTTAAACACCATTAGTGACTAGCTTGATACTCTAAATATGCTTTGGAAATTTCCTATCTAAATGTAGGCATAAGCATGCTGAAAGGGAATGTCCCATTAATATGGTTGAGGTGTGTGGGATTTTCACACGAGAGCATACCACTAATCAATGCCCATCCCTTCCTAGACTACAAGACATTTACAAAGGAGGGGTTGAAACTAATGATTTTCCACAAGAAAATAGGAAGCCATCATGGGGAGGGCCAAATAAAAATATTTATCAAGAACCTAATTTACAAGGATTTACCCAAAATCAGTCATGGAACAACTCTCAACCATCTTACGCCTCATGGCCCCCATAACCACCTCAAAATTCACCCTGGAACCAGGGATGGAGAGGAAATTTTTATGGGAATGTATTTCAACCTCAAAACCAACCATCTCCCAGTATCAATTCCCATATAACATGCTATATACACCTAATATGCCTCCATTTCAGCAAGGATATAGCTCAACTTATTATCAACAACCTTCATTATCATTGCCTCCTCAAGTACAACAACTGTTACCCCTACCTTCAAATTCTAATCTACCCTCACAACAGGTACAACAATAATTTAATCCACCTCGACCAACTCCACTGCCTACACAAAAATTACTAATCCTAATAATAGGCCTCCACAACGTGTACAAAGTATGGAATTACAACCTTTCCCTACATATGTCATTACTGCTTTTCCTGTTAATGAAATTCAACTAAGATAAAAAACGACAATTAATAAAGAAAAATAAGTTGTAATTATTCAAGAGGAGGATCCTCAAGTGGAACCTGAGGATAAAACTCACCAACAACCAGAAAATTAAAAAGAGAGTGAACTAGAAGAACCAAGGGAGCCTCCTTACCCAGAAAGATTGCTTGTCAAGAAAACTTAAGCTCCCATGGAATATGAATTAAGGAATTTCTGCATAAAAATACCTTTGCTACAAGTTATTAAGGACATTCATATCTACACCAAGATAATTAACAACCTATGCATAAAAAATTCAGGAAGGAAGAAAAACAAAAATTAGAATGGTAAAATAATAAACCAAATGACATAAATGATATCTAGTTTGCCATTAAAAATATTGATCTAGGAAACCCTATAGTCACAATAGAAATAAATAGAAATATTCTACCAAATACCCTTGTAGACTTAGGAGCAGCCATTAATGCCATAATGGTTGAAACCATGACATTACTACAACTACAAGGAGTCAGGCCTACACCCATAGTGTTGGAGCTGGTAGATAAGTCCATCGTTAAACCTGTGGGGATCCTAGAAGACATAGTGGTAACAATAACTTCTTGGGAATATCCAGTTGATTTCATTGTAATTTCTCCAATGACTTCTAAAATTGGACATCCAGTAGTCTTAGTTCGACCCTGGTTGGCCACCCTGATGCTGTCATTGGGTGCAGAAATAGGGAAATGATTAGTTCTAATGATTTCAAAATCAGGCATTAACTATTTTTCCACCTACCCAAATGGCCACTGAAGTACCTCTTTGGCTAAAGAACCCCTATGGATTTTAAGACTGCATGCTTCCCCTATTAACTCTAGAAAAATCTCGGAGACTTCAGGAACAATTAGAAGAACTTGTTTTGTAGCAATTTTTTTTTATATTAATTGCATTAATTATCATGTCTCTTTTAATGGTTATCATCATGTTTTCAGCAATGAATTTAAGGAAACTTGTCACCTTGTTGTGTTTGCATCATTTACTATGGAATCCTTAGAAGGAAACAATGAAGTAAATACCTAACCAATTGAAAGTAGTGCTAGAAAAACATTGTATATTGGTACATAATTAAGTACATAATAGAAACAATAGGTATTGAGTATGATTCAAAAGTAGTCTGGATCATTTTCTTGGGATTATTTGGACATTAAAGGTATTCCTCTGGACACTTGTGTACATCACCTTTATACAAATGATGAAGTTAGACATGTTATGCAACCAAAAAGATGAATGAACACAACCCTAAAAGAAATTGTTAAGGATGAATTGCAGAAACTGTAAAGTGCAGATTTCATTTACACTATTTCCGACAGCAAATGGGTATCACCCTTGGTGGTAGTCCCAAAGAAAAATGGGAAATGGTGAATCTGTGTGGACTATAGATAGCTGAATAAGGCTACCATGTGGGACTACTTTCCTTTACCTTTTATTGATCAGGTACTCGATACATTATCATAGAAAAGGTCCTTCTCTTTCTTGGATGGATATAGTGGTTACAATCATATTCAAATAGCCCCAGAAGATCAAGAAAATACTACTTTTACCTGCCCATAGGGAACCTATGCCTACCAAGTTCTTCCTTTTCTCTTATGCAATGCCCCAGCTACCTTTTAGCAAGCTGCTTTAGCTATCTTTTCTGATCAGATACATGATTGTGTAGAAGTCTATATGGACGACTTCACGGTTGGGGATGACTTTCAACAAGCTTTGGAAAATTTGGAAAATGTATTGATTCATTGCCAAGAGGCTAGGTTGGCCCTCAGTAGTATTAAATGAAAAATGATGAAAACTAGGGGAATTGTTTTGGGACACCACATGTCACATGAAGGGATAAAATTTAACTCGAGAAAAATAGAGGTAATATCACACATTCCAATTCCTACATCACAAAAAGAGGTAAGAAGTTTGTTGGGAAATGTGGGGTACTATAGGAGATTTATTGAAAAGTTTACTAAAATTGCAACACCTATGCTTAAATTTATTACTAAAGATGTTGATTTTTTTGGGGATACTGATTGTCAAAATTCTTTTCAGGAATTGGAGGGAAAATTGACCACTGCTCCGGTATTGAGAGGACGAAACTCGTCTCTACCTTTTTACGTTTTCACTAATGCATCAGACATTTCACTTGGAGCTATGTTGGGTCAAAGGGAGGATCACATTCCTTATGTTGTTTACTTTGTTAGCAAGAACTTTTCACCTACAGAGATAAATTATACAGTCACTAAAAAGGAATTACTAGCAGTTGTTCATGCCATTAACAAATTTAGGTAATATATTATTGGTTATGAGAATTTCGTCCATACTGATAATTTTGCCAATAAATTTCTTAAGAATAAGCCTATTACTAATGGAATAATTACGATATGGTTACTTTTGTTACAATAATTTAACATCACTATGATTGATACGCTTGGACGAGACAATTTGATCCCGAATGAACATTGCCAAAGATAGAGCTTCAGTACCAATTCCAGATGATTTTTCAAATGAATATTTGTTCGTTGTTTCAACATTCAATCCCTAGGTTACTGACATGGCTAACTACATGGTGACAGGGAGGTTTCCACAAAATCTTTCCACCAAGGAAAAATAGAACATTGTGCAACGAAGTGCCAATTATTCTTGGATAGATGGGGACCTGTTACGCATGGGATCTGATTTAATTATGAGAAGATGTTTGCAACAAGACAATATATTTTATGTCCGGAAGGCTTGCCACACTTAGCCTTGTGGTGGGCACTTTGCTGATAAAAGGACAATGTATAAGGTCCTACATGTGGGCTATTATTGGCCCACTCTTTTCAAAGATGCTAAAAGGTTCGTTTCAAGTTGTGATGCCTATCAAAGAATGGGAAGGCCAATTCCAGCGGATGACATGCCTCTCCAAAAGTAGATATTAGTGGAACATTTTGAGAATTGGGTGTTGGATTTTGTAGGACCCATCTCTCCCATGTCCAAGAAGAAGAGGTACATATCGGTTTGTACTGACTACGTGACAAAGTGCGTAGAAGCCAAGGCATTATATTCTGCTTTTGAGAAATTTGTAGTAGATTGTTATGAAACCAACTCACCAAAAGATAGAAATGATAGATCAACACCTTAGAATTTAGCCTCTTTGATGGGGCGACCTCCTTTACATTACACAAATGAACAATTATTAGATGATAGAAATGACAAGACCTCCTTTCTATATATAGGAGTCTAAGGGGTCATAATATAATCAGAGCCGACATAACAATAATAATGTAAGGGCACAATAATAACAATAGTGGGCTTCTATGGGGCACAATAATAGCAATATGGGGACTACATGGGCACAACAATATAATAAGGTGGTTGTACTAATAACAATAATGGGTTACACTAGTAGTATAGGGGCCTATCATGCCCCTCTCCTTCAAAACGTGTTGTCCTCAACCCTCGAATAGTTCTGGATGCTTCTATATAAAATGATGGTCCTCCCATGTAGAATATCAGTAGGTAAGTTCTTCCACTTGATGAGATACTCTGAAATTGATCTATTTCGTAGCTTTTGATTTCTTAGTTCTATGACTGCTTTAGGTTCCAATATGATTTTTCCTTCCTTGTCAAGTTCTCGCAATACTGTTTGAACTAGGACCTTCTGCAACTTTTGAATGAGTTCCCACTCCTTTGGGCATATGGATATATGTAAGGCCTGATGTTTGGAGGAACAATTCGTGGAATAAAATGAATAGCATGATCATGATCATGAATAGGTGGGAGGCCTTTGGGAGTCTCAAATACCTTGGAATGATTGTCCAAAAACGTTTTGGAGATCTAGAGAAATACATGATTTCGATGTGGGATCCTCTAGTGAACATAATTGTGAAATTACACCTCATTGTTCTTTATTTAGAAGCTTTGTCATGCTATTAGAGTCAATTATCTTTCCAGGTTTTCCTTCGATACCCCTCAATTCAACTTCCTTTCCTTCCCAAAAATATTTCAAGAAAAGTTCTTGAAAATTAAAAGCTATCATACCCAAAGATTGTAGCCATTGAACTCTTAGTAAAACATCAGCACCACCCATTGGAATGGAAAGAATTGGGCTATTCAATACATATTCTCCCATGGATAGCTTGATATTATGGCATTTTCCTGAGAAATTTATGGTTCCTCCACTTGCAACCATCACTTGACACTCCAGTGCTAGATATAGGAAGTAATTCAATTCCTTTGCTATCTTACAATCAATAAAATTATGGGCACTGCGTGAATCAATCAACACTCTTACATTTTTCTTCTTGATATGTCTTTCTATCTTGATAGTTTGAGGAGTGGTAATTTCTTCCAATGCATTACAAGATATGGTCAGATTGATTTCTTGAGACTCGATGTGATCTTTCAATTCTTGAACATTTTTCTTCTTGATATGTCCTTCTATATTGATAGTTTGAGGAGTGGTAATTCCATCCAATGCATTACAAGATATGGTCAGATTCATTTCTTATTTCTCGATGTGATCTTTCACTTCTTGAACCTTTTTCTTCTTGATATGTCCTTCTATCTTGAGAGTTTTAGGAGTGGTAATTTTTTTCCAATGCTTTACAAGATATGGTCGGATTCATTTCTTGTTTCTCTAGGGTTGGTTCCTGGTGTATATACTCTTCTTTTGATGTTTCTTGATCCTTTTCTTCCTCCTCTCCATAATCCATCTAAAATTATTTCTTCTCAGCACACTTATGACCTTTAATCTATCTGTTATCACAATTGTAACAAAGCCCTTTTTCTCTTTTTTCTTCCAATTGTTGTGGTGTAACCCTTGTAGGTTGTGGAAGGCTAGGAGAAATAACACTTCCATCTTTATAGTTGTGAGGGGTAGTCTTCCTTGTTGCCATAATTTTTCTTTCCACTTTGTAACAAATCCATTTTTCTCTTTTTTCTTCCAATTGTTGTGGTGTTTCTCTAAAGAAGGTGTTGCTCTTTGTATCCTCATAATGTGTTATCATTTCCTCCATGAAAATTTACCACATAACAAGTTGTTTATGAGAACAAAGCCCTTTATACCATAAAAATTGATCCGGTTCTAAATATGAAGATGCAATACATACCTTTTGTAATAGTGGTACACCATGTAGATCAAAATATTGCTCCATCTGTAGTATCCAATCTACTGGATCATTTCCATGAAACTTCCTCATATTTCCTTTTCTTTATTTCAGGAGCTCGATCTTGAAATGATTGTAACTCTGTACTTTCAGATCTCAAAGTTCTGAAATTGTCTCCTACAGTAGCCCTCTGAGTCCTCTTTTTAAACCCACAAGTCTGATGAGAATTTGATTCTCCAAGAAAGAGTTATGCCCAATCTCCTAAGATGACTTGATTATATAACGTTTCAGTAAAGTGAACTTGTACGACGTGCCATGTGTCACTGTTTCGACCTTAGGATTTGAAAACGATGCATATAAATCTACAGTCCATCTCTTTCTATAACTTATGAAATTTCAATTTGTTGCTCAGAGAGAAAGTTATGATGATTTTCCCAAGGTGACCTATTTGGAATGTAATTCAGGGGTCTGCAAAAATCCTAATGTCCTCAGATTATATCTCTGCAAATATAGAGAGGTAGGATCTGAAATTCGAAGCTGAGATTTAGAAAGATTTCGTCTCAAATGGGTTTTTTTGAGCTTCTGAAACTTCGTAGCAAAATAGTTATAGTGACAATTCCACGATGACCTGTTTTAGATGAAATTCTGGAGCTTGCAAAAACCCTAACTTCCTCCTATCATATCTACGAAAATATAGCAAGACAAGATTTGGAATTTAGACGTGTGGTTCAACAATATTTCTTCCCAAATGGGTTTTTGCTTTAGCTTTTGAAACGTCGCAGAAAACAAATTATAGCGAAAATACCATGATGACCTGTTTGGAGCATCGAAACCCTAGAATCCAAAGCTCTGATACCAAATGTTATGAAACCAACTCACCGAAAGATAGAAAAGATAGATCAACACCTTAGAATTCAGCCTCTTCGAGGGGGCAACCTCCTTTACATTACACAAATGAACAATTCTTAGATGATCCAAATGAAAAGACCTCCTTTCTATATATAGGAGTCTAAGGGGTCATAATCTAACGAGAGCCAACATAACAATAATAATGTAAGGGCACAATAATAACAATAGTGGGCTTCTATGGGGCACAATAATAACAATATGGGGACTACATGGCCATAAAAATATAATAAGGGGGTTGTACTAATAGAAATAAGGGGTTACACTAGTAGTATAGGGGCCTAACATAGATTTCCTCTTTAAAGACATATTCACTTGATTTGGGGTACCTAGATAGATTGTTACCGATCAGGGAATTCCATTTACATCCAAACTAGTGAAGGCTATAACTGAATAATATCATATCAAACACCGGAAGTCTACTCCATACCACCCTCAGGAAAATGAAAAAGGTTGAATCCGCCAATAAAGTCTTGGAATCTATCCTCAGCAAGACAATTTAGTTTCACCATGGTGACTGGGTCGACAAGCTACCCGAGGCATTATCGACTTATCGAATAACTTGGAGGAATGTGACAGGACACACTCCTTACGAGTTAGTATATGGGAAACAAGTACTACTTCCCATTGAGTTTTAGGTAAAAAAATGTTAGACAACTACTTAATTGGGGATGAATCTGAATGAAGCCTAGGAGCAAAGGTTATTTCAGTTCAATGAGCTTGACGAAATTATACAAGATGCATTTCAATGGACTATGTTAGTACAAGATTAGAGAGCACGGTGGCATGAAAAGTACATTAAGAAGGAGGTATTTCAACCAATAGATTGGGTGTTATTATATGATAGTAAATTTAAACACTTTAAAGGGAAATTTTAGACCAGGTGGTTGGGACCTTATGAAGTGGAAGAAGTCTTTGATAATGGTTCTGTTAGAATAAAACTATTGATGCTAATCAGACCATATTTTTGGTGAATGGCCATAGATTGAAGATATACCACCGACCTCTCTCTCGCCACAAATTTCTGTAGGAGGCAATACGAGAACCAGAAATGGAGTTGGTTCAAAAGAAGGATCCAAATCCTATTGGTTCTTCAAACTGATTGTATTTATATATGCATATTTATATTTGTGTACATAGTATAAAATAACAATGATTTGACCCTTTTATTTTCCGCATAGCTCACATAGATTAAAGGGGAAATCTGTCAAGGGTAAGTTTATTCCTTTAGCCATGCTTGACAAATTACTTATTGAAAAGGATCATTGGAGACCTCTTTGAACATTTCAGACTCCTAAAAAGTGAATGTTTCAAACAAGGACTGATCCAAGCTCGTAAATATTCTGGAACAGTGGTAGTTAGGAATCTGTTGAGTACAACATTATTCTTTTCTGAGATAAACATAATAAGTATAGAAAAGAAACCCCCTTGGAGTCTACTTTAGGTTTTTTAGAATCTCTAAAGAGGAATACCTTGAGTAGAGGCTAAATCAGGCTCAATAAATCTATGAGGTAGCAGTTGCTAGGGATCTGTTGAGTATAAAATTATGCTTTTCTGATCTCAGCAGAATAAGTACGAAAAGAAGCCCTCTGGAGTCTTATTTTTTTCATTTCATACTCTCTAAAAATGAAATGCCCCATGAAGTAATCATTTCAGTCCTGGTTAAAATCCATGGAATGATGATCTAGATTATGTGTAGTAACCAGAAGCCAAAGTATTTAGCGGGGCTACATCAGATACTCAAAAAGAATTTTGTTGTTTTTCAGTTCAATTCAGAGATTCTGTACTTAAAATTGGTATTATGATGAAGTAGGCATGTATACTAAATGGGTTTTCACTAGAATTCATAATTAAGTACAAAATAAGTTCACAAAGAGAAGCTTTCGCTCATCAGCACCAAAATTAATATGAATTATAGAGTATCATTATTTTGAAATGATTATGGTGTTCTGAGTTAATTTTTCATCATGAAGCCAGTCATGAAGATCATGCTTCGCCAAAGGTTGGAATCAATACTGCTATTATTGATCTTGAGTTCTGGAATATTAATAAAAACTCAAACCAAGGTATAGGAACATTTTTATTGTTTAGCATATATTGAAAGTGTATGCATAATAGGCTAAGTAATAATCTGCCTCCATTACTTGTTATGATTTACCCATTCTCCCACATTTAGATTGATGTCTTGTCCCCATTACCTTTTCTTTCATTTTTAGTTGTGCAACCACATGTTGATCCCCAATTCATCATTATTATAACCAATCCCTACCGCCATTAGAGCTGCCAACTTGTTCCACTACTTTGTCTCTTCTCCCTGCCTCGTACGGGCTACACGTCAAACACTAGTTCATCATTACCACCACACATGCACATTGTCATTCAAATTTCACAAGCATTATTTCCTAAGTTAATTTAAGGTCGTAGGAGCCGACATGGTGATGCAGGAGCATTCAGACTTAGCCAGCAATGTGATTGTATGTTCACATGTTGTGGCTAACATGAGATGAATTTCATTGACCTGAGTGGTCAAAATCAGTTTTAATAGAGAGAGTTGGATCTCTCAAATTTATCTATTACTTCAATTATGGTAATAATTAAATCATTGTATTATTTTTAGAATAGGAGATAAATTGTAAGAATAGGTGTGTATCAAAGCTTGAGAGTAGGGATTTAATAGCTGAGCTGATAAAAAAAGAGATTGAGTCATCAATACAGTCAGGACATGATTTGATACATAAAAGAGAAAAAATATGTCATGATAGAGATTAGATGGAATAGAAGAGGGAGTAAGCGAAAGATTGAGAGAGAGACAGGGTTTGCGAGGAAACAAAGGTCAAAAAAATTGTTGTAATCGAGCCGAGAGGGCTAAGACTCTATAATTTCTATATTATTGAATAATTGATTAAGTGTGGTGTTGCATGTTATTCCTGGTGCAGAGTTTCTCTTGAATCTGCGTATCTGCGTTTTGTACCCTAATCGAGTATTATTTCCACTTATGTGTTTATTGTTAATTACAGTCAATTAGCGTTCAGGGTTAATACTGAGATTAGGCACTAAATCTTATTAAACACATTTATTAAAGGTTTTGTATTAAACATGTGGGTAGTATTGGAAAGCAGTAAGTGGTATATCACGTGGAAAATAAATGAGAAATGGTATTTCTCCAAATTGTGAAATTAACCTAAGCTAGTGACACGTCGCACGGGAAAACCACTTTTCTCATGTGCTCTCAACCTGATATCTGTCGTGCAAGAATTCACGCGAGATGGTGCGATAATCGTTGGAACAAAAGGGATAGATCGATAGTGGAGATCGTTCGGCTAGTTGGCACGTGATACGATGCGATATTCATCGGATTTGAAGAAGCTAGATCAATGGTGGAGATTAAAGCGCTCAGGGAGTAAGAAGTCAAAGTAGGACCGATGGTTATTGGTTAGCTTAGCTGGACCCTCGGGAGGAAATACACATACATAATCTTATTAACGCGCAGCTGATTGGTTTTTAAGTGAACCATTAGTTTAATTTTAGACTACCACTTCAATTTTGGTAACCTTCCACATCATTTGGTATCAGAGCCCAAGGATTAAGTTTTCTACAGTAAACATGCCACCTAGGAGAGGAGTTGGCATAGGTCGGGGGAGACTTGTAGCAAATGCAGCTCTGCTGGAAGAGATTTAAAATTTTCACACAAGGATGGAGACAATGGAAACTACTCAAAGGAGAGCACCTAATGAAGGAGATTCTAGTGCTATAGAGGAATCTTATGAGGAAGAAGAATAGGATGAAAGTGAAGCTACCGAAGTTCTCAAGATATTGGCTAAAGCAAGTGGAAGACCAAAGGTGGAAATACCTTTGTATGACGTGAATCTCAATGTAGAAGAGTTGATGGACTGGATCAATTCATTGGACAAGTATTTCAACTATGAGGAGGTTGATGACAAAAAGAAGGTGAAATTTGCAGTTACCAGATTGAAGGGTCATGCAACTATTTGGTGGGATGAACTACAAACATCTAGAGAAAGAAATGGGAAGCCCAAGATCGAACAATGGGATAAAATGGTGAGTAGGTTGAAAGGTAAATTCATGCCAAAATAGTATCAATTAAATATTTTAAGACAGTTATAGAATTTGAGACAAGAAGGAATGATTGTCAAAGAATATACACAAGAGTTTTATAAGTTGAGCATTAGAGCAGGACATGCATAGGATGATGTAGAAAAGGTAGCTAGGTACATCAATGGCTTGAGATATGATATACAGGATGAAATCAACTTGTTGAGTCTGAAGACAATTGAATATGCCTATCAAGCAACTTTGAAAGCAGAGGAGAAGATGCTGAGAAAACAAAACCAGAGGAACAAAGGGAAAATTTTGGCAAGAGGTAGAGGAACTACCGGATCAAGATTTTAGCGCCCTCAGGGAGAAGCAGGAGGTTCAAGTAGTAAATCACCATAGAGAGGAGACTTTAGTAGAGGGATATTTTCACCTAGAGGAAGAGGCCGAGGAAGAGAAATTTGATGTTATACATGTGGAAAATGGGGACATGGATCATGGGACTATCCTCATAATAAAGCAACAAATCAACTGAATGTGAATGTGGTTGAGGCAAAGGAAGAAAAAATGTCAAATTGTAAATAAGGAAGAATCACCCGAAGTAGGAGAATCTTTGTTATTGAAAAGGGCATTGCTCAAAGCAGAGAAAGAGACAGGAGAACTAGCTCAGAGAAAGAGTTTATTTAGAACTACATGCAAGTCCAAAGGAAAATGTTGTAAAGTGATAATTGACAGTGGAAGCACCGATAACATTGTTTCTACATAAATGGTGGAAAGTTAGGATTAGTAAAAAAAATACACCCTACTCCTTACAAAGTATCATGGTTGCAAAAATGACATCAGCTTATTGTGACAGAACAATGCAAAATAGAAATCCAGATTAGTACTTATAAGGATGTGGTATTATGTGATATTATTCCAATGGATGTATGACATGTATTGCTAGGAAGACCTTCGCAGTTTGATAGAAAATACATTCATGATGGTAGAAGAAACACCTATACCTTGGAGAAGGATAGAGTGAAGCATACACTGCTGCCATTAAAAGGTGAAGCAAACAAAAGAACAACTGGAAATAGTGTTATGCTGATGAGTAGAAAGGAGTTGTTTCAAGAAGTTGGAAAAGGTGAAGAAATGAATTTTTTTGTCATAGGGAGACCTAAGGTAATTTTGACTTCTACAAACTTGGGTGATTTACCTAAAGAAATCAAAACTCTGTTGAATGATTTTGCTGATATTATTGTGGATGAGCTTCGAAATGCATTGCCACCAATTAGGAGTATTAGTCATCATATTGACCTAATACCTGGAGCAAGTTAGCCAAATAAAGCAACAGACAGGTTAGCTCCTCAAGCAAATGCAGAAATTGGGAGAAAAGTGCAAGAACTGACAGATAAGGGATTAATCAGAGAGAATATTAGTTCATGTGTTGTACCAATAGTACTCAGTCGAAAGAAAGGAGGTGAATGGCACATGTGTACTGATTGCAGAGCCATAAACAAGATTACTATCATAGAAGGAGATGAATGGAAGAATGCATTTAAAACAATATGAGTGGTTAGTGAGGCTTTTTGGGGTCACTAATGCACCCAACACATTCATGAGATTGATGAATGAAGTCTTGAAGGAATATGCAGGCAAGTTTGACATTGTTTATCTTGATGATATTCTAGTTTTCAGTAGAAGCAAAGAAGAACATCTGGAGCATCTTAAGTTGGTTTTAAGAACTCTGCAGGAAGAGAAACTTCTGAAAAAATTGAAGAAATGTAGTTTCATGAAAGAAGAATTAATCTATTTGGGATTTGTAGTTTCTAAAGAAGGTTTGAAAATGGATCCAGAGAAAGCCCAAGCAATTTGGAATTGGCCTATTCCAAGAAACATATTTGAGGTAAGAAGCTTTCATGGTCTTGCAAGTTTTTATAGAAAATTTATCAGAAGTTTTAGTTAGATTTGTGCACCAATTATTGAAACAATCAAAAATACTAATCAGCCATTAAAGTGGACAGAAGCATCAGACTGAAATTTTAAGTTGTTGAAGAAGAAAATTACAGAAAAACCAGTTTTAGCTTTGCTTGATTTTGAAACTGATGCTAGTGGAGTTGCAATTGGAGCAGTTTTGAGTCAGGAATAGAGACCAATAGCATACTTTAGTGAGAAACTGAATGAAGCTAAGAAGAAATATTCTTCTTATGATAAAGAATTTTATGCTATTGTGCAAGCTTTAAAAAAATGGAGACATTATTTACTACCAATGGAGTTTGTATTGTATTCTGATAATCATGCATTGCAGTTTATAAAAATCAACCAAAATTGAATAAAAAACATGCGAAGTGGGTATAATTTTTACAGAGTTTTGCTTTTTTTATAAAACATACAAGTGGTATGTTGAACAAAGTTGCTGATGCTTTAAGCAGGGTAAATTTCATTGTGCAAGAATTAAGAGTTAGTGTTTTAGGGTTTGAAGAAATGGTTGATATGTATAAAGATGACGCATAATTAAAATATATTTATACAATTGTACAAAATCTGACAATTCATAATAGAATCCAGTGGTTAGATTATCTTATCCAAGGAGGTTTACTGTTTAAAGGTAACAAACTGTGTATTCCCAAATGTTCTATGAGGGAAAACATAATCAAGGAGAAACAAAGTGGAATGTTATCTGGGCACTTTATACAAGACAAAACCTTTGCTCAGGTAAATTATTTTTACTACTGGCCAAAGATGCAAAATAATGTTAAGAAATTTGTTAAGAAGTGCAGGATATGTCATCATACTAAGGGGAGAAGCCAAAATACAGGATTGTACCAGCCATTACACTTACCAGACTGACAATGGGATGCAGTTAGTATGGATTTTCTTTTGGGATTACCTAGAACCCAAAGAGTAAATGATTCCATTTATGTTGTGGTAGATAGATTTTCTAAAATGGCACATTTCATTGCATGTAAAAAGACTAGTGATGCAACACATATTTCTAATCTATTTTTTTCAGAAGTTGTAAGGTTGGATGGATTTCCTATAAGTATTATGTCTGATAGGGATACAAAGTTCGTTGGGCATTTCTGGAGAACTCTTTGGAAGAAACTAGGTGCCAACTTTAGTTTCATTTCTGCATATCACCCTCAAACAAATGGACAGACCGAAGTGGTAAACATAAGCTTGGGAAACATATTGAGAAGTTTAGTGTATCAAAATCCTAAGCAGTGGGATTTAGCACTTGTTCAAGCTGAGTTTGCTTATAATGAAACTCCAAACTGAAGTATTAGGATGAGTCCATTTCAGATTGTTTTTGGAATGAATCCAAGAGGTGTGTATGAGCTTAGAAATTTGGGCAAACATGAGACAAGAAGTGCAAAGGATGAATAGTTTGCAAAACAGATGCAGAGACTACAAGAAGATGTCAAAGACAGATTGTAGGAAAGTAGTGGAAAATACAAACATAGAGTTGATATGAGGAGGAAAGAAAAATAATTCCAAGTGGGAGATCTAGTGATGGTGTACTTGAGGAAAGAAATATTTCTTGTTGGGACTTATAATAAACTAAATTTGAAAAAGATAGGGCCATGTAGAATTGTGAGGAAGTTTTTAACCAATGCTTATGAAATTGAGTTGCCATAAGGGATTGGAATATGTTGGGTCGCTATAATACTAGTGATGACCCCATTACTATTGTAGTTATACCCCTTATTTATATTTTTGTGCCCCTATTACCCCCATATTGTTATTTCTGTGCCCCATAGAATCTCTCTATTGTTATTTTTGTGGCGTTATATTATTATTGTTAGGTCGGCTGGATTATATTGTGACTCCTTAGACTCCTATATATAGAAATGAGGTTTTGTCATTTGTATCATCCAAGAATTGTTCATTTATGTAATGTAAAGGAGGTTGCCCCCTCGAAGAGGTTTAATTCTAAGGTATTGATCTATCTTTTCTATCTTTTCTTGAGTTGGTTTCATAACATTTGGTATCAGAGCTTTGCATTCTAGGGTTTCGTTGCTCCAAACAGATCATCGTGGCATTTTCGCTATAACCTTTTTTCTGTGACGTTTCAGAAGTCACAACAAAAACCCATTTGAGAAGAAATCGCGCTGAACCTTGGGTCTGAATTTCAGATATTTTAGCGCGATATTTGCGGAGATATGATCTGAGGAATTTGGTCTTTTTGCAGACTCCTGAATTACATTCAAAACAGGTGACCTGGGGAAACTCGTCATAACTTTCTCTCTGGGGATCGGATTGAAATTTCGTAACAAGGTACAGAAAGAGGACGGACTGTAGTTGTTTGTGTGTATGTTTCAGATTCAAAGGTTGAAAAATTAATGCGTGGTATGTCGTATAAGTTCGCTCTACTGAACCAGTCTAAAAGCAAGTCACTGTGGGAGATTTCACATAACTCTTCCTTGGTGAATCCAATTTGGCTCAGACTTGTGGCATTGGAAAGAGGACACAGAAGGCTACTACAGGTATCAATTTCAGAACTGGATGATCCAAAATTACAGAGATACATCAGATTCAATATCAAGCTTCTATAAAGTGAAAAAAGGTGTGTAGTTTTTTTTTAAATTTTTGTGTAAGCTTGGTTTAACGGAATTCAAAGGGCATAGTAAAGCATTATTATCGGTAACTGATGCCCCGAGGAAAGAAAATGCAAACACCTAGTAAGGAACCTGAAAGCTCTAGCATGACTCATGAAGAAGAGGAAGAAATGCTACATGATATATCAAAATTACAAGAACAAGTGCAACAAATGTCACGCTCACAAAAGCTAACAGAAGCTAAGATAAGTGGCGTGGAATCTAAAATAAAGGGCATGGAAACTAAGATGGATGATTCAAAGACAGATTTGAAGAGAGACATGGCAGATTTGAAGATAGATTTGAAGACAGACATGGAAGAATTGAAGAAGTTGCTACAAGAAAGGGTCACTAATGGTGAAAAGGTAGTAAAGGAAACTCATGATGAGAACAAAAGAAATGTTAATCATGATTCCATAGATGCTAATGTTGGATCAAAGAATCACCATATTCTAAAAATCGATATGAGGAAGTTTGATGGCAAGGATCCCGCCACATGGATATTACAGATGGAGCAATTCTTCGATCTCAATAATGTGCAAAACGCACAAAAGGTACATATGACAACTGTATATTTGGAACCAAATCAGTTTGTATGGTATCAATGGCTTTGCTCTCGTAGACAATTTATCACTTGGGCAATTTTTACGGAAGAATTGATAGCACATTATGAAGATACAAAAAGCAACACTTTTTTTAGCCAATTGATAAGTCTCAAACAAAAGGGTTCAGTAATGGAGCACATTGAGGAGTTCCAAAAATTGAACATAAGGGTAAAAGATATTCCAGAGGAGCATAGGATTGATGTGTTCATAGGGTCTTTAAAGGATAATATCCAACATGACGTTTGCCTTTGGGAACCTGATTCATTAGAGAAGGCATTCAGGTTAGCAAGAAAAATGGAAAGCAAAAATATGGCAACCAGGAAGCATACCACTCACAACTATAAAGACGGAAGTGTTGTTGCCCCTAGTCTTCCACAACCTATAAGGTTGACACCACAACAATTGGAAGAAAAAAGAGCAAAAGGGCTTTGTTATAGTTGTGATAGCAAATACACTAAAGGTCATAAGTGTGCTGAGAAGAAATTATTCTACATAGATTGTGAAGAGGAAGAAGAAAAGGAGCAAGAAAGGTCAAAAGAAGAAGATATACTCTAGGAACAAAGCCTAGATGAAGAACAAATAAATCCGACCATATCTTGTAATGCATTGGCGGGAATTACCACTCCTCAAACCATCAAGATAGAAGGACAAATCAAGAAGAAAAAGGTAATAGTGTTGATTGATTCAGGAAGCACCCACAATTTTATTCATTGTAGGGTAGCAAAAGAATTGAATTGCTTCCTATATCCAGCACCAGAGTGTCAAGTGATGATTGCAAATGGAGGAACAATAAATTGCTCTGGAAAGTGCCATAATATTAAGCTATCCATGGGAGAATATGTATTGACTAGCCCAATGCTTTCCATTCCAATGGGAGGTGTTGATGTTGTACTAGGAGTCCAATGGCTACAATCCTTGGGTACAATAGCTTTTAATTTTCAAGAACTTTTCATCAAATTTTCTACGGAAGGAAAGGAAGTTGAATTAAGGGGTATTGCAGGGAAACCAGGAAAGATAATCAGCTCTAATGGCATGACAAAGCTTCTAAAAAAGGAGCAAAGAGGTGTAATTGCACAATTATGTTCGCTAGATGTTTCCACATTGGAATCATCTAATTCTCCAGATCTCCAAAAAGTCCTGGACAATCATTCCAAGGTATTTGAGACTCCAAAAGGTCTCCCACCTATGCGTGATCATGATCATGCTATTCATCTAATTCCAGGAAGTGTTCCTCCAAACATCAAGCCGTACAGATATCCCTATGCCCAAAAGAGTGAAATTGAACGTATGGTTGCAGAAATGCTAGAGGCGGGTATAATTCAACCAAGTCAAAGTTATTTCTCAGCTCCAGTAGTATTGGTGCACAAGAAGGATGGATCATGGCGCATGTGTCCGGATTATAGGGAGCTCAACAAGCTCACTATTAAAGATAAGTTCCCCATTCCTATTATTGATGAATTACTGGATGAATTGCATGGATCAATTTACTTCACCAAGTTGGATCTTCGTTCGGGATATCATCGAATCAGAATGAAGATTGAAGACATTCCGAAAACGGCTTTTAGAACTCATGAGGGTCATTATGAATTTTTGGTCATGCCTTTTGGCCTTACCAATGCACCTTCAACATTTCATGGTTTGATGAATTCAATTTTCAAACCATTCCTTAGAAAATTTGTGTTAGTATTTTTTGATGATATACTAATCTACAGCAAGTCTTGGAAGGATCATGTTGAACATGTTGACAGGGTGCTACAACTATTGGAGGAGAAACAATTATATGCAAAAAGATCCAAATGTTTCTTTGGAGTCCAGGAGGTGGAATATTTGGGTCATATTGTATCTCATGAAGGAGTTAAGGTAGACCCTAGCAAAATTAAAGCCATTAAGGAATGGAAAATTCCCACATCCATAAAGCATCTGCGAGGATTTCTTGGGTTGATAGGGTATTATCGCAAGTTTGTTAAGAATTATGGGAGAATAGCAGCACCTATAACAACATTATTGAAGAAAGATTCATTTTCATGGACTCCGGAAGCAACAAAGGCCTTTGAACATCTTAAAGAGGCAATGTGCCAAGCACCGGTCTTAGCTACACCGGACTTCAAAAAAACCTTTATTGTGGAATGTGATGCTTTAGGAAATGGAATTGGTGTTGTTCTAATGCAAGATGAAAGACCCATTGCTTTTGAAAGTCATCCAATCAAGGGAAAGTTTTTAAGCAAAGCTATTTATGAGAAGGAAATGTTGGCAATACTCCATGCACTTAAGAAATGGCGACCCTACCTAATGGGAAGACACTTCAAGGTAAAAACGGATCATGATAGCCTTAAATACTTTTTAGAACAAAGATTATCCTCTGAAGAGCAACAAAAGTGGGTCACAAAGATGTTGGGTTATGACTTTGAAATCATCTACAAAAAGGGAAGCAAAATGTGGTGGCAGATGCACTCTCAAGAAAGGATGAGGATGTGGAAGCATTGTTGTGTGCCATTTCTATTATCCAACCATATTGGATAAACGAAGCAAGGGAAGAATGGAAGAATGACGAAGAAGTGTGGGCACTTATTCAAAAGCTACAACAAGATTCCAGTACTTCTGATACATTTAGCTAGCAAAATGATTCGTTATGGTACAAAGATCGCTTATACCTCTGTAACAATTCCCAGCTAAAACAAAAGATTCTTATGGAATTGCACACTTCTCCCTTAGGAGGGCACTCGGGATTTTTAAAAACTTACCACAGGGTTAAGAAGGAATTTTTTTGGGATGGCCTTAAATCAGATATTCAAAAATTTGTGGCGGAATGTTTGGTTTGCCAGCAAAATAAAGTTGAAACAATTAAGACACCGGGTCTATTACAACCTTTATCCATTCCAAGCCAACGTTGGGAGGAGGTTTCAATGGATTTTATCACAGGTTTACCCAAGTCTGAGGGAAAGAGTGTCATCATGGTGGTAGTTGACAGACTTACCAAGTATGCACACTTTTGTGCATTATCACATCCATTTAAAGCCAGTACAGTTTCTACTGCATTTATGGAAACAGTTCAAAAGCTACATGGAAACCCAAAGATTATTGTAAGTGACAGAGATCCCATTTTCACTGGAAATTTTTGGACAGAATTATTTTCTTGTCTTGGTACTCAGTTAGCTCATAGCTCATCTTATCATCCTCAATCTGATGGGCAAACTGAGATAGTAAACAAATGTTTGGAAGGATATCTTCGTTGCTTTGTATCTGATAAACAGACACAATGGGTCAAATGGTTGCCTCTGGCTGAATGGTGGTATAACACTTCCTTCCATACAACAACAAAAATGACCCCATTTATGGCACTTTATGGGTATCAACCACCATCCATCACATCATATTTAAGAGAAAATTCTAAGGTTCAGGCAGTGGAACATCACATCGAACATCAACAACAAGTCCTCCAACTCTTAAAGGATAACCTCGTGTTGGCACAAAATAGAATGAAACAACAGGCAGATCAACATCGCAGTGAAAGAAGTTTTGATGTAGGTGATTGGGTATTCCTACGGCTACAACCATATAAGCAAATGTCCCTAAAGCTAAGAAGGATAATAAATTATCACCAAAGTATTATGGTCCGTACAAGGTGTTGCAAAAGATTGGTACTATGGCATACAAATTGGAGCTTCCTGCAGCTTCTCGATTGCACCCAGTTTTCCATGTTTCATGTTTAAAGAAGGCTATAGGTGACAAACTCCCAATTCAAACAATATTGCCAGAACTTGACGAGGAAGGAAAAATGATATTGGAACCGAAAGCAGTCACAAAAACAAGAACTCGACAGCTACGAAATCGATCAATTTCAGAGTATCTTATCAAGTGGAAGAACTTATCCGCTGAAGGTTCCACATGGGAGGTCACCTATATTCAATGTTGGAGATTTATATCCATACAAGGAGACAGAGGGAGAATTATAGAAGGAGCCTGTAGAAGATGAAGAACAGACTGTACATTGGGAAGAAAAAATGCCTAAAACAGTTTAGAAAGAGGTCGAAGCTGTTCTGGAGAAAAGAGTATCCAAAAGAACCAGAGGATAGGATTATTTTCAGTATCTATTCAAATGGAGGGGACAACCAATGGAGGATACCAGTTGGTTGAAAATAGAAAAGTTGCAGAATTATGGAGTCAATCCTGAAAGTTTTAAGAGTGATTCTTTTCTTCCCCGGGAGTCTAATGCAGAAGCATCCAGACTTAGCCCACAATGTGATTGTATGTTCACATGTTGTGGCTAACACGAGTTGAATTTCATTGACCTGAGTGGTAAAAATCAGTTTCAATAAAAAGAGTTGGATCTCTCAAATTTATCTATTGCTTCAGTTATGGTCATAATTAAATCATTGTATTAATGTTAGAATATGAGATATGTTGTTATAATAGGTGTATACCAGAGCTTGAGAATAGGGATTTAATAGTTGAGTTGATAAAAATAGAGATTGAGTTGTCAATACAATTAGGATAGGGTTTGATCCATAAAAGAGAAAAAAAATGTAATGATAGAGATTGGATGGAATAGAAGAGGAAGTAAGCGAAATATTGAGAGAGAGACAGGGTTTGCGAGGAAACAAAGTTCAAACAAATTGATCCGAATTGGATCCATGAAAAAATTATCAAAGTGCCATGATTGTATCAAATAAGGACAGAATTCAAAATTCATGAACAAAGAGCGATAAGGAAGACCTCTTGACAGTGGCAGTTTGCAGCCAGTAAGGAACAATGAGGACCTTGGTCAAAGCACGCTAACCAAGGCCCATGGAGACCGTGTAGGAGGCAAAACTGGCAGTTAGGAAGCCTAGATCGGGAAATGGAGGCCATTTCTAATGCATTGGGAAAAACCCCTTGAAAAGGAAAGGTCTCGAGTGCTCGGTCACATGGGAAGTTGAGAAACCATGGGGAAAGTGCTAAGGTGATAGGCGGGTCCCATGCTCTAAAACCAATGGTGTATAGGAGGCACATTGGGGCGGTAAGCAGATTTGGCAGAAAACGAGCGATTCCATTCATCGCACGATGTGTGTCCGACGGATGAGAGAGAAAACCGCCTCTCATCGCACGCTAACGGTCGAGCAAGTCAACCGCGTGAAATGAGCGAACACTGTAGGATTTGGGGGCTCCAGATATGATGGCGAAGATTGCGCCCAATGGGAAAAACTGATTTGACAAGGAAATTAAGCTGCGACATACAAAAGTTTGAAGTCTGATTTGACCATTGAGATGGCGGATGAATCATTCTGCAGTATAACTAAAATAATGAACCGTCGAGGAAGAGCTGGTGCAGTTCATGAGAGGACAAGTGGCCACCTCCCTGTGAGACGTTGGCATTGACGCAGAGGTAGGGAACTCTAAGCCAACAACAGCAAGCGATCTAAAGGGGTGGAAGAGGAAGCGAATAGTCAAGGATAGATTGGCTTTAAGCCATGAACAGATAGAGAACAAAACGGACAGAAGATGAAGACAGAGAGAGTGAGAGCGAAGAAAAAGACAGTGAAGCAAGAAGCAGAAAACAAAGAGCTGAGCTGACCTAAGGCAACATCGAGAAGACATAACCAGGCTTGAGAGGTTCGAGCCATCCCTGTCAGGATATCTATCGGGAATTGAGCACCATTGGATACATCCCATTAAAGACTAGAGAGGTCGAGACTTAGTAAGGAAAGAGTCTGTGCACTCTAGTGGCTTGGGGAATCCAAGAACCACCCTACTAAGCATCCTCTATTTCAGGAGACTCAAGTTGAGCTCCTCATTGTAAATATCTGCTTTAAAGACACAATAAAAGAAGGCCACCACTGAAAGCTGGACCGGAGACGTAGCCCTGGATAATAGGGTGAACTCCTTATTAAATCTATGCGTTCTCGCATTTGCTTACTGTGTTTCTCTTACTGTTTTCCATTCTTCCAGTGTCTGTGTATTTTTCAATCTGATTGATCTGTTGCATAAAATAACATAGACACGCACACCATAACATGAGTCTGTAATAC
This sequence comes from Pinus tabuliformis, assembly GCA_031772625.1. NCBI lineage: Eukaryota > Viridiplantae > Streptophyta > Pinopsida > Pinales > Pinaceae > Pinus > Pinus tabuliformis. The sequence continues at coordinate 895,794,898 of CM062815.1, forward strand.
CTTCATTCATTATTTAATTAACTAAGGTCACTCACGAGTGATTTTCAGATCAACTGGTATCAGAGCTTTAGGCTATTAAGGTTAGACAAGCTTGTGTTGGTTTAGTTGTTGAATGCTAACTAGATCAAAGCTCAAATTAGGAGAAGGAGAGTTGGTCGAAACTAATATTGAAATTGGGAGAGTCTATCCTCAAAAGACAATGTTAGAGGAACGTTCTATGGGGCCAAACCCTCAATTCATATATAGTTTCTCAGCCATAAAGTCCATGGTAGAATAAATGTATAGGGACTTTAGAAAACATAAGGATGAAGATTCATCAGGCTCTAAAGAAGACAAAGGAGAAGATGAGTCACATTCCCATGACCACTCAAAAGGCAAAGGGAAAGAGGAAATCTTTCTCGCACCTCTTGATAGCCCTAAAAATAAAACATCTTTGATCAAACTAGGTGTTAAATTTGATTTACCTATATATGATGGAGAGTTGAATGCATAAAATCTGGACAATTGGATTAGACAAATTAATGTTTATTGCAGAATGCAAAATATCGATTCAGAGAAGAGAAAGATTCAGCTGGAAAGCCTACGCCTTGGAGGCACTGCCTTGGTTTGGTGGGAAGGCAGAACCCAAGTTGACATGAAAAGACATGGTAATACTATCTCTGTTTGGAGTGAATTTGCTTCTACAATCAAAAAACAGTTATATCCATTGGCCTACATGTAGCAAGCCATGATGAGTTGGCAAACTCTTCCGTAGTTGAAATGGCAAAGTGTGCAAGGGTACACTCAAGAATTTAGAAAGAGAGCATTGATTCTGGGAATCTCATTAGACTCACCTGAGACTCTGTTGAAGTACATTGGTGGTCTACACAAATACATGAGGCATACTATCCTCATGTTTAACCCCACTAGTATAGATGTGGTATCTATAGAAGCTACTCATCTAGAGGCTAGAGGAAAGAATGGAAGTCCAGAAGTTGGGGGATCATCCCAACCCACTGCAAGCAAGAATAAGGAGAAAAGAATGCAGAAATGGAAAGCAAGGAAGGCTAACACTGCACAGAAAAGCAAGGCTTCATGCACTCACTCTAAAAAGGATGGGCATGATGATGAGCATTGTTGGATTTTGCATCCAAAGCTGAGACCTAAGAAGTTCGAGGGAAAGAAGAAGAAGACTGCTGCAGCTTTCAGAAAAATTTGGGGTCAGACTCAGGAGATGAAACAACCATTGCAGCCACAGGTATAAGAGGTAAGAATTTTGAAGAATCTACTAGTAATTTTGCACAATCTACTATTGATGAAGAAAATGAGAGAAAAAGACATGAGATTTTCCATATTCGAGTTATTTCCAAACTACAAAAGATTGATACTTTGTTTGATAGTGGCTCACAAATAAATTTGATTTCTGAAGCAATTGTAAAGAAGTTGGGATTAGTAACTACACCTCACAAGAAACCATACCCATTGGGATGGTTGAATGATAAAGCACAACTACAAGTGACTAGACAATGCAAACTCAAGTTTTCTTTTGGGTCAACATTTGTAGATGAGGTTGAGTTAGACATAATTCCTTTGGATACATGTGGAATTGTTTTAGGAAGTCCTTACTTGTATGATAGAAAAGCCATTTTCTATAGAGTTGATAACAAGTATCTACTTGTTAAAGATGGAATTGAATACTTTGTAAGAGCTCATAAGCTCAAGAATAATTATACTCTCATAAACTCAGGGCAGATGAAACAAATGATAAATTCATGCAAACAATTCTTACCGATGGTTGTAAAGGAAAAGAAACCTGATAAAACCAATGTATTTGATGGCTATAATGCTAAACAACAAGTTGATTTAGAAAATATTGTTTCAGAGTATGATATCTTGTTTCAAGAACATAAAGGTCTGCCACCCAACAAGAAAATAGTGCATGATATTATTTTGCAGCAAGATGCTCCATTGCCTAACATTGGAATGCACAGGTTGTTCACTTTAGAGAATGCTGAAATCAAGAAGTAGGTGAGGTGTTGCTCTAGAAGGGGTTCATTTGACCTAACACATCACCATGTGGGTCACCATTCATTTTCTTGAGAAAGAAAGATGGCTCGTGGAGAATTTGCATTGATTATCGAGCACTGAATAACATAACAATAAAAAATTGTTATCCCCTTCCTCACATAGATGATATTCTAGATCAATTGAAAGAAGTTGTTTATTTCTCCAAGCTAGACTTGCATAGTGGATACCATCATGTCAGAGTTGCAGAACAAGATGCATGGAAGACTGCTTTCAAAACAAAGCAGGGATTGTATGAGTGGATGGTTATGCCTTTTGGCTTAACTAATGCTCTTGCTACTTTCATGAGATTAATGAATGATGTACTCATACCTTTTCTTGATGATTTTTTTATTGTGTATCTGGATGACATTCTAATATTTTGCAAAACGTGGGAAGAACACTTAAAGCATGTTAAGCAGACACTAGATGTTTTGAAAAGAGAAAAACTTTATGTTAAACTCTCAAAATGTGAATTTGGCGAAACATCTTTGAATTATTTGGGTCATATAGTAGGGGGTGGTGAATTGAAGATAGATCCCTCTAAGGTGGCAGTCATTGTAAACTGGCATAAACCCAAATCTGCTACAAAAGTTAGAAGCTTCTTAGGAGCACCACAATATTGGAGGAAGTTCCTTTCTAACTTTTCCTCAATTGTAGCTCCCTTACATGCTTTAACAGGATTGAACAAGGTGTTTCAGTGGGGAGGCAAACAACAGAAAGCCTTCGACACTTTGAAAGAAAAGATTAGTACATCACTTGTACTAGCACTGCTTGATCTTCAAAGACCATTTGAGATCCAAACGGATGCCAGTGACTATGCCATGGGAGTAGTGTTGACACAACATGGTAAACCCATATGTTATCATTCTGAGACATTAAATTATGTAGTAGTTAACTATCCTATATATGATAAATAATTGTATGCATTAGTACAAAGTGTAAAAAAGTGGAAACATTACTTAATGGGCAAAGAGACAGTAATACATACTGATCATCAACCACTTCAATATCTACACTCCCAAACTAAGTTGCAGTAATCAAGACACTATAGATGGATGGGTTTTCTACAATAGTTTCATTTAGTCATCAGATATAAAAAGGGCATACACAATAAAGTTGCAGACATTTTATCTAGACCCATTACAAATGCATCTACTAAAGCATAATTCTGTGTTACATGAGAGTTACATTGAACAATATGCTCAAGATGTAGACTTTAAAGATGTATATGCAACTTTAAGTCAAGGCAAACGAGTAGAAGAACTGGATTATCATGTAAAGGACTGACTCTTATATCATTATGGGAACTTATGTATTCCACAAACTGAAAGAGTAAAGATAATTCGAGAAGCACACACTTCTCTAATATCAGGTCACTTTGGGGTAAGTAAAATGGTTGCACAACTGCAAATATTTTGCTATTTGCCAAAAATGAATGAGACAGTTTCTAGATATGTAAGAGGGTGTACTATGTGTGCTAAAAACAAGCCCATCAATAGAAAACTAGGCTTGTATACTCCATTACCAGTTCCTTCTCACCCTTGGGAAAGTATTTCCATGGATTTTGTAGGAGGACTGCCTAAATCTAGGAAAGGTCATGATTATCTATATGTTGTTGTGGATTGGTTCAGCAAAATGTGTATTTTGATACCTTGCAATAAATAGATTACAATTGAACAAACTGAAAAACTATTCTTTGAACATGTATGGGTTCATTTTAGATTACCCACTTCCATTGTATCTAATCGAGACACCTGATTTGTGGGGAAGTTTTGTTCAAGTCTGTGGGAACTGATGGACACCAAACTGAAGAAAAGCACAGCTTTTCATCCACAAACGGATGGCCAGCCAGAAGTAGTTAACAGGACAGTGATCCAGTTACTTAGAGGATACTGCAACAAGCATCCTAAGCTTTGGGATGAACATTTATGTTATGTGCAACATGCTTACAAGAGAGCGAAACATTCTTCTACACATAGATCTCCTTGTGAGACCTATTTGGTTTCACACCAAGGTATCCTTTAATTTTTTCTTTGGTAAAGACACTACAGTTGAGGGACATAGTGATGTGGACAGGGCAACTAGGTTCATTGAAAAATCCAAGAGATCCACCAGGCAGTGCAGGAACAACTGGAAAAGAGCCAAGCCAAATACAAGGCAAGGCATGACAAGCATCAGATGCAGCATAGCTTCCAAGTTGGTGATCAAGTTTGGCTGTATATTAGCAAGGACAGGATGAAAGGTGAAGGTAAAAGGCTAAAGCCTATCAGGTATGGACCCTTCAATATACTTTAGAAGATTGGTGAGAATGCTTTTTTCCTTGATCTACTAGCTTACATGCACATCTACTCAGTCGTAAATGCATATTGCTTGAGATTGTTTGAACCTTCACTAATTGAGGATGCCGAAGAGCAGAGTCAATTTCCTTCTATTGATGACTTGTTACCTGAATATCTTAATGAATTGCAGGAAGACATAGTTCTGGACAGGAAGGTGAGACAACGCGTAGAGGAGATGTTGAGTACCTTAGAATTGGGCCCAAGGGTTCAAAGCTGAGTAGTGCAAAGTGGATAGATATTGTACAAGTGAGACAATTGTACCCTCACTTAGTTGATGCTTGAAAACCAACTTTTGGTAGTCCAAAATCTTTTTCAGTGGAAAAGTCGTGATCTGAATTGGATCCAGGAAAAAATTATTAAAGTGCCATGATTGTATCAAATCAGGACAGACTTCAAAATTCATGAACAAAGAGCGATTAGGAAGACCTCTAGACAGTGGTAGTTTGTAGACAGCAAGAAACGACGAGGACCTCGGTCAAAGCATGCTAACTGAGGCCCATGGAGACCACACAGGAGGCAAAACTGGCATTTAGGAAGCCCAGATCAGGAAACGAAGGCCATTTCTATCGTGCGATTAGCAATTGCACATCTCTGGGCAAAACCCCTCGAAAAGGAAAGGCCTCGAGTGCTCAGTCACATGGGAAGCCGGGAAACCGTGGGGAAAGCATTAAGGCGAAAGGCGGGTCCCACTCCAAAACCGGTGGTATATTGGAGGCACATTGGGGCGGTAAGTGGATTTGGCAGAAAACGAGTGATTCCATTCATTGCACGACTCGTGTCCGGCGGATGAGAGAGAAAACCACCTCTCATCGCGCACTAACGGTCGAGCAAGTCAACCGCGCGAAATGAGTGAACACCGTAGGATCTGGGGGCTCTATATCTCACCACGGAGATTGCGCCCGATGGGACAGAGCTTTAAGCCATGAATAGATAGAGAACGGAACAGACAAAAGACGAAGACAGAGAGAGCGAGAGTGAAGAAAAATATAGTGAAGCAAGAAGCAGAAAATAGAGAGCCGAGCTGACCTAGCGCAACATCAAGCAGACAGAACCAGGCTTGAGAGGTTCAAGCCATCCATGTGAGGATATCTGTTGGGAATTGAGCACCATTGGACTCATTCCATTAAAGACCAGAGAGGTCGAGACTTGGTAAGGAAAGAGTCTATGCACTCTAGTGGCTTGGGGAATCCAAGAACCACCCTACTAAGCATCCTCTATTTCAGGAGACTCAAGTTGAGCTCCTCATTGTAAATCTCTGCTTCAAAGACACAATAAAAGAAGGCCACCACTGAAAGCTGGACCACAGACGTAGCCCTGGAGAATAGGGTGAACTCCTTATTAAATATGTTGTGTTCTTGCATTTGCTTACTATGTTTCTCTTACTGTTTTCCATTCTTCCAGTGTCAGTGTATTTTGCAATCTGATCGATCCATTGCCTAAAATAACATAGACACACACCAGCACATGAGTCTATAATACCTTCATTCATTAATTAATTAACTGAGGTCACTCTCGAGTGATTTTCAGATCACAAATTGTTGTTATCGAGTCAAGAGGGCCAAGACTCTGTAATTTCTATATTGTTAAGATAATCTTCGGCAAAATCACATAACCAATCTTTTGTCGACGCGTTTCGAACCAACCAGTGTGGTTCATCGTCAGGACAAGTTGAAGATCTAATCAGGCTTAGCTCGATTAAATAGAGTGTGCAGAGACTCCAACAGCTATAAGGTAACGGCTAATTTGACCTAATGAACCTGGTCAAACTACTCAAATATCTAATTAATATTTCAAGAAATAGTTAAAATAGGTAAATAAAGGAGTTTATTTGTTAATTTAAGGATAATATTAATATTTTAATTATAATGGTCATTATATAATATATATTCAATGATTTAATATTATTCAATTATTATTTAAATAAATTAATTTAAAATTCGATATATTAATAATATTATTTCGAATATTAAGAGAATTTATTAATATTTTAATTATAATGGTCATTATATATATTTTAAATGATTTATTATTATTCTATTACTAAATAATTATTATTAATAATATATTTATTTAATAATAAAAGGATATATAATTGAATTCATTTGTTAGTTTAATATTATTTCAATTATCTACATGGTCATTATATAATATATATTAATTGATTTATTATTATTCAATTGCTATCTAATTATTATGTAATACTTCGCTACTATTTTTTATAATTTAGTTACATTGGATAATTATGTAATAATTTCTTAATGGTCCATTGGTAAGTTAGTTCTTTATTATTTAAATATAATGGTCATTAAACTTATAATATATGCTTATTGAATAATCTATAACTACTAACTAACTAAACAAATTGTTAAAACATTATTCTTCCTAGAGTTTTGTTATCCTAGGTAAATGCCATAATTAAGGGTAAGGTCCAAGTTAATTCATAATAGTATTATTCCTTTAATGGTCAAATAATCCATATTAGTTCAATATTTTTTATTCAAAAATATTAGAGGTAACTAAGCCCTTAGGTAAATAAATTATTACTTATAGGGTTGAATGATTATTCCTAAGAATATAACTAAAATCATTGGTCAATCATAATTTATCCTTAAAATCTAAGGTAAGATTCTATTAATAGTCGATATTTATTCAAATTTTATTTATTCAAAAATATTAAAGTCAATTCTGTTATAAGGTCAATAATATTATAATTTATAAGGATTAAAAAAGGGGGTCGTTTTAGACATTAGTTAAAGGGAAACTCAATTAATCATAGAAATAATTATCAAGGTATAATTAATAAATTTATGAAAATAATAATAATAAATGCCTTCATAATTAGGTTAAGGTTAATACACTGATAAGCCCGAGACTGATTCCTAACTAATTAAAACTCCAAAATAATCGGACAAAACTGCTAAAAGAAAATAAAAGGAAGGGGAAGATAGAAACCTAAAACCAAAAGACAGGGGAATGAGGCAGCTAGGAAGATAAGGCTGGGACCCAGCAACTGCTGATCTTCCATCCATCATCCCTATTAAGATTAATTGGCCTTTTCTCGATCTCCAGGGCCTCTCTGAATTTTCGATGGTGAAACTGCGCAACTTTGGCAATGACTTGAGCCTCCTCTATACATACATGATGCATAGTCTTCCCAGCATGCTCAGCCAGGGCCGAGGACTTGGTCCTACCATGTCTTAAATCCGCCGAATGCTCGCTGATCCGTTGATTGATAGAGCAACCAGTCTCACCAATATAAGGGGTCCCACAGGAACATGGAATGACATAGACGCCCTTCATGTCCTTAGGGTCAATCGGGTCTTTCACAGACCTGAGGGAGCCACGGATAGTATTGAGAGGTCTGAAAGTTGCGGGAACATTATACTTCTTCAGAATCCTCGCAATCCTGTCCGTGGTTCCTTTAGTAATAGAATAATAATAAATCATTTAAAATATATATAATGACCATTATAATTAAAATATTAATAGATTCTCTTCATATTCGAAATAATATTATTAACATATCGAATTTTAAATTAATTTATTTAAATAATAATTGAATAATATTAAATCATTGAATATATATTATATAATGACCATTATAATTAAAATATTAATATTATCCTTAAATTAACAAATAAACTCCTTTATTTACCTATTTTAACTATTTCTTGAAATATTAATTAGATATTTGAGTAGTTTGACCAGGTTCATTAGGTCAAATTAGCCGTTACCTTATAGTTGTTGGAGTCTCTGCACACTCTATTTAATCGAGCTAAGCCTGATTAGATCTTCAACTTGTCCTGACGATGAACCACACTGGTTGGTTCGAAACGCGTCGACAAAAGATTGGTTATGTGATTTTGCCGAAGATTATCTTAACAATGTTATGGATCACAGAAGTCTAAATTCCTTAATAATTTCTATATTATTGAATAATTGGTTAAGTGTGGTGTTGAGTGTTATTCTTGGTGCAAAGTTTCTCTTGAATTTGCGTATCGGCGTTTTGTACCCTAATCGGGTATTATTCCCATTTATGTGTTTATTGTTAAATAAGGTCAATTAGCGTTCAAGGTTAATACCGAGATTAGGTGCTAAATGTTGTTAAGCACATTTATTAAAGGTTTTGTATTAAACACATGGGTAGTATTGGAAAGCAGTAAGTGGTATATCACATGGAAAATAAATGGGAAATGGTATTTCTCGAAATTGTGTAATTAACCTAAGCTGGTGACACATCGCACAGGAATTTTTTTTTCTCGCATGCTCTCAACTTGATATCGGTTGTGTAAGAATTCATGTGAGACGGTGCGATAACCGTTGCATCGAACGGGACAGATTGATGGTGGAGATTTTTCGGTTATTTGGCACGTGATACGACGCGATATTCGTCAGATCTGAGGAAGCTAGATCAATGGTGGAGATTGAAGCGCTCAAGGAGTAAGAAGTCAAATTAGGACCAATGGTGATTGGTCAGCTTAGCGGGACCCTCAGGAGGAAATACATGTACATAATCTTATTAACGCGCAACTGATTGGTAACCATTAGTCTAATTCTATACTACCACTTCAATTTTGGTAACCTTCCACATCACATGGTAATTGTTCCTCTCAAGTGACAATTTTTAGAAGGGAAACCACTATGATCCATCTAATGTTGTGGAAAAACTTCCAAGTGCTACTTCAACTTAGGCATGGGGGCTGATCACCATGAACCTACCTTCATTCAATTTTCAAGGAGCCCAAAGTATGCTAGTTGCAAGGAATTATTCGAAGAAAAAGGATGGATGGGTTTTCTTCAGAAATTACAGGGTTATAATGACATAGTAGCTTTGGCTTTTTCTCCAAACAGACTGTGCTAAATTTCTTAAATCGGCTTACAAATATTTGAATTGGTCGAAAGGGGTCCTACACAACTTCTTAGAGGAAAAAAGGTATCCACTTGTTACGACACTACATAGATTTCTTACTTGTGAAGGTAGGTGTTGGTTTCTCATTATTCCCACTTTTTATCCGCCTTTTTATCTCTTTCCTATACTCATTTCATGCCATTGTTGGTCAATTTGTATTATAAACAACAAAGGTACGCCTATTGTCATGTCTTTGTGAATTGTTAATAAATTAAGCATAGTCAGAGGGGATTGTTGCCTAAAGTGACTTGCTAACTTAAGTTTTCGTGTATATTTGGAGGAATGATGATCAAAATCATGATTCAACATATGATTAATATCGAGCTAACAATGCTATCTTTGGATATCAGCTCCAACGGTGGTTCAACCTATCGACTAGCACAAGTGCTATCTTTGTATTCTGTTATATCTCAAGCATTGTTATGTATTTGCAAGAAGACAATTGTCATAACCTTAGGCACTGTTAGTTGTTAATGAAATGTATAAGTAGTGATTATGGGGCTGGTAAGGTGATCGCTAGGAGATATGCAAGATTTCTGAGCTGTAACATTAGACCTTTGTAATGATATTTTGAATAATACAATTCTTGATCTTTTGATTATTTTATAGATCTCGATCTTGCCATAGCCATGATCAGGGAGTTGGGCCCACTCTCTTGAATAGGCATTGTTGGATTAGATGTGTGTGTAGGTTTATTTTCTGATGTGTTATCTCTTTACTATGTAATGATTTCAGTGTGTTGTTGTGAGTCTTAACTTGATGTTACTCTTGTTTCTCTTACACATTGTTATGTTATGATTAAATGTTCAATGCTGGGTAGTGAAACTATGGCCTGCATATACCTTCCATGATAACCTTTAAATAACCAGTCAAGCCCCAGGTTGACAATTAATGTGGAATTGGGTGAATTGCATGGTTCATATCTAAACACCAACATTTTGGCACTATTGTTGGGGAGGCTATCGAAGGTGACAAAGTATGACCAATATTAACCATAGGACCATCCTCTCATCTCAGGGAGGGAAGTTTTTCACCCTGCTCTAGGTCCTGAGCATTAGATTGTTTATTTCTTTCATAGGAACTACTCTCTCGTCCTAGCAAGGGAATTGTTTTTCACCCTATTTCAAGTCCTAAGCTTATAATTTTGTTGTTGGTTTGTTTCCCTTTCTGCTTTCTTTTTAGGGGCCACTCTCTCGTCTCGGGGAGGGAAGTTTTCACCCTGATCCAGGTCATGAGCTTTCAATTTGTTTGAGTTTTTTCCTTTTATTTTATGATTGCATGAACAGTGATACAAATAAAAGGGGTATAGGAATACCCCCAAAAAGAGGAAGGATAGATCTAGGCATAATTACCTATATCCAAGAAATCATTTCAAAAGTTGAATAATGAGCATCGTCGTGAGCTGATGTTAGGGTGAGATCTCATACGTGATTTGGAGGGTAGTCAGTTTCACAACTAGAACCTCCTACAATAACTAAAGTAAAATTCAGGGAAGAAGGAGTAGCAAGTAGAGGATCAGGGGAACTAAACATTGTGAGTTCAAAAGAAGAAGAAGAAGACTTGAGGGAATTCACTGCACCATTTGATTGAGGAGGTGTTGTTAAACATACTCAACCATGCATTATAGTACAATGAGTACTTTTTGATATTCCAAGTGAATACATGGCTCTTGCAACTTCTTCGATCGAGTTCCCAATTGGAGATATCAGGAGTGATGTGCCTATGAAGACTATTCCTTTGACAACATTACCTAACTTTCATTGTCTTTCTCCTGAAGATCCAGACACATTCCTATTTGAATTCAACATTGTCTATCGGGGGTATGACTATATTTTTGATGCCCAAAAATTGAAATATTCCCTGCCACTTTTAAGGGAACAATTTTGAGATGGTTCATGGGTTTAGGGGGCAAATATATTCCTACATGGGATGATATGAAGACAATTTTACTCGAAAATTATCAAGACTACTGCAAATCCCGAGATGTTAAGGAAGAAATCTTTACGATTATATAGAAAGAGGATGAGAACATGGAAGACTTTGTGGAATGTTTCAAATACAATTTGTAGAGATCAGACCACAGTGATCTGGATAAGGACATCTTGAAGATAATTTTTCTCCAGGCACTAAGGGAGGAATCTTTGGAACTTTTGAATGTAGTAGGAAAGGGAGATATATCAAAGGAAGAATTTGACACCATCTGTGAATTGTGCATTAAGTGTTCACGTGGAGTTGTGATGCATAGGCAAGAGATCCAAACCCTCAAAACATCCAGCGGTGGAGTTACGAAAGCAAAAACTGGAAACTTGTTGGACAACTGGAGGACTGATATCTTGAGCACACTATCCTCATAGTTAGACCTTTTGCAGGCAAAACAGAAGTAGATGGAAGTGTATAAGGATATTCCTATCTTATGCCCTCAATGCAAGAATAAGAACCCGTTGAAGGAATTCCCACTGAATACTGTCAAGACCTATGTGATATGTGAACATAGTCATTCCACTAGCACCTTTCCATCTCTTCCTAGGTTGAAGGCAATTTTTCTGGGAGCAAATGAAGAGGTAGATCAGTTTTCCTTCATGCAATCAAGGAAACCATGAAACTAAAACCACAAAACATTAATCAAGGTATGCCTCAAGACCCTTATCAACATTTTAATAGTTTGAATTTTGGGCCTCGACATGTACCTTTTTCACCTTCATGGGCGTAGTCCTATCAATCTTCAATGCCCTATCAGCCAAGCTTCCCTCAATCTGGTCCAAATCCTTCATGGTCCCAGAATTCACGTGGACCTCCTCCTCCTTTAGGACAGTTCTCCCAGTTTCCCTCTAATGCCTCCACTAGTAATCCCCCTCCTTGTCCACAACTGCATGTTCAATCCAACCCAAATCCAAATAATAGGGGGGCTCAATAGGTTGAGACACTAAACCTTCCTGCATACAGTATTTCCACTATGGAATGTAATGAATTAAATCTCTGGTCTAGTAGGGTGGTAAATATTCATACTTCACCAATAATTTTTGAAGATATTGATGATGAACCCTCACAACTAGAACTAAGGAATTCTGTTGGAATAACTGGGGATAAGTCAACAAAAACTCCCGCGGAACAACAACCCCCTTCTTAAAAAATTGTTACTACAAGATGTCACACTGGTCCACCTTATCCTAAGAGACTATCCTTGAGCAAACATATTCCTCATCCTGAATTTGACTTTTTAGGGGAATTGCAAAATCTATTTGTCAAAATCCCGTTAATTCAGGCTATGAAGGACGTACCGATTTATGCCAAAACAATCAAAGAATATTTCTCTAAGAAACCTAGAAGAAAACTAAGGATCCACTCACTATTCACGTTATGGGAAAATTATCAGATATAACGTTGGGGAAGTCTATACCTATTAAGTATGGGGATCCAGGGAACTCGATTCTTATAGTACATATTAATGGGGTTAATATCCCAAATGTGTTGATAGACTTGGGAGAAGAAATTAATGTCATAACTTCTATAACTATGATTACCTTGGGCCTGCGAAACCTTAAACCAACTCCCACCATCCTAGAATTGATAGACCGGTCTACTTTAAGACGGGAAGTTGGAATATATAACTATTTTAGTAGACTCATGGTAGTACCTTTTTGATCTTTTGGTATTACAGACCCAATCCCCAACCGGTGGGCATCCTTTGATTTTAGGAAGACCTTGGCTTGCGACCACAAACACTTACATTGAGTGTCGGTGAGGAAATATGCTAATATCTAATGGGTAAGTTACAAAGAATCTTATCCTTTATCCCCCTACAGAACCAAGTTCACCAGATAAACCAGGATTTACCTTAATACAAAAATCTCTACCTGCAAAAGGGCTTGAACCTGAAAATGAAGAAATTAGACCAATTCTTACTATTGGTGAGGCCCTCTGTTTTAAGGATGAAACGAAAGATGATGCCATTAGTACCTTTATGAGCATCCCTAACTTTGTTCTGATTCAACCCACCAACTATTAGAATTTGTTATGAGTTGCAATATTAAGGAAGTCATTGAACCAGAGACTGAAGTTGAAAATGTTCCTGTAATTGTACCCCGTAACAATACTCTTGTTGAAATTGAACCAGGGAAGATGTTAAACGTTAATCCTGACCTTTCGCCTTCCCAGTCTGAACGATTACTGAAATTCCTTCGGGAATAGAAAGAAACCTTCGCCTGGGAATATACAATTATGAAAGGAATCCCTACTAACTTATATACTCATCACATATACATTAAATAATAATGGCGACATGTTAGGAAACCACATAGAAGAATGAATCCTGCTTTAAAGAACATTTTCAAAGACGAATTACAGAAACTATTAGATGTGGGATTTATTTAACCAATCACAGACTGTCAATGGGTATCCCCACTAGTCATTGTTCTGAAAAAGAATAGAAAGTGGAGGATTTGTGTTGATTACAAGGAATAAAATAAAGCAACTCAAAAGGATCATTTTCCCTTAACTTTTATTGACCAGGTCCTTGATACATTAGCTAGAAAGAAGTACTTCTCCTTTCTGGACAGATTTAGTTGGTACAACGGGATCCAAATAGCTCCTGAGGATCAAGATAAAACTACCTTCACATGCCCTTGGGGAACCTTTTCATACTGAGTCCTCCCATTCGGTCTTTGTAATGCACCCACTACCTTTCAATGGGAAATAGTAGGAACTTTTTCTGATCTAGTCAATGATAGTGTTGAAATTTACATGGATGACTTCAACCCATATGGGGATTCTTTTGAAGAAGGTCTAGAAAATTTAAATAAATTACTTAAAATATGTAAGAAAATACATGTTTCTCTTAGTACAATAAAATGCTATATGATGATTAAAGAAGGAATAGTTTTGGGACATCTGCTTTCAGTTGCAAGAATTCAGGTTGATCCTGCCAAGATAGAGGTAATATTAAATTTTCCTACACCTAAGACACCAACACAGGTGCGTAGTTTCAGCGGTTATGCTGACTATTATAGACGTTTTATAGACTTTTTTTCTAAAATGGCATTTCCACTTTTTCAATTGTTACCTAAGGGTGCAGAGTTTGTGTGAACAGATGAATGTGAAACAACATGTGTGAAAATCAAAGAACTAGTTTACAAAGCTATGATATTAAGTGGTCCTGACTGGAAGCTCCTGTTTCATATCTCTACAGATACTTCTCACACAGCATTAGGGGTAGCCTTGGGACATCAGGAGGAAAAGAAACCGTACGTGATTTATTATGTCAGCAAGAACCTGACTTGTATTGAACTAAATTATATGGTAACTGAAAAAGAGTTTTTGGCTCTTATTTATGCTATTAATAAGTTTCGACATTGCATTACAAGGTATCCCACTTTTGTGCACACTAATAATAGAACCATCAAGTATCCGATGAATAAACTGATAAGTCGTGGTCGTATTATGAGATGGTTATTATTAATTCAAGAATGTGATATCACCACTGTAGATAAGCCAAGGAAAGATAATGTAATTGCAGATTTCCTGTCTAGGTTGGATACTAGTGATGAAGGTGCACCTATAGAGGATAGTTTTCTAGATGAACATATTTTTTCAATTTTTACTCAAATTCCATGGTATGAAAATATTGCTAACTATCTTGCTACATGAAAAGTACCTCAACACTTACCATACAAAGAGCAATGAAGGATTATCCATCATAGTGCCCTTTATTCGTGGATAGAGGGATACCTCTTTTATACAAGACCTGATCAAAAAATCTAGTGCTGCATAGGTGAAGATGACATCTATGATGTCCTAAAAGTTGCTCACAATGGCCCCTATGGAGGGCACTTTGCACATAATAGGATAGGTCATAAGGTGTTATAGATGGGGTACTATTGGCCCTCTATTTTTCATGATACAAGAAAATATGTCCAAGTGTGCGATAGCTACCAGCGGATGGGACAACATGGTCGGTCGAATGAGATGTCGTTACAACCTGAACTAGTTCTTGAGCCCTTTGAGAAATGGCATATCGATTTCGTTGGGTCACACAATCCATCCTCACATCAGAAATTCCACATTTTGGTCTGCAAAAATTATGTGACAAAGTGGGTAGAGGCTAAGGCTATTGCGAAAGAAACAAAACAGGTTGTCTCAAACTTCTTATTCAAAGAAATTTTCACTCCTTACGGAGCTCCTAGAGAGATGGTTTCAGATGGAGGGGCATAGTTCACATCACATCTGATTGCAGGGCTTATGAAGAAGTATGGAATCAAGCATAAGGTCACATCTCCATATCATACTCAAGTGAATGGTCAAGTCGAGAGTACAAATAAAGTGTTGGAGAATATCCTTACAAAGACTATAGCAAACCATCGCCAAAATTGGGCTGAAAATCTTCCTCAGGCACTTTGGACATATAGAACAACATGGCGGAACACAACATGATTTTCACCATATGAGCTTTTCTATGGGAAATCCCCTTTTTTTCTGTTGGAATTCGAAATTAAGACGCTCAGGACAACCATTGAAGTATGTTTCGATCTTTCAAAACACTGAATGGAATAGTTAAATGAGTTGGATGAAATATCTAGAACACTACTATAATTCAGCATCAACGAACTAAATGGCATGATAAATTTATCAAGAAAAAGGTGTTTCAAAGAGGATATTGAGCATTGATCTATGACTCATGGTTCAAATATTTTAAAGCAAAACTCTGCTCTAGATGGATGGGACCATATTAAGTTGACACGGTGTTTGATAACAGGATTGTTAAACTCGTAATAATCGATGAGGCACATAGTCCCCTAATTGTAAATGGACATTGCCTTAGATTGTATCACTCTCTAGGTTCCAAAGACTCCTTAATTAAACATCTCTCTGATAATTTTGGTTTTGAAATTTTTAGTGTAGAGAACTCTTCCTCTGCACCTCTTGAGTAAAAAAATTATAAACACACACACACACACACATATACAATAAAATGTTGTTACTACTCTATCTTTATTTTTATTGTAGGTAATTTGCTAGTGCTGCTACTCCACTAGTGTTGTTACTCCTCTGGTGTTGTTATTCTGTGGATTCTGATTTCATTTAAGTACTTCACTGGTGTTGTTACACCACTGGCATTGTTACTCCTCTGGTGTTGTTACACCATTGGTTTGTTACTCCTCTAGTGATGCTACTTTGCGGATGCTAATTTCGCCTAATTACTTCACTAGTGTTTTTACTCCACTCATCGTGATTTCGTTTAAGTACATTGGGGTTGTTATTCCTCTGGTGTTTTTACTCTGTTCGTCGTGATTGTCTAAGTACACTAGTGTTGTTACTTTGTTTTTCATGATTTCGGTTAAGTACACTGGTGATGTTACTCCCCTGGTGTTGTTACGCCATTTTTCGTGATTGTCTAAGTCCACTAGAGTTGTTACTTCGTCAAGGTAAGTCGCTAGGTAAGTCCCCTACTGACTTCATGGATTTGATTGACATTTCACCTATGACATTGTTGGAAATACTGAGAAGGGGGTGAATCAATATTCCGTAGCAATTAGAACCTTTAAATATTTTTTGAGCATAAGTTAATCTTAAATTATTATTAATGTTTATATAGTAATAATAGTAAATAAAAGAACACATTAGGAACAAGAATTTTATGTGGAAAACCCCCTCCGGGTCAAAAACCATTGAACGCTTTTCTAATAAATTCTTTAATCTTCAGCCCCAACTGAAATTAAAGCAACAAATTCCTAGATTTCTAAAAAAAAAATCTTCTCCAGCTCCCACTAGAAAGACGCCCCAACACCCTAGTTTATTCAGTAATCAACTGAATGGATGTCCCAACACCCTAGCAAGTCACAACTAGCCCTCGCACCACCCTACCACCCTGAAGTATTCATAGGACCCAACCTATAGGCGACTTCATTCACCTTCCTAGTACCACCCTACCACCCTATAAAGACAAAAATTAAATACAAAAGTGTGGACTCCCGTACCAAGGACAATGAACCATGATACAATATGATTTACAATGATTTTGAAAAAACACCCGATCACACTATGAATTGCAACCTAACCATGACATCATCCCAATAGAGACTCCTATACCTCCCAATAACACCTTTTCGACTCTAGGCGGATTGACTCTTTTACAATAATGACTCTTCCAATGATGACACTTTTACAAATGATTCTTTTGCAACTTTACAAAGATGACTCTTGGCCTTGACACTTCTTCATAATATACGAATGGATGTTATGTCTTCAAAGGGTGTCCCACTGTAATGCTTCCTTTGATTTGATACTTCTACTCTTGAATTCTTTCTTGAAGTTGTACTTGAATCTTCTTCTACCTGCATGCAATATTTGCTCGGCGAAACCAATCCCAAAACAAAACAAAATACCCTTCAACTTACCACTTCTCGCAAAACACATGTAAGTGCATAATAATGAATAAATACAAATTAAAATTACAATGTGTACCTAAAGTGTGCTTGTCACTTTTGTTGTTGACTTGTTGCGGCAGTAGACAAAGATCCACACTCTTGATATAGGTCTGGAATCTATGCAAGACTATATCCAAAACTGACCTAGAGATATATACAATAAAAACTAATGATAGACCCTAGACTTCTGATGGACCAAGTTCTAAGTACAGCAACAAAGACCATTCTATCAACTATGACAAGACAAGTAACATGAACTTACAACATCATATAGATTTAGCAAACTTGGTGTAGAATCAAGAATATGTAGCATAAAATGTGTAGTATCAAGAATAGGACATTCGGAAACTAATTTTGAGATATAAAGACATAGAGATATAAACGAGACACTGTATATACCTTTCTAAAGGATACTTACCCTTGACTGTTGATGTGTGGTCCTTACTGCAGTGATCCTTGAATGCATGCTTTTTCTTAACTTCTAGGAGCTCGATATTGAATTTTTTGTATTTATGTAATTTCAGATCTCCCAGGTCTGAAATTTCGTCCCGTGGTGGCCTTCTGAGTTGTCGTTCCAACCCCAAAGGTCTGATCAATATTTTATTCTTAAATACATAGTTATGCCCAATATCCCATGATGACTTGATTATAGACTGGTTCAGTAGAGCTAACTTGTAAAAAGTGCCACGTGTCACTATTACGATCTTCGGCCCTACAAATGGTACTCAAAAAATTATAGCCCTTCTGATTTCTGTGGATATTTATTATATTTGAATCCATTACTCGAGAGAAAGTTATGACGATTTTCACAACGTTACCTCATTGACATGGAATTCGGGAAGTAGCAAAAACCCTAACTTCCTCAGATCATATCTCTGACAATATAATGAACCAAGATCCTATATTCGGTCACCATATTCATCAGGATTTCTTCTCAAATGGTTTTTTATTTCAGATTTGGAACCTTTGCATAAACAAAGTTATAGTGAAAATTCCACGATGACCTATTTGAAGCCACAAAATCCCTTCTAGAGGAGGATATGAGGGTCATTATTTATATGAATGTCTTGAGTTGAGAGGGTCCTCAAAAAGTGAATGTTGGAGGGATTTTAGGAGAAAAAAGACATTATTAATTATTTACTATTCAATGACCATAACCAATTATGAGTTTAATGCCACAACCCCATAAGGCTTTAGCCCAGTAACTGGGGTTACTAACTTCAAATGCAAACAACTCTCAAACTATGAAGAATTGGGAGGCATAACATATATCAACGGAAACATATTGATGATTAGAATCCATATATAAGATCCTTGAATCAGAATAGAGTAAGTTTTCAAGTCAAAATTCCCATGCAAGATTGGGTATCCCCTAGTGCTACTTGGTTGACATCAATGACAACCACTGATCAACAAACTCCTCCTTTAGCATTGATGACAACACAAGTATTCCCCCTATGATCATGACACCTCTTCCTACTACCTTCTCTCCCCCTTTGTCATAAATGGCAAAGTGTAACTCCCCCTAAAAAACAACCATCTTGCAAACCTGTACACACCTCCACTCCCTTTTCCTACTCGAGAAGATAAGAGAAAGAGTATAATGAAAAATTGGGAAAATCCCAAGATTTTGGTGAAGACACTCAAATTCTTCATGAGGTAATGGTTTGGTAAAGATTTCAGAAATTTGTTCCATTGTGCCAACATATTCAAGCCTGATATTCTTTTCAGTGACCTTCTCTGTAAAGAAATGATATTTAATCAGAATGTGCTTCATTTTGGAATGCATCACATGATTATTAGAGATACTGATGGTGCTAGTGTTATCGAAAAACATGGGAATAGGCTCATAGAATTTGAATTGAAGATCTTTGAAAGTTTTTCTTCATCCAAATAAATTAAGTACAACAAGCTTCTGCTGTGACATATTCTGCTTCTGTTGTGGATAACGAGATTGAAGATTTATTTTTACTTAACTATGCAACAAGACAACCACCTAGATAGAATGCTACTCCACTGGTACTCTTACAATCATCAACACTTCCTGCCCAATTTGAATCTGTGTAAGCTTGGATGACCAGATCATTTCCTTTGGGATACTATAGACCATATTTTGTTGTGCCCTTAAGATACCAAATAATTGTTTGACAACAATAATATGAGATTCTTTTGGTGCTACTTGGAATCTTGATATTTGTCCAACTACCTATATCACATCAGGCCGGGAGGTTGTCACATATAAGAGACTACGAATCATGGATCTATACAACCTTTGGCCCACATCCTTTGATGAATTTTCTAAGCTTAACTTGCAACATGTTACCATGGGGGTAAGGACTAGCTTGCAATCTTCCATCTGGAATTTATTGAGCAATTGTTTGATGTACTTGGTTTGATATATGAATATTCCTCTATCCTACTAAGAAATCTAAAGCCCTAAAAAGTATTTCAGTTCACCAATCCTAGACATTTCAAACTCACTTTGCATTTTTGTGGAAAGTCTTTACTTAATTTGTCATCACTTCTTCCAAAGATTATATCATCCACATATACTTCGATAATTGTTAGGTTATCATGATCCACTTTCACATAAAGATTGTTGTTAGCGCTTCCTTTCTTGAATCCCTGTTGATGTAGATATCCATCAAGATGAGCATACCAAGCCCTAGGAGCTTGCTTGAGACCATATAGAACCTTCTTTAATCTGCATACATAGTCTTCATTGTCAGAGAGAAGAAAACCTTCAGGTTGTTCAATGTAAACTTCTTCATCCAATTCACCATTTATAAAAACTAACTTAGCATCCATTTGGTATAACTTGATTTTTCTCGAGCAAGCATAAGCGAGAAACATCCTGATAGCTTCCATTCTAGCAACAGGAGCGAAGGTTTCTTCATAATTGATTCCTTCAACTTGTGCATATCCTTTGCAGACTAATCTTGCCTTGTTCCTGGTAACCTGTAATCCGTGAACTATTTTTCTCTCCCTGAACTTGTAATGAAACTACCATTTTGTTCAAACTACCTTCCTGTTAATCGTAGAATTGTGCCATATACTGTTGCATAGACTCCTCCTCTACAAACATTAAGGAGTCAATGAGCCAGATTGTTCAAAATAGTGAGTCACCTAATGGGCCATCTTGACTTGAGTCATTATCTAAAGCAATTTCTAATTCCTCGTGACATTTTTCTTTTACAAATCCTAAAAGCATAATTATTGAAACCTTGTTATCTTATTTGTCTTCTTGTACCTGTTTCCTTCTCAAGACCTTCTTATTGTTGCAATCTCGAGCCATGTGCCCATAGTTATGACACTTGAAGCATTCAATGTTGTCCATACGTGATTCCATCCGATATCTACAACTATGAGAATTATGGTCATAGTTATGGCATTTGAAACATTCAATGTTTGGCCCATCTAGCACATACTCTGTTCTGACAAAATCATCGTGGAACTTGCCTTGTGATCCTGCAAACTTGCTTCTAGGGTTTTGCATATAATGATTATACCTGTCAAAAACTTCACAATCCCTAGCCATATGTCCATAGTTAGCACATAAAAATCAATAACCATTAAATAAACGAACATACCTAGAAGATTTTTCATTATTCTTTGGAGGCGGTGTTGTAGTTTTTTGTGGTCCCTTGTTGTTGATTTCATTGGTATTGTTCTTTGGAGTTGCAAATTTCTTCTTTCGATTTTCACTTTGATCAACTTCCTTCTTAGAATCATCCTACGAAGATGTGGAGCTTCTACCTTCATCAACTGGAGCTTTACCATCTTTAATTTCCTTCATTTTTGCTTCCTCATCCATCTTATATTGTAAGTGTTATGTTTGCGATCCCTTGAGTTTGTTGATCTCATTACGGGTTGCACCAATTTCTTATTTATTTCGAGCAAGATCTTCTTGAAACCATATTTTGAAGATCTTCCTTCTTTTTTCTGCCTCCTAAACTTGTGGCTTGAGAAGAGTGGTCTTCTCTACTTCTCTGTTGAGAACCTGTACCTGTTTCTTCTGCTTCTCATTTTCAATCCTGACCCTGCTTATTTATACTAAAGATGTTTCTAATTCCTTTTTCTTTTGGTCAAAAATGGATATTTATCTTTAATCAGATTCCTTCATTTCAATTTCTGCTTCCTGCATTTGTTGTGTGATCCTGCTAATCTCTACAAATGTTGTGTCAAGTTTTTGTTGTTTCTGTTGGACTTCTCTCTTTAGGTCTCATGTCAACGTATTCTTGATTTCTTCCAATTGAGTTCTAATACTACTAATCATCTTCTCAGACTCTTCATTTTCTTTGATGAGTTCTTTTGTTGTCTTCAATTCTGCTTCTGAAAGCCTTGTCTTTTCCTTTTGAATTTTGAGTTCCTTTATCAGCTTGATCACTTGATTTTGAAACTATGTTTTACTCCTTTCTCCCATTTCTTCATCATAATTAGAAGAATCTGAATTTTCAATAACATCTTGACCTGATTTGTTTTTCAATAGAGATTATGAAGCTTTTCCCAAAGATATTTAACTGTTGAACATTGACCAACTTTTGTTTTCACAGAATTTGGAAAAACATTCAAAATTACATTCATGGCCTTTGAGTTATACCTCTTAGCTCCATTGGTAGATGTGTCTCTAGAAACAATTGATTCACATACTCCATGTGCCTGCAAATGTACTTCCATCCTAGATTCCCATATCCAGTATTTATCTGCATCAAAATCAGGGGTTGGTACACAATACTCACTTTCTTCAGTTTTTGTTATACCTGTACTTCCTTTGAAATCCTTGTAACCTGCTTCTTTGACTTTCCTATCTCTGTGCTCTGAAAATTGACTTCCAGTAGTTAAGTTATTACTGAAAGAACCAAGCTCTAATACCAATTTTTGGAAATACTAAAGGGGGTGGGGGCAGTTGGGGGTGAATCATTAATCCTTAGTAATTAGCACTTTTAAATATTTTCAAAGCATTAGTTAATCTTCAATTATTATTGATGTTTATATAGTAATAACAATAAATAAAATAACACAGTAGGCACAATAATTTTAGGTGGAAACCCCCCTCCAGATCAAAAACTACCAAACGCTTTTCTAATAAATTATTTAATCTTCAGTCCCAATTGAAATGAAATAAAAAACTTCCTAGAATTCTAGAAAAGCATTCTTCTCCAACTCCCACTAGAAGGATGCCCCAATGCCTTGGTTTCTTCAGTAATCAATTGAATGGATGTCCCAACACCCCAGCAAGCCACAACTTGCCCTAGCCCCACCCTACCACCCTGAAGTGTTCACGGGCCCCAACTTATAGGCGATTTCATTTAGCGGCCTAGCACCACCCTACCACCCTATAAAGACAAAAATTAAATAGAAAATTGACTCCTGTACCAGGACAGACACAGTCAATTTAACTGATGACCAGCCTAACATGTTGTTTGGACATGAAGTTGTAGGGAAGTCTCTGGATGGTAGTGTGCCACCTTTGTATATCAGTTTGAACATTCATGACAAAATTCTACACAATGCTATGCTTGATTCTAGTGCTTCGCACAATCTTATGCCTAGAGCCATCATGGAGAAGCTAGGATTAGACATAACAAGACCCTACAAATATTTATATTCTTTTGACTCCAAAAAAGGGAGATGCTTAGGTCTTATTAAATATTTATGTGTTACACTGGTCCAAATACTAGCAAAGAGTTTGGTAATGGATATTGTAGTGGCAAACATACCTCCCAAGTATGGAATGTTGCTATCAAGATCGTGGGTAGAAAAGTTATAGGGTACTTTGTAGATGGACATGACCTATGCTACCATTACCATTTTGGGTTATTAGAGAAGGCTATAAAGGGAAAAATTAATGAAATATTTGGTGAGTAGTCAACATAAGCCAAATAACTACCCCTTGTATTCTATGCATTCAAATATGGACTCCTTTATTTTGTATGACAATGAATGTGTAGAGGAGAAAGTTTCACACTTGGAAGCTGAATTGAGTAAGACAGAGGATATAAAATTAGATACTGAGAAACAAGATGAAGAGAGAGAATCCTTTGGGAACATGGATTTTCATGGGGCTATGAGCAAGGAAGGAGTAGGGGAAGGTGTTTTCATCTCAAAAAGACAAACAAATATAGCAAAGGGACATTCTTACAAGCTAAATTTCCAATGTACAAATAATATAGTTGAATATGAAGCACTGATTTTAGGACTGCAAATTTTGAAGAGGTTGGGAGCTAAAAGAATTTCTGTACATGAGGATTTTGAACTCATCATTAACCAAATTAAAGGTGAGTACTTGGATAAACACCCTAGACTAAGGTCCTACAGAAATGTTGTCTTAGATTTTATGCGATGTTTTCATGAATATCAATTGTCTGTTATCCCTAGAGGGAAAAATATCTTAGCTGATGCTTTAGCTACTTCAGCCAATACTTGTAAAATTCCATTCCAACCCCATAGAAAATATGATGTGGAAGTGAAACACAAGCTAATTGTTCTAGATAATGTGAGATATTGGCACGTTTTTGATAGTGCTAACTAGGTAGAATTTTTTTACAATTGAAAGAAGAGTTTGAGTGTGTACATGTTGATGCAAATAATGTTGTAGATGATAATATTAATGAAATAATGTTAAATGGGACCAATGATAAGTCATAGGCACTTGAGGTTCTACAATTAAAAGACAATGTGTTACCAAGAGGACTAGTGCCATTAGAAGAGTTGTTTGATTTTAACAATGTAGCCAAAATGCCAAAAATAGAAACTCTAGGAGATGAGGTTGAGGACTGTGACATAGGTAGTGAGAAAGCCCTAAGATTGTAAAGTTGTCCAAATCCTTTCCTCCTAAAGAGAAACATGAATACATTGAGGTATTAAAAGAATATTTTGATGTGTTTGCTTGGATAATCATATGATACCAATATCATACAACTTACCATTCCCATCAGAGAAGACCAAAAACCCTTCAAGAAGAAATTAAGGAGGGTAAATCTAGTTCTGTTACCTTTGATAGAAAAGGAAGTTAAAAAAATGTTTGATGAAAAAATCATTGTACCCTTGAGATTTTCAAAATGGGTGTCTAATCTAGTGCCAACAAAAAGAAGACATGAGAAATAAGGCTCTGTGTAGATTTCAAGAAGCTGAACAACGTTTCTGCTAAGGATAACTACCCTATACCTAAAATGGATAATATCTTATAGAAATTAGTTGGTTCCAGTACTATTTCTTTGTTGGATTTTTCGGGGTATAACCAAATTTTGGTACATCCTGATGATCCGCATAAAACAACTTTTACTACACCTTACGGAACCTTTATGTATGTAAAAATTGCCTTTGGCCTTATGAATGTAGGGGCCACTTTTCAAAGAGAAATGGATATTTCATTTGTTGATGAGAAGGATAGGTTCATTGTAATTTACCTGGATGAAATTACTGTATTTTCCAAAACAGAGGAAGATCGCCTGCTACACTTGAGGATGGTTTTTGAAAAATGCAGGAAATATGGTATTTCCTTAAACCCCCAAAAAATATATTTTTGGTTTAAAAAAAGGAAATATACATGGCCATACTATTTAAAAAGAAGGTATCAAAACAGGCCCCAATAGATTTGAAGCCATAATGAAAATTAATCCTCCAGCAACAAAAAATAATTTCAATATTTTATCTGTAGGATCAATTTCCTAAGAAGATTCATTCCAAACCTGGCATCTTGAGAGCAATCACAAACATGATGAAGAAAGATACAGAGATAAAATGGAATAGTGAGGCAAAAAAAATATTTTAATGAAGTAAAGGTAGCTTTGACAACAACTCCTATTTTAATTAGCCCTAATTTCACTAAAGATTTCATGATTTTCTACTTTGCATATGAACACACCATTGCAACAGTCTTATTGAAGAAAAAAAATGAAGGATTTGAACAACCTATAACTTTATTCAGCAGAGCTTTAAGAGATGCCTCCTTAAAATACAATATCGTGGAAAAACAAGCCTTTAACACATATTTCATTAAATTTGGAATTAAATGATGAACCTAGAATTTCAAAATAACCAAAAACCTCAATTCTATTGATATCATTGTAATAAAAAAAATTCAAATTTAATGAAATATGAGTTCTTTGATCTAGTAAACGCACTGAAAGACTTTAGGGTGTACATTCTGCATTCCCATATAATTGCATTTGTTCCAAGTGTTGTAGTGAAAGATATCCTCACTCAGAATGATCTAGATGGAAAAGAGGCAAATGGATTTTAGTAATTCTGGAATATGACATTGAAGTAAGACCTACTAAGCTCATCAAAGGTCGAGGATTTGCTAAGCTAATGGCTGAGTCAAATTTCCATGCACTAGACATTAATTTTATAGCTACACTTGATGAAGAGGAAGAGCTAGAGACTCCACAGATATCAAAATAATTTTCTACCTCTCCTTGGTATGAAAATATTATCTTTGTTTTACAAAATTTACAAGTTCCCCCTGGTTTAACAAAACCAAAAGCTAAATTTATCAAGTTAAAATCTATGAAATTCTGCATTTTAGATCATAATGTGTATTGGAAAGATGTTGGGGCTATTTTTATAGATTGTTTATTAAAGGATGAAGCAGACAAGGCTATAAAATATTGTTACCAAGGACATTGTGGAGGACATTTGTACTGGAAGACCACAACCAACAAAATCCTAACAATTGGTTTCTACTGGCCTACCTTGCTTGCAAATGTTTATAAGAGAGTTTCAACATGCTATTAGTGCCAAATCTTTGAAGGCAAGAGAAAGCTTTTGCCATTACGTTTAAATCTCATTTCAATTGAGGTTTGTCTCCAACAATGGGGCCTAGATTTCATTGGAGAAATCCATCCAAGATCCTCATCTCAACATAAATGGATTTTGACAACCACTAACTACTTCACTAAGTGGATTGAGGCCATTCCAACCAGACAACCTACAAACACTATAATCATTCAGTTTTTAGAAGGTAATATTCTTTCCAAATTTGGATGTCCACATAAGATAATTATTGACAATGTTGTTGCTTTCAAGTCAGAGATAATGATTGATTTTTTCCACAAGTATCACACCAAGGTAGGACATTATATTGCTTATTACTCGCAAGGAAATGGGTTAGCTAAGTATTTTAATAAGAGTTTAGTTAAATTTATTAAGAAATTTTTGCAGGGAAATAAAAAATCCTTGCACAAGAAGTTGGTTAATGCTCTGTGGGCTGATAGAATTAGCATTAAGAAGTCCATTGGGATGTCTCCTTTCCAATTAGTATATGGAGTGGATTCAAATTTTCCTACTTCCCTGGGAATCCCCGTGTTAAAATTATTACAGGAATCACAAGTCGAGCCAAATGATGTACAAAGAAGGATAAATCAAACAATACAACTGCAATCAATTAGGGAGGATGTCTACAACAAAACTTAGCTAATTAAGGACAAAATAAATAAGATCCATGACAGAAGGACCAAAGAAGATAACATCTAACTAGATGATCTTGTGTTAAGATGGGACTCAAGAAATGAAGAAAAAGGTCAGCTTGAGAAATTTGATAGTTTTTGAGAAGGACCTTATAAAATTGAAGATTTCCCAGGCAACAATGCATTCTTTCTAAAATACTTGACTGGAGAAGGACTGCTAGGAGGACCAATCAATGGCATATTATCAAGCACTATTTTCTTCTAGAATAGATAATTTCATTATTCAAGTCATTGTAAATATCATTTTATAATTCTACTACAAGAGAAGGTGGCTAACATCATGAATTGAAGCCTGAAGAGAAGGCCCTAAGCTTCTGATAAGTTTCTACCAATATTTGTAATAACAACATGTAATAAATTCAATTGCAAAATAAGAATAGGATACCCAATGGAAAAAGGCTACTGATTTACAACGTTCTTGGCACCTCATAGGGAGGATTCCATCCCCATTGGAGCCACTGTTAGGGTCCTATAATTTATAGGATCAATTGATGATGATCTATTGATTCTTATGTTATGAGATATTGTAAAAAATGTTTCGTTCTGCAAATTATTTTCAAAGAAAAATAAAATGAAAGGGGATATATTAAAAAAAAAAGATATATATATATATATATAATAAAAAATGTGATGAGAAAACCTTTAGAAAAATGAAATATGTGATTTCTAGTCTAAATTCCGCAAGAAAGATTAAATAAATCTATTTAAACTAGCTTAATCGAACAATTTAAACGCGATTAACATAGTTTTCAATAAATTTACTTTACGCGATAGTTTTTTGTTGTTATATAATAAAGGTCATTCTATTATCTAGGACCATGATCTAACTTGCCCAGATCAACGACATACGAACACTTCAGACACCCCCTGACAGTTAATCGGGGGGAGGGGGGGGGGGCGCCCGATATATATATATATATATATATATATATATATATATATATATATATATATATATAATATATATAATAATAATAATAATAATAATAATAATAATAATAATAAATGTGATGAGAAAACCTTAAAAAAATGAAATATGTGATTTCTAGTCTAAATTCCGCAAGAAAGATTAAATAAATCTATTTAAACTAGCTTAATCGAACAATTTCAACGCGATTAACATAGTTTTCAATAAATTTACTTGACGCGACAGTTTTTTGTTGTTATATAATAAAGTTCGTTCTATTATCTAGGACCATGATCTAACTTGCCCAGATCAACGACAAACGAACACTTCAGACACCCCCCTGACAGTTAATCGGGGGGGGCGCCTGAGAGACGGATTCCCCCTTTACAATTTTCGGTAACGTGGCGATCCCTAGTGGACATGAGACCCCCCCCCCCCTCAAGCCTAAACTACTTATCGCTCACCCCCCCTCTAAAATTTGCTTTTCCTTTCTTCCCGCCTAATAGTGACGTTAACTCAACTCCCTCCGCTCCACTCCTATCCCGCTAAGTGGCACATCCTTTCTTGCTCCACTCCAATACTCTCCCGCTACATGGAATTTCCCCTCCAAGCATCTCCTGCTTTTTTCACATCCCTGTGCTTGTCATATAACCATAAATATTCATTTCAGCACATGATTGTTCCCAGAGTAATGAACCCGCTCCGTTAAACAAACAATTGTTAATAGTACAGTGATATGGCATATAAAACAAACCAAAACCCCATTCAATCAGCCTTTCCTTTGCGATCCCACTGCATTGAATGACTGAACCTACTATTGTTACTGCAACCAGTCAACAATACAACCTGCTACTGCAACTAGTCAGCAAGCCAACCTACTACTGCAACCAGTCAGCAAGCCAACCTATTATTGCAACTAGTCATCAAGCCACTAGTTTCATCCGACCAAATTCCCGGGTAATCACATAGTTTTATTCCTTTTTCTTTCCAACATGTCTGAAAAAGGTAAATCCAAATCCACAGTCTAAAACCCCATGCGGCCCCCTATAATTGGCTTAGACCACCAACCTTTAGTGGATCAACAATACAAAATCATTGAAAACAATTGTGAGTTTGATCTCTACGAACTCCACAATTGGCTAAAACAAAGATATGTTGATCTCAGTGACGAATTTGGTTTTGTGGTTACCCTCTGGGTTTCTCTCACACCCTTGGGAAATTACAGAGTGATAACACCATCGTCTTTCTTTTCTTTCGCCATGGGAGGCTGTCGGGTTTTGCGAGGCTAGTCTTCCAAAGGTTCAACCAAATCGAGCGCTAACTCTTTATACCTTGACCTTGTTGGGGACATGCAAAGAAAACAAAGATAAGACTACTCTCATACCACTAATCCAGTCTTATGTAGGAACCCAAAAAAATACAAAAATACCCATACACACAGAGATGTAGCAGAAATAAAACTTCATTTCAATCATATAAAATAACTAAAATATGCTTACATACAGAAAAAAAAATGAGCTAGCTCGGGCAATGGTAGCTTATCTCTGAGAAGAGATGTGGCAGCTACATATCTCTAAGTTTTGTTAAAATGAGGCTCAAAGACCTATTTATTATTTGGAAACATTGGAAAACCCTAAACATCCAAAAACCTAACCCTAGGAGATGAATTGCCAAAAATTGTGGGCCCTGTTTGGGTAAATTGGTACATCAACTTCCTAGGGTCGTAACTTTTGCATACGATCTTTGTTTGGCTATCATAAAAACCCATTTCAAAGATCTCAAAGAGAAGGCCAAAAATAAATTAGTAGGTTGCTTCAATACTTTTTCAATCTATTCGTTTTCCCTAAAAAAACATCGTTTAGGGTCTTAAAACGGCTCCAGAAGTTCAGGACCTGAAAACTACCAAAAATAGTAAACTATGATACAATTAAGGAAACTGAAAGAGACAATGTTGGGGTCCAAGTGGAACAGGCTAGTGGCCATCAATATCCACTTGGATAAGCCCTCCCCCCTTAGGAAGCAATGGTCCCCATTACATTGAGTGGCTCCATGAGATGGGGAATCTTCTGTTGAACTTGGTCCCTAGTGAGCCACTTGCCTTGGTGGAGGGGTTAGCTAGCTTTGACAACTCGATACACTTGGATCTTCTACTGGCGATTGGCCTTGATATGTGTGTCCATGATTTGATCAGCTGTGGCATGTTCCATGTAGTATAGGTTTAACTCTGTTGGTGTGATCTCTTCTGCAATCTCTGATGTGCCTAGTAATGGTTGAAAGTATGGTCGGAGGCAGTCAACATTGAACACTGGGTGCAAGCCAAGGAATGGTGGGATTCTGAGCTCAAAAGAATTGCCCCCTACAACCTTAGTGATGGTGTAAGGGCCATACTAGAGTGGGAAAAAAATTTGGTGAGGCCCAGCTAGGTGCACTTTCTGCAGATGTAACCAAAATTTGTCACCACCAGGAACTTGTATGGCACCCAATGCTAATCATGACGCTGCTTGTACTTAGCATTGGTTCTATCTAATATGTCATGGACCTACTATAAAATGTGTTGAATGCCCTCAGTGAAGCTTTAGACTAGAAATGAGCCAAATCTTCCTGAGTCATTGCAAATGGTATGGCCACATCAATGGGACATAGTGGCTGGAATCCCAACCCAACCTGAAAGGGCTTGCAGACAGTTGAGCTATGTTGTAGCTGTACTGAACATAGCATATACTTTCATCCCAATGGATGGATGCTTCGAGTTGTACATATCCAGAATGTGTAAAATCATCCTATTGACGACCTCTGTTTGGCCATCAATTTGGGGGTGGAAAGTCGTGGACTTAGTGATATTGGTATCCAACATTGACCAGAGACTTGACAAACATGTACTATGGAACCTGTTGTCCCAATCTAAGATAATGGATTGTGGGATCCCAAAATTTACCCACACTCATTCAAAGAATATCTTAGCAGTGGCTTCTATTGTGATACTCTTCTTGCAAGCCACCAAAATGGTCATCTTAGAGAATTTATTGATGACCACGAAAACACAGACTTTTCCTTGCTTAGCAGAAGGAAGGCTCGACATTTAATCCATGTATATGGATTCCAAAGGTAGAGTAGGAGTAGGCATAGGAGTATATAGGCCTTGCTTCTTAATGGTCATTTTGGCAATGACACAGGCAGTGCAGGATCTGATGTACTTCCCAAAATCTTGTCGAAGGTTCGACCAATAAAAATACTTCTTCAATACTACTACTATTTTCTCTACCATGAAATGTCCAATGACCTGACTATAGTGTGCCTCCAAAATCATCTTGGCACACTCGCTTGAAGAAACACATATGTGTCTTAGGTGACATAACAATGCATATTGAAGGTGAAATGGAACTTTCTTACCTTCTAGGAGTGTCTGGAATGTGTCATCGAATCATGGATCGCTCTTGTAACAATGCGGCCACCCCATAATGTCGTGCCCACAATAGTCGAGCACAGTGGTCAGTGCCATGACCGGTGGTCGATTGAGCCAATCTGCAACATTTTTGGTGCTTCCATTCTTGTACTTAATGTTCAAATGAAACTGTTGAAGGTATGTGGACCATTTCTGATGGCAATCATTTGCAAATTCCCTTGTGTCTATATGAACTAAAGGGGTGGTGGTCTGTGTGGATGATCATTTCCTTCCTTAGACTCTAATGCTTCCATTTTCTGCAGGCTTGCAAAATGGAATATGTCTCTTTATCATTTGTGGGATACTTTCAGACTGCCTTAAAGTGTCTCACTGTGATATGCCATTGGATGCCCTTACCAGGTAATAATTGCACCAATAGTATAGTCATAGCCATATATATCGATCTTAAATGGTTGTTGCAGGTCTAGTAGTGTGAGCACTGGTGCCGAGCAGAGGTGATTCTTCAACTCAAAAAACACCTTCTGTTTGGATTCAAACCAAAAAACCTTGCTTTCTCTCCACCCTTGGTGACTTGACGTAAAGACCAAGTGATATGAGAGAACCCCAGAAAGTTGCAAAGCTCTATTAGAGTGGTTGGGGCTAGCCAATACCGAATGACTTATATCTTGGTTATGTCCACATGCACACCCTTCTCATCAATTATGTACCCCAGATATTGAACCTAGGTGATGCCAAAAGTGCATTTCTCCAAATTGGCACACAAATTGTGTTGCCACAGGGTTTGAAGGACCTTGTGAATATAATGGAGGTGCTCTTTCCAACACTAGTTGAAGATCAAGATGTCATCTAAATACACCACCATGAATGCATTGGTGAAGGGTTGCAAGATGTCCTCCATCAATCTCATGAAGGTTTCGGGGGCATTCATCAACCCAAAAGGCATGAACAACCATTCGAAAAGGCCCTCCTTGGATTTAAATGTAGTCTTTCAGACATTAGAGGGCTCGATAGGCACTTGGTGATAACCATACTTCAAGTCAATCTTGCAAAAATATTTGGCCCCCTTGAGCTAATGTGGAAGGTCGTCAATCCATGGGATTTTGTACCTATTCCAAACAATGATCTTGTTTAGTTCTCGATAGCCAATACAGAGTTACCAGGTCCCCTCCTTCTTTTGTAGTAACACAATTGGGCTTCCACAGGGTGATGAGATTTTCCTGATATGTCCTTTCTACGAGATCTCTTGAATTTGCCTCTTGATCTAATAATTCTCTAGACCAGAGCATCAATAGATCAGTCCATTAGGTAGTGGCACACCCAGGGTCAGATAGGTGGAGTGCTTGACCTGACAGTGTAGAGGTACCCCTGAAGGTGTGGTGAAAATCTCCCTTTACTCCTCCAGGACATTTTCCATCTGCTATTGTTGTACGGAGGAGCCTTGTCTTGAAGTCATGGCCACAACCTTCTTGCCCTAAGGGCGAATCATAAGAAAGAAAAATTTCCTAGTTTGAGAAATGATCTTACTACATTTCTTTGCAGTGAACAAAGAGACGGTGGTAGGCGGGGCTACCTCCAGTATCTTGTACAACTTATCGCCCAAAGTAATAATCACGTAATGAGGTGTAGACTCATAAACAACATGTCACTTACACAAGAATGGCTATCCTAACAATACATCACAAAATTAAAGAGGAGAAACATCACACAATACCTCATCTGTGAAGGGCTTGATACTATAGAGAAGGCAACATTGTTGGCTAATGTAGAGATCTCATCCTTGTTGAAGCCACCCAGTGGTTTACAACTATGAATGTGATGTAGTCGGTAGGCCCAGATGCTTCACAACCTTTACTGAAATGATGTTCTTTTGGCTCCCATTGTCGATAATGAATTGCAGCGGGGAACCCTTTAACCAGATTTGTGAGTGGAAGAGGTGTTCCCCTACTCTGCATCTTCAGGCTCATTGTTCTGGATCTTAGTGGTGGCCATGGTGGCACTGGGCTATGCGTCAATGATATTCTCCCATTTTTCATTCACCTTGTCGAGTTCCAACTGAGAGTTGGAACATGCGTCAAATTCAGAAACCCTTAGCTTGGCCACAACGATTGCTTGGCCCGACACTCACTCGTGTTGTGAGTGGAGCTGTTATGGAACTCACATCATTTTCCCATGTCCTTCTTTGTCTTCGTTGTGTTGTTGCTTTCTTGCGGCTTTGAAGGACTGTCCTAGGTCACCACGCCTTGGATTTGTCCTTTTCTCTATGGTTTGGGGCAACCTTTTCCTTACTTCATATTCGCAGATCCAAATTCTCGCTCCTTTTATTTAAACTTTTGTTCAATCTTTGATAGCGTATCGGTAAGCCGTGGCGAGCAAGGAGATATCTAGAAACTTAATCTCATCCTAGATGTACTTATGTAGGTAGTCACAGTACTTGATGTTATAGACATTTTTGTGCCTAACAGCATGAAGCATGAAATGTCAATAATCTGAGGGATCCAAAGTCCCTAAACATGTTGTTCCTACCCCTAGAGGAACAAGGTCAGCAAACCACAGCACTAAATATCAGTTCTCCACCTGAAAACACTCAAAAACAAGCTAATTCTGGATCATGTCAACTGCTCCACTGAGCATCTGCGTTGAATGTCAACTGCTCCACTCTGTACCTGCGCTGAATGTCAACTCTAATGAAAGCTACCTGTGCTGGGCGAGATTGGACAAGTGGCACAGTCATTCTCCAAGGTGTCAAGTGCCCAGGAAGCTTCCAAAATGACACTTGGATCAGGGAATTCGCCTTGTGATGAGTAAGAGGATCTAGGTCTCCAAGTGGAAGCAAGAAACTCCAAGTGGACTCAAGAACTGAAGTATAACTGAAGTGGGAGAGGACACTAGTCAGCTTCATGCCAGCCTCAAGCTGACTCATCCTTTCTCCAAAACTCCTATATATAGAGCTCTCTCATGAGGTCTAGGGAGGCTGGAATCTTGTGAATGTAAGGAAGTGCTGTTGGTTTGAGTATAGAACTATTGGGTGATTTGCTTGAAGGAGGTGAAGAGGAGATTTCTTTCTGCTGGGAGGTGTTGCTGGATTGGGCCTCTTATGGTTGTAACACTCTCAGAACTTTACTTCTTCCATTAATAAAGCATTTGAGGTTCTTCTATATGCCTGTGTCTCAATGGTGTATTGCTATACTTGTATATTTGATTTATTCTAATCCTTGAATCAGTTATGAATGTATGCTTCTTGTAGTTTCCCTCTCTTGCCATTTTGCAGGATCTTGGTGTAGCTGGGCCGGTGAAAGAGCAAGGAGCTGGGAGCAAGCAGCAAAGAGAGAAGATTGGATCAATCATTAGCGGAAGACAACGGTTAGTGGATCTCTTTCTCCCCTCTCTTACATCTCATAAAGAAGTAATCTCGAATAGCTTTGCTTTGATTGTTGCTGAGGTACTATCACCCTTAGAGTGGGAT
Source organism: Pinus tabuliformis (assembly GCA_031772625.1). Taxonomy (NCBI): domain Eukaryota; kingdom Viridiplantae; phylum Streptophyta; class Pinopsida; order Pinales; family Pinaceae; genus Pinus; species Pinus tabuliformis. The sequence continues at coordinate 895,829,855 of CM062815.1, forward strand.
AGGGTCATTCCGTATTTGATACTTTTCCCAACAACAAATTGGCGACTCTGCTAGGGAATCGTATCTTGTTGGTTGTTTGTGTTTTTGCTATTCATTTCATAAACACAGGGAGTACCGAATCGAACTGCATTTGAATCTTTCAAATGCAAAGTAGAGGGCAGCTACTCTAGCTCAGTTTCTGGGCAAGTTTATGATTTGATGAGCTGATCCACAAGGACTCTAATAAGCTCTTAGTGATAGCTTTTCATCCTCCTTGTCATCCCTTAGTGTGTACTTCACTGATAGCTTCTGATTTGGCCAAAAACTGTGAATTTTTGAGCAATCTGTGACCCGGAAACCAAGAGAAACGAAAGTTTCGTTCTTCAGTGCAGGCTGTGTGAAGGTTGTCTGCATTTCAGCGCAGTTCCCGAAGGGGCTACCTGCGCTGAAGGTCAAACTGCCTGTGTACCACCTGCGCTGGACCAGTCTTGCCTTGTGCTACTGGGGTTTCCTGCTGTTTCTTGCCCTGTTTTCACCTTTTTTTTTGCAGCCTGTTACCAGTCAATGTACCTATCTGAAACCAACTTTCCTTGCCACTATTCCACCTCGGTTGTATAAAGAAACTGTGTTTGTTCTTTGTGTATTTCTTGTATCATTTACAGTTTCCCATAACGAAAGTGAACTAGTCTTGCTGTGACCTTTTAGATCTAGACCTATGATAAAGTGTCGTTTTGATCTTAAGAGTTAGTTTGTTTGCTGTTCATAGCTGATTGAGCTTTTGCTTTCGTCATATGGTTTGAATTCATACATTTCTAGTGTCGAACCAAGTGAATCTTAAGGTGTCTTTTGATTTTGGACAAGCTTGTTTGCATCCACTTGAAATTGAATTCAAAGTTATACAACAGCTTTCTTTTTGTATTACGCCAACATTAAAGAAAGAGAAAAGAAATACCTGCATTGTGCATGTGCATTATGACAGTTTGCATGTTGATTTAGGAAAAAGTGCATTAGTGTGTGCTCTATGATCTGTGTGAAAAGATGTTGTCTTTCTTTTCCCTCAGTAGTTAAGATTTTCAAAGTTGAAAGATTGAAAAGCTTGCTTATTATCTTAGACTGCATTTAGGAGTGTTATCATACATCTTGTGGTGATCCATAAAGGCAAACTGCTAAACAAGATCAACCTTAAAATAAATTGAATTTACATAACAACGCATTGAAACATAACGCAAACACATAGAGGTCTAAGCTAGAGACGTGTTCCGGCGTCGTTAAACGTGATATCTTAGCGTTGAGTGGTTGGGTGATTCCTCCACGGTGAAGCGATAAGTATCAATACGGACTTGTGCTCCCACGTACCGTCGCGTATATATTGGGAGACCCCTATAGGAACAAAGCCTTTATCCATAGGAAACCGTGTCGACCGCCCTACTGATCGCAATGCAGTGAACACAGCATTCACGAAGATCGACCACTCGTACCGTAAAACGTATTCTGTGGTTTTGCGAAAAGTTTGGCACACCCTCTGCCTAGAACTCCAGAGCAGTTTCTTTTGGCCTTTTTCAAACTCTATAACTGAAAAAGTCCATCCGAGCATTTTTCACTTCGGGCTCGTTAAAACATCGAAGGAGACTAGAGTCATCTTTAGCTTTTTCTCGACTCTTAAAAAGTGAAAAAGCAAGTTGTGTCTAAAGCGTCGTTATAAAATTTATTTTAAACGGAACATAATCACCTCCTATTCCCGCGTTGATCTTAGGTTGAGAACATGGAATGCCCCAACCAAGGAATTCCACATGATGGAAATCCTAGTCTTTTCTCCTCTTGGGGAGAAGTTGGTGTGCCCCACATGGCCACATTGTCGCTTCCAGGACTGACAATTGGCCTGCCTATTTGGCTATTCTCAACCAATGTAGTTCAGAACACCATGGTTCCTGAACAGTCGAGTCAACAGTTAGATCAGTCTAGAGCTGCCCACCAGCCTTCTACTTCCTATAACTCTTCCTCCGATCCTTCATCTTCGCAAGGTAGAGCCGGCAAAAGCCAAGCTCCCATGAAGAAGAAGGAGAAGAAGGAGAGAGAGAAGAAGAAGAAGGAGCCTAAGGCGACTGGGGGCAAGCAAAAGACATCTGACAAAAATCCACACACAGCACAGACCGGGCCTAAATCGCCATGTGTCATATGTAGAGGAGACCACTTCCATAGAGATTGTCCCTGTATTCCCCAGATACTAAGGGACTGGTCCCCTCAGTTGCACAATTCGGGAGCATCAACCTCTGATAGCCATGTTGATTGCTTACCGTCAACCAGCGAAAGTGAAGGTTCAAGACAAAGAGGGGGAGCAAGATCCCCCTGCAAACTGTGTAAAGGCGATCACGCCATCCACCGTTGTCCCTTCTTAGACGAAGCGAAGAGAGTTTTGGAAGATCGCCCGGTTTCACCGCTGATACTTCCTCCTGGATACAAAAAACTCGTGCCAAGTCCTTCGTTGGTTGAAAATACAGCTGGCCCGCTCAAGTGGTCAGCTGAAGAGTCAGTCATTGAAAATGAACCTACTGAATCCAGACCAGACGAAAGTCTAAAGGTCGATACGGCAGTTGACCCGGTTCTTCCTTCAGAGGTTTCATCCTCAAATGACACCGTCACTGAAGATTCATCTTCAAATGACACCCTCACTGAAGAGAATAAGGATGACACCATCCAGATTCTTTTCATCAACACCGATTCTGATGAGCATCAGGGCAATGCGCCCATTCCTTTATCGCAGTAAGGAACATCGTCAGGGTCATATCCGGCCGTGTATTCGGTCCCACCGCCAAGCAACCTGGTTGTGTCCTTTGATTGGAACCAACTAGGCAGACCCCGGTTACCAGCCAGTATACCATTCAGAATCATAGTCCAAATCTACAGAATGGTAATGGCTGGAACTATCATTGATGAAGGGGCATCTGTGAGTATCCTTTCCTCTATTGCTTGGAAAGCACTAGGTTCCCCGGCGCTTTTCCCTGAGATAAGAAATCTCTCGGGTTTTGATAAAGGAACCAGTCGACCATTAGGGATCCTCCCCAATGTACTGGTTACATTGAAAGGGAAGGTCGTTCAAATGAACGTGATGGTCGTTCAAGGACCCTTGGATTATAACCTACTCCTTGGACGAGACTATATATATTGCATGGGAGCTATAGTCTCCTCACTCTTTAGAGTAATGTGTTTTCCACACGAAGGAAGAATGGTCAAGCTCGTAGACCAACTTTCATTTCCAGGATCACGCATCGCAAATAGTCAAATACCAATCCTGAATGGTCTATTCACCCAAGAAATGTCTCCACCCCCAGTCCTCCTTCCCGATGAGTGCGAGTGATTCGAAAAGATGGGACTGGAACCCAGGGGGCATGCATCCTGGTCTGCTTCGGGCAGAGGAAACCTTGGGTATAAGGTAGAATTTCCGCGAAGGAATATGACTAGTCCGTACCCCGTCCGTGGATGGAAGAGGGGTTGTTCTAGAACAGGATTCTTTTGATAAGGTTACTTGTTTGACAAAGGTCATTCACCATTGTCTACTTCAGTAGACAGTGCCGAGGAAGTGTTTTCGTTTGATGGTGTTAACAAAACAATCTTTGGGTAACCAGAAAGAGGCAAGCCTCACCCTTTAAAACAAATGTTTTATCGGATAAGTAGGGGAAGCCTTGAAATTGTACTTTATACCTGGGGGCATGCAAACCTTTTGGAATGCAAGCTAAGAGTGGTTATTTATCTGTTTTTTAGATTAGCCGTTTCCGAACTTGCATAAAGAAAGGATGAGAGGGAGCATAGCTTATGTGAGGTGCAAGCTCTATAAAAATTGGAATCTTGCAGGAGACATTTCTTATCTTATAATTTGACCATATAACCGAGCAGTTTTAGCACATAGTTCATGCTCGTTAAAAAATAAACATAAGATCGAGCAGTTTTACCGTGGAATTTATGCTCGTTAAAAAATAGAAAAGCGTGAGCAAGAGTTTCCTCCAGAGTTTAAGCTCATTAAAAAATGAACCTATTCCGGTAAATAACCATTGTGATCGTAAATTTATTAGCCATAAAAAGCCTTGGTTGTGTTTGCACCCGCCACCTCCATTTCATTTGGCCAATCGTTCACCTCCATATGATTGTTTACCCATTTTGAGGAACAGCTGCGAAGAGTGATTTCACTTAGCCATCCTTGTGACACTGCCGTGATTGGAAAATTCCAACCTGTACCTGGAATCTGCTGCTATCCCTGTTTATCACTCGTTCCTCAAAAGATGAGTCTTCTTTGAGCTCTTTTCTCCTGACTCGTAAAATATGAAAAGTTTGCCGAGTTTTGGCCTTCCAGCTCGTTAAAAGGACCGGAAGAGCTATCCCTCCTCTAGATTTTAATCTTTTTGGACCTGAGGGATTATTGCACAAAAAGGTCGAGCGCTTGTTTTATTCGGCTCGTTAAAGTTATCGAAAACTCATCCCTTCTGTATTGTTTTATACTTTTTCGGACTTAAGGGATTAGATGACGAAAAAGGAATTTTGGAGTTAACTTTCTGTACCCTTTCAGACTCTCTAAAAATGAAAAGGACCGAGTTTTCCTTGTCGTTAGACTCGTTAAAATGATTAAATAGCGACAAACTTGTCTTTAGACGAGAACGAGTTTCCCTATCGCTAGGCTCGTTAAAACATAGCGATGGGCTTGCCCGAAGGGCAGGTTATAGAACAAGCATATGTTATCCTCCTCAAACTTGACAAAAATAAAGAAGTACTGGTCAGAAATGACTGGGGAAAAATTGGGAGAACCTCAAAGCTTTAATGGTAGCAAGTCGCTCTTGAACATGACACTTTGTCCTCCGTATCACATCGGGTTGGGTTGTTTCATTCACCGGTCTCATCACCATGGTCCTCGCCAAACCATCCACATTTGGGGTAATGCTACCAATCCATCACATCAGTGTCGTTATATGTTCAAGAGATGTTGTTCAGAAAGAGTCAACCGTGTCCCATCCACTGCCATACATTATCCTTCATCCACCCATGATCGCCACCCTGAATCATATCTCACAGATTGTTTTCACCTCCACTAAAATCATTAGCTCCGTTCCGTGTCACTGATGTGGGATTCATTAAGGCCCTCCTTTGACGGATCGCTTCTTGTCGACTTCAGCTCATTATCCAAGAAGTTGATCTAGGAACACCCCCCCTCAGTACTTTGAAGCTTGCATGCCTCAATGGCAAGTTTCTCACTTTCGGCGACAGGTATACATCAATGACCTTCGACCAGAAGATTTTGCGTGGTGTTCGACGCCAAGTCCTTTATTCACACCACGTGAATTGTACTGCAGTACCTTGAGGGTCATTGTCATTATTGGTGATTCCTCTCGCGCTTGTTAACGGTTTACATTATTGACCGGTAATCAAGCGATGTCTTTCCATGTTCGACTTCAGCGCAATTCTCACATGGATCGACTTGTACTTAGAGTGAAGATCGAACGAGTTTGAAGACCCCGGATCTAGTTTCATCCATCCGGGTTGCGATATATATTCAGGAAATATAAAGACATTTGATATGTACATCATTGCAGCAGATGATCATCCTACTCAAAGGATGATAATTTCAGCAGAGAATTATCAGTCTACCATCAGACGATCGTCTGTTCTATGTACCAAAATGAATTTATAAAGCTGAGCATGGGAATGCCCGCCTCAGCTAGATCATGAAAGCAGAATGAAAAATAATGTATTGTATTGTATTTTATTACAGGTCACCTCTCAGCGATTGAATGAACTTCGGATCCTCCTGATAAAGCATTTCACCCGATAAGCGACCTCATACTTTAGGGGGCAACTGTTATAGACATTTTTGTGCCTAACAGCATGAAGCATGAAATGTCAATAATCTGAGGGATCCAAAGTCCCTAAACATGTTGTTCCTACCCTAGAGGAACAAGGTCAGCAAACCACAGCACTAAATATCAGTTCTCCACCTGAAAACACTCAAAAACAAGCTAATTCTGGATCATGTCAACTGCTCCACTGAGCATCTGCGCTGAATGTCAACTGCTCCACTCTGTACCTGCACTGAATGTCAACTCTAATGAAGGCTACCTGCGCTGGGCGAGATTGGCCAAGTGGCACAGTCATTCTGCAAGGTGTCAAGTGCCCAGGAAGCTTCCAAAATGACACTTGGATCAGGGAATTCGCCTTGTGATGAGTAAGAGGATCTAGGTCTCCAAGTGGAAGCAAGAAACTCCAAGTGGACTCAAGAACTGAAGTATAACTGAAGTGGGAGAGGACACTAGTCAGCTTCATGCCAGCCTCAAGCTGAGTCATCCTTTCTCCAAAACTCCTATATATAGAGCTCTCTCATGAGGTCTAGGGAGGCTGGAATCTTGTGAATGTAAGGAAGTGTTGTTGGTTTGAGTATAGAACTATTGGGTGATTTGCTTGAAGGAGGTGAAGAGGAGATTTCTTTCTGCTGGGAGGTGTTGCTGGATTGGGCCTCTTATGGTTGTAACACTCTCAGAACTTTACTTCTTCCATTAATAAAGCATTTGAGGTTCTTCTATATGCCTGTGTCTCAATGGTGTATTGCTATACTTGTATATTTGATTTATTCTAATCCTTGAATCAGTTATGAATGTATGCTTCTTGTAGTTTCCCTCTCTTGCCATTTTGCAGGATCTTGGTGTAGCTGGGCCGGTGAAAGAGCAAGGAGCTGGGAGCAAGCAGCAAAGAGAGAAGATTGGATCAATCATTAGCGGAAGACAACGGTTAGTGGATCTCTTTCTCCCCTCTCTTACATCTCATAAAGAAGTAATCTCGAATAGCTTTGCTTTGATTGTTGCTGAGGTACTATCACCCTTAGAGTGGGATAGGGTCATTCCGTATTTGATACTTTTCCCAACAACACTTGAGTACCAAATGATGCCCAGAATCCTTGATACCCAGCTTTGTGCGAAGGTTATGGAAAACATCTATAAACTCTGACACATCTTGGTCCCTTCCCTACCGTAGCATGGTCCACTTCATGTATTTATCTTCATAGCTCCCAACAAGGTAATATTATTGCTTGATGACATCTCAGAAATAATTCCAAGTGGGTGCAGAAGAAAACAATGAGGATTCCCTCTTGTCCTTTTGTTCACAGTAGGTGTCCTACCAGTCCTTGACGTGTGGGGTGGCTTTGAGAAATGTAAAAGTGATTTTTTCCCAATTGTAAACGTCATGAACTGAAAAATACCCTTCCAACATATTTGACCATTTATCTACGACGTCTACATCTATCTGGCCCTAAAATATGGGAATATCAAAGTTAAATTGTACCGTAAAAGGAGTGGTGCCTCCAGAGTGGTTGTTGGATGAAGATGCGTCGCCTGTGGGTAGTCGTTGAACGATCGAGGCAAAGTTTTCCATCATCATGTTCCTCTATCACTCGAGGGCTTCCTCGAGTAGTATTTTGGAAGGATCTCTTGGCCCCTCGTCTTTATTTGCTTCTACCATGGGAGGCCATCAAGTTTTGCGAGGCTGATCTTGCAAAGGTTTGACGAGACCGAGCCCTGACTCCTTATACCCTAACCTCATTGGGGACATGCAAAGAAAAATAGAGAAAGAGAAGATTGCTCTGATATCACTAATCCAGACTTATGTAGGAACACAACGAAATACATAAATACCCATACACATAGTGATTCAGTAGAAATAAAACTTCATTTCATTAATATAAAAGAACTGAAATAAGCTTACATACAGAAATAAAAATGAACTAGCTCGAGCGATGGTTGCTTATCTCTGAGAAGCGAACTAGTGGTTACATGCCTCTAAATTATGTTACAATAAGGCTCAAAGGCCTATTTATTGTTGAGAAACAATGGAAAGCCCTAAATACCCAAAAACCTAAATCTAGGAGATGAAGCGCCAAAACCGTGGGCCCCGTTTTGGTAAATTGGTACATCAAATTCCCGGGATTGTAACTTTGGCATACAATCTCTGTTTGGTTATCATAATACGTCATTTCAAAGATCTCAAGGAGAAGGTTGAAAACCAATTGCTAGGTCGGTTTGGGAATATTTCATTTTCTTTGGGTTCCCTAAAAACATCGTTTAGGGCCTCAAAATGGCTCCAGAAGTTTACGACCCGAAAAACTACCAAAAATAGTAAATGGTGCTACATTTAAGGAAATTGAAAAACTGAAAGAGACGGCGTTGGGGTCCAAGTGGTATAGGTGGGTGACCACCAATATCCACATGGAACGACTCTCCCCCTTAGGAAGAAATGGTCCCCATTACATTGAGTGCCTCCATGAAATGGTGAAACTTATACTGAACTTGGTCCCTGGTGAGCCACTTGTCTTGGTGCAGTAGTTGGTGAGCTTTAACAACCCAATATATTTGGATCTTCTACTGGCGAGCGTTCTTGATATGTTTGTCCAAGATCCAATCAGTTGTGGCCTATTCTAAGCAGTGTGGGTTTAACTCTGTTGGTGTGAGCTGTTCTACAATCTTTAATGTTTCCAGTAATGATTGAAATTATGGTCAAAGGTGGTCCACATTTTACACTGGGTGTAGGCCAAGAAATAGTGGGATTTTGAGCTTGAAATCATTGTCCCCTATAGCCTTAGTGATGGTGTAAGGTCCATATCGGAGTGGGCGAAGTTTGTGGTGAGGCCCAATGAGGTACTCCCTTTGAATATGTAACCAAACTTTGTCCCCCCTGTAGAACTTATGTGGCACCTGATGCTAATCATGATGCTGGTTTTACTTACTATTGGCTTTGTCCAATATGTCATGGACCTACTTTTGGATGTGTTGAATACAATCAATGAAGTTGTTAGTCCTATTAGCTTCAAACTGGACATGACCCGAATCTACGTGAGTCGCTGCAAATGGTATTGGTCACATCAATGGGACATAGTGGGTGGAATGCCAAACCCACCAGAAAGGTGTTGTGGCCAGTTGAGCTATGGATATCTCTGTTGTAGCTATGCTAGACATAAGGGAGGCTTTCATCCCATGTGCATGAATGCTTCAAGTTGTACATATGCATAATGTGTACAATCATCCTGTTGACAACCTCTATTTGGCCTTCAGTCATTAGGGGAGTTTTGAGGTCTAAAATGGGCCTCCTAAGGAAATTATAAAATAATAGTGGAAATAATAAAATAATATTAGATTACATCATCAAATTTTAGAGGGAAAAAAGAAAAAACTATTTTGTCAACTCGTATTTTCAACTTATCTCCCTACGGATTTACTCAAATTTCGAGCGAAACACTCTTTGGATGCATAATTTGATTCATCATCCAAGGAGTACCCATGTTGCATACTTTCAATGGACCCTCTTTCACGAAAAATGAGAAATACATCGAAAACATGATTGCAATCATGTTTTTTCACGTATTTCTCATTTTTCGTGTAGTAGGGTCCATCGAAATTATGCAACATGGGTACTTTTTGGATGAGGAATTAAATTTTGCATCTAATGAGTACTCCCGCTTGAAATTTGAGTAAAACCTTAGGGAGATATGTTGAAAATATGAGTTGAAAAAGTAGTTTTATTATTTTATTATTTTTTAATCTTTTTACTTTTTTATCGAAAAATGGTGAATCATCCCCCATGGTTGACATCATCATCTTGAATCCTATTAGTTGTTATAAATTTTATTTTGGTTGTACATTTTTCTTAGGAGGCCCATTTTAGACCCCAAAATTCCCCTAATGTTTGGGGTGGAAAGCCATGGACTTAGTGAGCTTGGTATCCAACATTGACTAGAGACTTGACCAAAATGTACTTATGAACTTGCTGTCCTAATCTGAGATAATGGATCGTGGGATCCCAAAATTTACCCACACTCATTCAAAGAAAAGCTTAGCAATAGCTTCTATCATGATAGCCTTCTTGTAGGCCGCCAGAATGGCCATCTTAGAGAATTTGTCGATGACCACGAAAATGCAGTAGTTGCCATGCTTAGTAGAAGGAAGGCCCGACATGGAATCCATGGATATGGATTCCCAAGGTCGAATAGGAGTAGGCAGAGGAGTATATAGGCCTTACTTCTCGATGGTCGATTTGGAAATGGCACATGCAGTGAAGGAGCTGATGTACTTCCCAACATTTTTTCGAAGGTCCGACCAATAAAAATACTTCTGTAGTACTACCACTATTTTCTCTACCTTGAAATTTCTAGCGACCCGACTATAGTGTGCTTGCCATATCATCTTGGCACACTCGCTTGAAGGAACATGATGTGTCTTAGGTGGCATATCAGTGCATCCTAGACGTGAAAATTTGGAACTTTCTTACCTTTCAAGAGTGTTTGGTAAGTGTTGTTGAATTCTGGATCACTCTATAAAGATGCAGCCACCCCGCAGTCTCGTGTCCACAAGAGTCGAGCACACTAGTCAGTGCCATGATTGGTGGTCGACTGAGGTAGTCTGCAACATTGTTGTTGATTCCCTTGTTTTACTTAATGATCAAATGAAACTGTTGCAAGTATGTGGACCATTTTCGATGGTGACCGTTCTGCAACTTCCCTTGTGTCTGTATGAATTGCAGGGGTCGGTAGTCTGTGTTGATGATCGTTTCCTTCCCCAGAATGTAATGCTTCCATTGTACGCTGGCCTGCACAATGGAATACACCTCTTTGGAACTGTGTATGAAAATGTCTCACTATGATATGCCACTAGATGCCCCTGTTGAGTAAGAACCACACCAATAACATAGTCAGAGGCATCTGTTTTGATCTCAAATGGTTACTGTAGGTCTAGTAATGTGAGCACTAGTGTAGAGCAGAGGCAATGCTTCAAATTAGTAAATGGCTTCTGCTGGGATTTAGACCAAAAGAACCTTGCTTTCGTTCCACCATTGATGACTTGACTTAACTTCCAAGTGATATGAGAGAACCCCAACATGAACCTGCAATAGAAATTGGCAAGACCCAAAAAGTTGCAGAGCTTTGTTAGAGTGGTTGGGGTTAACCAATCTCAAATGACTTGTATCTTGGCTGGGTCCACATGCACACCTTGCTCATCAATGATGTACCCCATATATTGAATCTGGGTCATGCCAAAATTTTATTTCTCCAAATTGGCACACAACTTGTGTTGCCATAGGGTTTGAAGGAATTTTCGAATATTATGGACGTGCTCTTCCCAAATCAAGCTGCAGATCAAGATGCCATTTCAATACACCACCACGAATGCATTGGTGAAGGGTCACAAGATGTTGTCCATCAATCTCATGAATGTTGCAGGGGAATTTGTCAACCCAAAAGGTATGTCCAACCATTCTAAAAGGCCCTCATTAGATTTGAAGGAAGTCTTCCACACATTAGATGGTCTGGTAGGAACTTGGTGATAACTAGACTTCAAGTAAATCTTGCTGAAATATTTGGCCCCCTTGAGCTGATCCAGAAGATCATCAATCTGTGGAATTGGGTACTTATTTCGAATAGTGATCTTGTTCAATGCCTGATAGTTAATACAAAGTATCTAGGTCTCATCCTTCTTTTGTACTAATACAATTGGGCTCTCACAGGGCGATGAGTTTGGCCTTATGTGCCCTTTCTGCAATAGCTCTTGAATCTACCTCTTGATCTCATCCTTCTCCAAAACATAGCGTCGATAGATTGGTCCATTGGGTAGCGGTGAGCCCGGGGTCAGATCGATGGAGTGCTTGACCTGATAGTGTATAGGTACCCCTATAGGTGAGGCACAAATTTCCCTATGCTCATCCATGACCTTGTCCATCTGTTTTTGTTGTGTAGAGGAGCCCTGTCTAGAAGCTGTGGCCACAACCTTCTTCTTGCCCTGAGGGCGAATCATAAGGAGAAAAAAGTCCTGGTCTGGGAAATGATCTTACTGCATTTCTTTGCAGTGATCAAAGAGATGGCGGTAGGCAGGGCTACCTCCGGTATCCTATACAACGTATCACCCAAAGTACTAAGCACAGAGGTCTAGACTCATGTAAAACATGTCGCTTCCACAAGTATTATTGTCCTAACAATAAATCATAAAATTCTAGAGGAGAAACAACACACAATACCTCATTTGTGAAGGTCTTGATGTTGTGGGGAAAGTGACACTGTTGGTTTACATGGAGATCTCATCCTTGGTAAAGCCACCTATTGTAGCAGCTACAAACACCCTCCAAAATGTTTCTGTAGCCCATTTTGAAGCCTCCCTACCAACCTTACACAACACTTTGTCTTGATTTGTCAAGTACACAAGCTTTATTGTTTTTCATGCACAAAGGCAGCTTGTCGAGCACAACTTGATGCATTCCCCTCACGGGCTGTTCACTCGGACTTGGTCCAACTGCAGGCTAAGAAGCTTCCCCTAGAAAATTGCGCATTTCTAGAGGGAAACCAACCTTCCCTCCAGAAATCGCACAATCCTCTCTAGCAGCCTACTGGGCTCCATGATTGCGTAATCTTGCCAGTCAACACTCCCAACAGGATTTGTGCAAATTTCCCCAGTGGGCTGCTCAGCCTAGAATTTGCTCAAATCTGGGCAACAGTTAGTTGCTCTGCCCAGAAATTGCACAAACCTCTTGGGAAGTCGGCCCAAAACCTAGCCAGAAATGCGAATTTTTCTCAAGAAGTTGAGCAGCTACATGCATGAGCAATTTGGTTGACCAGTTCCACACGGCACTGAGGAAACTTGACTTGAATGCATGCATGACTGGTTCATTCTGGAACAGAAAAAGGAAACATACAAAAGGCATCCCATAATCCAGGGATCTATTTTTAGAACCCAAGGGTTACATGAAAAGTTGTTTTAGAAGTTTCCCTCTAAGTATCGCTTTTTCCTAGATTTTTGGCATGTGTGTCATGAGCCCAAACTTATAATTCGACACATCAGAGCTCATTCTTTGACATTGATCTTGGATCTCTGACACCCCACAACACATCCAAGATTCTTCGACACATCTGACTTAGCTATTCACGGGTAAGTGGTCTCAACTTGTCTCTTTCAGCATTTCTGTCACTTTTTTTGTATTCGCTTGTGTGAGTGATGTTTGCTTTATTTATTTGAACAATTGTTGTTGTTTACATGTATACTAGCTTGTCATAGATCTATTTTATTTTTCGTTGCTATCTCACTGCTATGCATGCACAAAACGTTTTTGCATGAAAGTTCACCTAACCAGCGAACTGCTTCACCCACATGCATGTTGATATGCTTGCTAAATCTTTCATTCATGTTTTTCATGCATTGTCAATCACTTCTTCTATCACTTAGAGTCACCATGCATTCATTGTCTTATTTTCTTTCAGTTGTCCGTTGGCGAGTTGGGCCAACCTTGGCCCGAACTCTGCCTCACTGAGACTGCTTTGCACAATCTGGGGAAGGAAGGCTCTACCTCCCTCTCTAGAAATTCACATTTTTACCCAGAACTGGCCTTTAGAACTGTTTTGCACATTTATGGAGGATAGTGATTACTGGCCCAAGAAATTGCACAAATCATTCCTTGGGCCTCCAGTCCTTCCCAGCTGGAGTTGTACATTGCATAATCTCGGTAGCCAATAGCCAGCCTGGATTCCTCATTGTACAGATCCAATAACCAATCCTGACTCCTAACTAGTCTAGACTATCTTTTGCATAGTTCTGAAAGCCAGTCACCCAGCCTCCCAGAATAAATTGTGCAATCAGTTTCCTCAGTATGTGCCGTGTCATTCCCCAGAATTTGCTTTGTTTTCGCTGAAAGATTTCTTGCCATGAATGTTGCTATTATCCATATCTTTCAGGTGTTCATGTGTCTCAATGGCTTCCAAGAGAACATGATCTCAGGACACTAATGGAAATGCAGTTGGAGAAGCAGCTGAGCAAATGTCCTCTAGTTTGCTGATCTATGAAGATACAAAGTGGTATCTAGACAAGGACATCAAACTGAAGTGGCAAGAAGTCGATGAAACATTTGCAGGCACTTTTGGGGAACACCTCAAAGACTGTCAGGTTTACGTGAACATTCACAAGTCCGGATTATATCGGATTGCATGTATATATCCCGTGTTCCCATGCGCAGAGATGATACACTGGATCGTCTCTCACATTGATCCCGAGACAATGACCTTGAGCAGTGGTGGGATGAAACTTTCGACCTTCTAGGAATAGGATCATGATGAGATGTATCAGATGTCCAAGCCCATGACTGTCATGGAGACTCCATTCAGCTTACCCAACAGCAGTGCTAACTCCAGAGACATTCTAAAGGATTGGGTAAAGGATCCAACTCATTTCAGGATTACACCCAACTAGGTCTACAAGACAAAGATATTGAGGAAGGCATACCAATACTTGATCATATTTGCTTGTTGAATATATGGCCAAGCAAGCACGAAAACCTTCCCACAGAGTTCGGTAGTTTCACTGGACCAAGTGTCTAGAGAGAGAAAACCATGTAACTAGTCCGACATACTAGATCATCAGCTGAAGGAGTAAGTCACGAATGCTCGATAGTCAAGGGCCACCCCACCCTTTTCTAAAATAGTTACTCATAACTCATTGTATAGGCTTTTGGTTAGCCAAGCTTCTATTAAGACTATCTTGAAGAAATCTTGGAAACTATTCTAACGCGCCTTGGCTTCTCCACTACACGGAGCTAGTTCATCTCTTTGGAGGAGTAAGTGGATGTGGCTGTAACGCTTCACTGTTGGGGCTAGCAGTTTTACGTGAATGTATTGTATGATTGGTACTTACACTTCTTTATATAATAAGAGCCAACGATGCATATGTTGTTCTTATAGTTGGATTGCTCTGGTTTCTTAGCAATATATGATGTTTAACTTACGTATTTGTGTATGAACTACTTTGCATGCAATTATATGAATCATGTTGCAGATGTGATGTTGGTTTAACCATTACTTTGGATTGTCGACTGATCTGCTTTCCAACTTGTGATGCATCTTCACTCCTGTGTTCCCTTCTTAGCTGAGTACTTCTACAGGTTGTTAAGGGGTGTGCTCATATCACCCCCTATGTGTTAGGACCTCTCATTCATCTTCCTTGACTCACTGGAGCGATCACACCCTTGATACTGATAGAGTTATCTTACTTGCCTCTATGCAACATCGTGGTCAAGGCATTACCTTACGACCCATTATTGGGACTCCTACACCAAACAGTCTGAGGTCTAATTGGGACTTCTTATAGGGGAGATCCTCTTGACATGATCGTGGGTCCAACACCGTCAACACCACCCGATAGTGTACTCCTATGAATGTGTTGTAGTCAGTAGGACCAAGCGCTTCATGACGTCTGATGAAATGAGGTTCTTATAGCTCCCACTGTCGATAATGAACTGCAGTGGAGAATCCTTCACCCACATTTGTGAGTGTAAGAGGCGTTCCCCCTCCTCTGCATATTTAGGCTCATTCTTCTGGATCTTAATGGTTGCCACATTGGCACTGGGATCCGTGTTAATGATTTGCTTCCCTTTGTCATTCCCCTTTTCAAGTTCCAAATTAGAGTTGGAATGTGTGTATGATTCGGAAGCCCTTGCCTCGACCACCAGTGACTGCTTGGCCCAGCAATCACTCGTGTTGTGAGTAGACTTCTTATGGAACTCACACCATTTTCCCATGTCCTTCTTTGTTTTTGTGGTGTTTTTCTTTGCTTACGGCTTCAGCGATTTGTCCTAGGTCACCCTACCTTGGATTTTTCCTTTGCTTTGTGGTTTTGGGGCGCCTTTTCCTTGGTTCAAATTTGCAGATCCGAAGTCTTGATTCTTCTATTTAAACTTATGTTCAATCTTCACAGTGTATTGGTATGGCATGTCAAGTGAGGAAATGTCTAGGAACTCCATCTCGTCCTGGATGTGCTTGTGTAGGAAACAACAATACTTGAGTGCCAAATACCACTCAGAATCCTTGATACCCAGCTTCATGTGAAGGGTACGGAAAACATGTGTAAACTCCAACACGTCTTGGTCCCTTCCCTGTCATAGCGTGGTCCACTTTATCTATTTATCTTCATAGCTCACGACAGAGTAATATTGTTCCTTGATGGTGTCTTGGAAAGAATTCCAAGTGGGTGCGACTGAAAAAAAGTGAGGATTCCCTCTCGTCCTTTTGTTCACAGTAGGTTTCCCACCAGTCCTTGATGTGTCGGGTGGCTTTGAGAAATGAAAAAGTAATTTTTTCCCAATTGGAAATGTCATGAACTGAAAAAACCCTTCCAACAGATTTAACCATTTATCTATGGTGTCTGCATCTATCTAGCCCTCAAATATGGGAATATCAAAGTTAACTTGTACCTTAAAGGGAGTGGTGCCTCTAGAGTGGCTGCTGGATGAAGATGCACTGCCTTTGGGTAGACGTTGAAGGATCTAAGCAAAGTTATCCATCATCGCGTTCCTCTATCGCATGAGGGTTTCCTTGAGTAGTATTTTGAAAGGATCTCCTGCCCCCTCGTCTTTATTTTCTTCTGCCATGGGAGGCCATCGGGTTTTGAGAGGCTGATCTTGCAAAGGCTCAACCAAATCGAGCCCTAACTCCTTATACCTTTACCTCAATGGGGACATGCAAAGAAAAATAGAGAAAGAGAAGACCGCTTTGATACCACTGATCTAGACTTATGTAGGTACACAACATAATACAGAAATACCCATACACACAGAGATGCAGCAGAAATAAAACTTCATTTCATTAATATCAAAGAACTGAAATATTCATACATACAGAAATAAAAATGAACTAGCTCAAGTGACGGTAGCTTATCTCTGAGAAGAGATTTGGCAGCTACATGCCTCAGAACTATGTTACAATGAGGCACAAAGGCCAATTTATTATTGAGAAACAATGGAAAGCCCTAAACATCCAAAAAACTAACCCTAGGAGAGGAAGCACCAAAACAGTGTGCCCTGTTTGTGTAAATTGGTACATAAATTTCCTAGGGTCGTAACTTTGACATGCGATCTCCGTTTGGCTATCATAATACTGTGTTTTGAAGATCTTGAAGAGAAGGTGAAAGTAAATTTGGGGACACACTTTGGGATTTTTTTATTCTCTCTGTTTTCCCTAAAAACACCATTTAGGGCCTCAAAACAACTCCATATGTTGAGGACTTGAAAAACTGCCAAAAATAGTAAATTGTGCTACAGTTAACGAAACTAAAAAACTGAAAGGGACAGTGTTGGGGTCCAACTGGAATAGACGGGTGGCCACAAATATCCACCTAGATCAGCTCACCACAACCTAGAAACAAGTCCTGTAATTGATATAAATTGTAGGAAGTGTGTTTGATTAAGATTTAGAGGTTTAGATCTCTTTCTGAAAATGTTTGCCAGATAGATCTTAGAATTACCATTTTCTATTATGTACTCAAGCACTTACTCTGTTTTCCTTGGATCTGAAAGAATATCTTGTCTCTAAGTCTTTGTGAACCAAAAAGGATTGTACTGATTAGTGTTTTCGATGCATGAATGATTTCTCCAACACATCTTCATGGTTAAGAATATTTAAAAGAATGCTTTCCAATTTTGATAAATTCAGAGGATGATAACTGTGTCATAAGTTCCAGTTGGAGTTGGCTTTGTAATCTTGAATCATGTACATTTCTCATTAGTACATAAATCCTATAGCATCATGTTTTACATGAGAATGCCCAAAAGTAATAAGACAAGACATTAGTTGTTGATAGAGACTGTAGTATAGCTCTGCGATTCAGTATAATTGTAGTAGGGGTGAGTTTAAAACCGCAGGTTAACTCTATTTCATAGAACAAACTTACTGAGTTTATTTGAAGTGGTTTTAATTAGAATAAACTTTGATCTTTAAAGTCTTTTAAACCTGAGTGTGTCAATAAAGCCAATGTAAGAACATCGATTTGGAACTTTGTCACTTAGTTTCTTTTGAAGTTTGCAGAGTCGAATGCACGAACTAGGAGAGACTAAGAAATCAATTTGAAATTCTCTTTAGTTTGTCTTATATGCCCCAGGGATTGGAATTAGTCTTTTTTGGATTGGGATGTCCATTTACTTAGATTAAGATTAAAATCGTTTTTATTTGAATTAGTCTTACCTGGATTGAGATTTCTATTACTTCGGATAATATTGATATAGTTTCGAATAGTAATTAGTTTTGTTTGATGTGAGATATTACTTCGATTAAGCTTAATATCATTTGAATAGTAAACCTTATTTTTTGTATTGAGATTTCCATTATTTAGATCGAGATTAAAATGTCTGAATAGTAGTCTGTCTTATTGAAGGTTTCCATTGAACTTGCTTGAATGGTAATTTGTATTGTTTAGGTTGTAATAAGTATTGCTCAGATAGTAGTTAGAATTAGTCTCGTTTGAATAGTAGTTAGCAATGTTTGAATTATGGTTGGTAGTGTGAAGTAATGATTGATATTATGCAGTGACTTATTTTATTTGCACAGTGGTTTGAACTGTTTATACATCAATTTATATTTCTTATAATAGTGATTTGGATTTTTTGTGCCAATACTTGAACGTTGTACAATAATCTTCAAAAAATTTATCCAGTGCTTTTAAATTAGGATGTTTTCTTAATTCATTTATGAAGTAAGTTTGTGAGTTATATAGATTAGAGTTAAAGTAGAACAATAATTAAAGTTTAAATAGAATAAATATTTAACGAGAGAATAATAGGTTTCTTCACTTCAGCTTATGAAAAGTAGAGATTAAATGGTTCATACTCAATTTTGTACTAAACTATTTTGAACATGAACCGAAACACAGTGTAGCTCAAAGATTACGAACCTCGGTCAATAATTTAATTTAAGGGAATTAAACGACAAATGAAACTCTTAACACTTACAGTTCATTTTTATGGATATATCTTCTCATGTGTTAAGATGCTAATGAATGAATAAATCAAGGTTTGAAATAAAAAGTAAAATTAAGTATAAAGAAACAATACTAATTCACCCCTTTCATTGTTTTTCACACTTCCCACACTAAATGTGGAAGCATTTGGCAACATCAAAAGGAAAAATCCCTAGTCATTTATGCAAATCCGCAACAACGAAAACTCTAAGTGAAAATTATGGTTTGAATGCTAGAGGGGGTGGGCTGGTTACCCTAAGCACTAAGAAAAAATAATGGCCATCGTTAGAATGCCCCAAGGGATCTCGACCATTCCTTGTGACTTGAACCTCAAGTCACGTGGGCATAGTGTGGTGGAACCCTATCAGTTGTCCACAAATTGCACCAAGGACCATGGAAAATCAATATAACACCATTGAGGGTGTTAACTCCAAAAGTGGCATAATAAATTAATGTTTGGAAGTATATATATATGTATGAAAAAAAAAACGGATTTCCCTGCCCCAAGCGGCATTCATATGCATTATCAATTAAAATAATTAACGTTTATCATCATCTCTTGGGTATGGTTGCCGTTACGCTCAATTTTTAAACATAGCTCATAAGTTTCCCAAGGTCTAAGTTATTGTATAACTCATAAGTTACCCAAGATCTACATTATTGTATGTATAGAAGGAATGAGTAAGAAGTTAAGAAATAATTGCATAAAGACAAAAATGATTATTGAATGATGAACACATTCCTTTCCATGGTAAAATATATATATAGACACACACATATTTCTTTGAGGTACATTACATTTCATAATTTACATATAATTTCACAACAAAAACTATAACATATTTACAACATAATATTTATTGTTTTGGTTTTTTCAACTATAACATATAAAAAAATATGTAACAAAATTGAATTTCAGTGATTTCCATAATTGAAATTACAAAAAAAGAAGAAGAAAAATACCTAGTTATGGTTGTTCGATTGTGGTGTTCTTGTTGGGAGCACCTGACTAAATATGCCACCATCCCAGCTAGAAAAGTCTATTTGACTTCCTAGCCCAGGGAACCTCCATAGGTTCCCTAGCCTTCTTAGCCCAACTCCAATCACAACCATCGTATCATTAGGCTCTAGATCCAACACCCTTCCACTTACAACTTCACCGTCCAAGTTTAATTTTAACCTCTCCCAGTTTCTTCGTTCCTCTAGGTCCCCACTCACCTCCTCATGCCTCAAAACCATTCCCCTCCACCCAAAAAAATAAAAATAAACGAAGTCCTCTCTCTTAACCTTCCCACTCCCACATTTATGCCTCCCTTCGAAATGAATGTCAACCACTTCATATATGTCATAACTCTACGCCCATGTCTTTCCTCAAGCCCCTCCCACTCTCCCTTATCCTTGAATTAATTCAAGGAGACAACTTATGAGGCTGAGGAGTAATAAATAAAATAATAAAATCTCAATAAAATAATAATATCTAATCATGTCAGTCAATCTTATGGATTCACAAGAATTGAATAAATTAAATATTAAATAATTATGTTTAAATATAACTTAATAATTATAAGCCAAAATTAAGGGTTAAGTAAGCACTAATCAAGCTTAACTATTAAGCAAGGTTAAGGCTAACCGTAAGCTTGATCATTAATGAGGCTTAAGGTTAATTATAGCTTGTTCATTAATCAAGATTAACTATTAGTTATTTGTTTAGCATAAAAAGCTACAAGATACTAGTGTATTCGTGCGAGGTGTGGATATGTAGCTATCATATGCATACCCTCATACGTATACTAATATACCTATCATAATCAAGAACAAAGAATAATCATCTATTTGGTAGGTTATTAACATAGTGTAGATAATAGCATCAAGTAGAGGCATTACATTGCCACACCAACTCTGAAGTTATTGCAATAGTAGTTGATTGCATGATGGATACATGCCATTCAAAGCATCGTCACAATCAACACATGCATATAGTGTTGACTGCATGATGGATACATGTCATTCAAAGCATCATCACAATCAGTACATGCATATAGCGAATTTCTACTAGCAGCTAAAGTCACTCTCTGGTAGTTCTTCTTGATAGAAATGATGCAAAAGATAAAATATTCATTGATGATAGATGAGCTTCAATTGGATCTTAAAGGTATGGATAGATATTTGGTTAGCATTCATGAGGTCATCATTTGTGGCAAGGGACGAGCTTCTCCAGATAGCCCAAGTGATCCAGGGCCTATTTTGGTGAATGTTTCTAGCTCCTTTTAATTATAGCTTAATGGTGTCTCATTTTCATGTATGTTACTTCAACTTGTTTAAGCATATTATGGTTGTTTATCTTTGTTTTGTTTTCATGGTTATTTTTGTGGATGATAAGCCATGGTTGTGTAATCGTTTTAAAGACTTATATGTTTATGGAATTTATATTTTTTGAACAAGAAAAACTCTAATTTTGCTAATGATTTGGTTTCCTCAATCACAAACTACAAACACAAAAAAAAACTAAAGAATTTGATTAATAAAATATTTAAACTTAAAAAACAATAAAATATAATTTTAATATTAAATATTAAAAAAATTATATTAAATGTGCAAATTATATTTATTTTTAAAAATACTATTTAAATTATTAATACAACAAATATTCAGATTAATTTAAAGACACAACTAAGTTGAAAAATAAATATTGTATTAAATTTGAAAGTGAGACTTATTATAAAAAGACAATTCTATATTTTTATTTAAATTAATATGAATTTATACCTTTCCTGTTTTCCAATTTTATTATATATATGAATTAGTATAAATACATAAATTTCGTAGTTTCCAATTTTTTTATTAATTTTTAAATTAATATGATTATATAAATTGTATGCTTCTTATTATGAATTATTATAAATCGATGCGATTAGTGAGGATATAAGGAGGTGACTAGTTTTGATAACTTTTAAAATTAACGAGAATAAATACTATTTATTATTATTTATGTATATAAAAAAATTATTCGTTTGTGAAATTAAAAATTAATTATTAATCATATTTAATTTTAATTTGATGATGGTTCTAAGTTAAATAGTAATTACAGGAAAAAACATTACTAAAACCATTCTATTAACGTCATGGATATGGTAACATTTAAATTTAAGAATCATTTCATTGAAATTTAATGAATTTATTCTTTATTACCCAGCAAATTAATTTTTGCATAATTTTATTTTAACAATTATAATGTTAATAAACTATATTATTAATTAATAAATAAATTTAATTATGTTGATAAATGTGTATATTTTGGTGTAGATTTTTGAAATTTTTGTCAAAAGTTTTTTATTTCAATTTAATGGGAATAAAGATATGTTAAATTTTTTTATTTTTATTTATTTTTTCTTTTTTAATTGATGGTTTTTCTCAAGGGAATATGCTCAGCATATGCTTAATCTCAATGTTTATCAAGAGTTGTAATGTGTTATAGAGTTTGTTCGGTTGCATTGACTCTTAATAAATTAAAAAAATTAAATCTTGCCAAATGGCTCCCGCTGGCCAATTTCCTAGGAATTTGAGATTATTCCTCTTCTAATAAGCTCCTACATGATAAGTTCCTCATTATTATTTATAATATTCATTTGTATATAAGCAAATTTTAGTTGGAAAAATGGTCCATTGCTTTTAATAAATTTAAAAAATTAGATTCGTGGTGGGAGACCGCCAATTTCCTAGGGATTTGAGATTATTGCACTTCTATAAGTTCCTCATTATTATTTATAACATTAATTTATATATAAACAAATTTTATTTAGCAAAATGGTCCATTTTACAATAAGATGTGTAATCCCTTTTTTTTTTCAAGTTAAAGTTGACCCATAACATTTTATACATGGTTAATCAGGTAAATATATGCATTGGTAAGGCATTCTTAGTGTTGCAATAGTTTATATTTTTGAAACCTTAGGCTATATCAACCACATTAATATTTTTAATGTCGTTGTACTAGTTATTTGATTGTCAAAAAATAGTATAGATTTAATCTTTATGGAATATTTTAAAATATCTTTAATAATGGTCACAAAAAAATTGACATTTATTTCAAGAGTAATTATGTATTTTCTTTTAATTAATTAATTAAAGAAAAAATGTCATATAAATATGTATCAAATAAATATGAGTTATGGCTTTTTTTAGGTATGTGATATTAATAAGCTATAATATTGTAACAAATTTATTTAATATTGAAAAATCTTCATAGTAAAGTGGGCGAATCCTTATAGTTAAGAATCTCGTTACATAAGAATATTTTAATTTTTTTAAATATAATTATAAATAACTTAATTTTTATTATTTTTAAAAATTTAATAATATGAAATGTAGGATTTATTTATGTTTATTAACATTTGTTAATTATTTAATTTATATGACTAAAATTAAAATTAAAATTATAGATTAAAAAAAATATCTCTATAAAATTAAATTCCTCTTAAGTAATTCGCATTGAGCCAAGAGACTCATTCTACAACCCAGTGTGATGTATAATTTTGTCCATCCGTCATCAAAGTTGAAATTTTGCTCATATGGACCAAAATAAAAATTTAAAAAAAGTCTAAAAATAAAAATAAATAAATAATGATACAAAACATTTAAATAATGTAGGCTCATAACAAAATTTGCACGTGAAGAAATTGACTCCCTCTTGGTTCATGTTAGAATCGTATTTAGCATATATCTAGGGGAGAGCCACTGCTACACGATCGCCTCCACCTCGTACCGAACCAACGCCACGCTAAGACCCTTGATCGTGTACGACATGTGGTCATCGCATGCGTCCACCTGTTACTCATACATGCCCACCCGTTTAACAGGCTAACATTGTGTTTAGGGTTTGTTACGACATAGTCTTTGCAGGTTTTTTTGTGCACTGTGCATTTATGTTCGGGTCTTGTTGTTGTTTGTTTATGCTTTCGGGTAGTTGTGTGCTGCTGCTCCAATGGTGGTCACGGCCATTACAGTCCTCAACAATGTCGGTAGTGGTTTATGGAGTAGAGGAGATGGTCATGCTGGAGGTTGTTCGGTTGTGTTCGTCCATTTTGTCTTGTTTTTTTGACTGGTTTTTCTTCCCCGTCTAGTGGTATGGGTTTGGTATTCATCTGCATTCCTCCCTGTGGCGGATTTAGCTCGACTTGGTGTTGGACATTGATGTTTCGTGCTCCGAAGGGAACTTTTAGGTTTGTAAGTAAATTTATGAGCTTTTGGGTTGACTTTCACATGTTTTCTGCAGGTTTGGGGATATCTAACAATGTTTGATGTTGTCTTGCAGGTTGTTGTAGTATGAGCTACATTTTTGGAGCATCTAGGGTTCCTGTGGCTTGCTAGCATGGAGAAAGATGATGAAACGTCTAGAAGGTAGGACACTGTCCTACCAGCCTCAATACCTATGTTTTTTAACACATTTAGCCGAATTGGATTATTGTGCCTTTGTTCTGCATGTGTATGTGTTTTTAAACACCTTCACCTGTGTGGGTTTTGGGTTTTGTCAGTTTTGGCTAATTTTATGAGATTTAGTGTCTGCCATTTCAAGTTCATAGTCTTGGTGTGCTGACCCCAATATAATATCATAAGTTTTAGTCGAGTCATATTTCCGTGATATCTTTCGTGCATTTGTCATTACACAAGTAGATTCCTGAGAGCATGTTGGGTGATTGAATCAATTCAAACTATAATCTGTATCTAAATTTAGAAAAAAACATTGTTTCCAGAGAGCTAAATGTCAATCTAATGGTTTCCCACATGTTTGTGTTCGCCTTCCTTCTCTACCACAAGCTCGCAATCAATATAGCAAGCTTTGTGGGTTTTGAGTTCTGTGGGTTTTGGGTTGTGGGCCTTCACCTATGTGGGTTTTGGCTAATTTTCTGAGATTTAGTTTCAGCTGTGTGGGTTTTGGGTTTTCAATGAGTTTTCTGGGTTTTGGTTTTTGGGTACACAATTATCATTGTCATTGTTTTTCGAGTAGATGTTGGTGGATCGACTACTTTGACTAGCTAAATAAAGGCGTAGACTAGTGTTCCTACCTTTGTTTTTTCCACTATCCATATACTTTAGGTTTCATGGTTTCATATTATGTGATTCTAGCTATAAACATATTCTCTGAAAACCCGTTCATCAGTTTGGTATTTAGAGTTAGTATCTAGCATTTCCACATCTGCCACTGTTTCAATGGTATTACGAACATTATCTACCTTCAAATTTCTCATTTTTGAAGTGAACAAATGTTCCTCACTAGCCTCATGATAGTGCCCAACACTTTCTACAATTTCATTAAGTTTTCATGTGCTTTTTTCATTTTTGAAGTGAACAAATGTTCCTCACTATCCTGATGATAGTTCCCACCACTTGCTGGGATTTTGTTCAGTTTGCATGTGTTTTTTCTGAGATATTATTTGATTGATAATCCAGGGCAAATCCTTCCTTTGAAAATGAAAATGGTCCATAATGCTGAGGGTCCCCATGGTGGAAAGAGCTACACTGAAGCTTCTACCTATTATTCAACAATGAATATGTTTGTAATGATCCTAGTTACAATGTGATACTTTTTATCTTTATATGTGCAATATATATCCTCTCTTGAAATAGGAACAAATCTCTTCCACTGTATACATATTACAGATAACTATCAAGTGAATATGTTTGTAATTCTCCTAATTACAGTGTGATAATTTTTTATCTTTATATGTGCAATATATATCATCTCTTGAAATAGGAAATGTCAATACATATCCTTTGTCAATATATATCCTCTCTCGAAATAGGAACATATCTCTTCCATTGTATATATATTAAAGATAGATATTAATTGATTATGTTTGTAATGATCCTAATTACAGTGTGATAATTTTTTATCTTTATATGTGCAATATATAACCTCTCTTGAAATAGGATCTGTCAATATATATCCTCTCTTGAAACCGGAACAAATCTCTTCCACTGCATAGATATTAAAGATAGATATTAGGTGAATATGTTTGTAATGATCCTAATTATAGTGTGATAATTTTTTTATATTTATATGTGCAATATATATCCTCTCCTGAAATAGGAACTGTCAATATATATCCTCTCTTGAAATAGGAACAATATAGATATTACAAATAGATATTAAGTAAATATGTTTGTAATGATCCTAATTACAATGATATTTTTTTTATCTTTATATGTGCAATATGTATCCTCTCTTGAAATAGGAACTGTCAATATATAACCTCTCTTATACATTTGTTTTATTTATAGTTAGATATATGAGTCCATTTATAAATATTGCATCTACCCACTCCAAACTTCATTTAGTTCTATTTTGTTTGCAATGTTGTTTCAAACTGGATTGCATTGATCTTTGATTTCTATTATTTTCTCTTGAATTTCCTTTAGTGAGAACAAAGGGATTCTTTTGTTTACTCCCTTTGCGAGAAAAAAAAGGGCTGGTTTTCATTTCACTTCTCAACCACATGCTGTTGGGCAGATCCTACATTTGAAAATGAAAATGGTCCATAATTCTGAGTGTCCCCATGGTGGAAAGAGCTACAATGAAGCTTCTACATATTATTCAACAATGAATACGTTTGTAATGATCCTACTTACAATGTGATAATTTTTTATCTTTATATGTGCAATACATAACCTCTCTTGAAATAGGAGCTGTTAATATATAACCTCTATTGAAATAGGAACAAATCTCTTCCACTGGATAGATATTACATATCTCTTTGTCTCTTGCGGAATCGCCTCATGCTCAGTTTCTCCCTGGTGATTAGTATCTTCTATTGGTAACTACTTGTGATTTATGTTAACTTCTTTTACTTCTTTATTATGTTTCCTTTCATCGAGTAATTACCAAATTAAATTATTATTTTGGACATACTTGGTGTAGTTGGATCTTCACATAGAAATAAAAATAATTTTCAAATCATAATTCCAATTCAAATTCAATATAGTTCAAAATATTGAATCCAGTTGATCTAACTTTGATAAATTATTCAAACAGAGTTCAGTTATCTACACATCATAAACATTCTCAAATCAAGTAAAACTGGATGTAACTATGTAGAAGAGAATGGTATTTTTATAATTTTCAATCCTCAATCTGATGAAATGGATAATCCTCAATTGTGTAGAAGTTTAGCTTCTACTGCGAAACCAATAAACATATTGCATCCTTACAAAATTCACATTGTGATGTGGTTACAAAAATTAATTCATGCCATCATTATGCTTGATGGCCTCCATTTCTTGCATTGCCCAAAATTGTTGAGTCCCCTTGACGAGTGCCAATACTACAGCAAGAATGATGCAACTCCTGGGCTACTAGCTTTACTTCGTCAACTTGGGGTTCGTATAAACTTGGAGGTGATAGTGCTATATACACAAGTAAAAGTGACGGTTCTTCCTTTTGTCACGGTTCAGCTGGCGAGAGACCATTGGGTTTTTCAATCCAGACTTATATGGAGTCAGAAGAAGCTTGGTTTCTTGATGGAAGAAAGACAAATATGCTCTAAGGGAGAGCTACTCTACTACAATAATGGAAAAGATCGAAATTCAATGCTAAATCACACCATTTCCTAATTAACTACCAAGAAACTATGCTTTGCAATAATGCTAAATTAACATGAACCAAATGCTGCTATCTAATCATGGAAGTAAGAAGCATCAAACATCACTAATGTGCAAGTAAAGGGACCGAAATAAATCTTTTTTTATTTTTTATTTTTGTCTATTCATGAAAAATCAAGTATGCAAACTAATTTCTTTTGATGATGTGGTAGGTGAATTAAGGATGTTGGAGGATTGTTGGAAGGGTTAGGACATGTTTGGATGGTGTGGGAGACCTTGGGGAGGCTTTTGGTGACTTCCTAGAGGTTTTCCCTCAATTCAGCCTCAAAGCAGGCCATTTCAGGAAAACCTACAGGATGTACTAGAAAGCTATAGGATTCCCGATAAACCTACAGGATACAACCAAGAGAAAAATGGAAGGAGTTGGAGGTGATGGAAGTCTTAGGGAAGGTGGTAGATGGGTGGAATTAAGTGAGGAAAGGTCTAGGATCACTCATAAGTCAACAATAAAGATAGAGGATGGTTGGATTCACTTAATGTGCTTGGAAGAATTTCTATGTAAAATGATGAAAAATAGTGAAGGCAATGGTGAAAACAAAGGATGACTATGGTGGATGAAGTGGAAGGTGGTTGCTGACTATGCAGTCTTTGTCTACTCTTCAAGAGCCTGCTCTACATAAAACATGTATAATTCCCAAAAATATATGTAAACAAGAAGCATTCTCATAAGCTAGAAAAGCATAATTAATGACCTAACTGCCTACATGATGCATGAGGAAAGTTGTTGAAAGGAATGAAAGCATGGATGAGATCTACTGCAAGAGTGAAGACAGAAGAGATGGCAATGAGATCCTACTTTTCAAAACTGATCAAATGCTAACTTAGATACAGTGAACTCTAAAGCTTATGCAAGAAAGAGAAATTTGTGTTTTTGGGGCTGCATAAAGGTCCCTTCCTCAAATCATGATCCCAAAGGGAGGAAATGAGGCCAAGACACCCACTAAAAACCTTGTGGTACTCATTTTATCCCTGTTAACCTGCTACTGAAGTAAGGCACAAATGGAAGCAAACTAATAAACAACCAATCCAATCTACACTACTTGCAATGAAAGCACATCTAAAAGCGAATTAACAATGAAGCTATGAGACTAATCTAAACATACATATACAAGAAAGAGGAGCCTTGTCTGCTAGGGTTAGGCCCTAACCCAAGAGCTTCATCCCTCTGAGTTAACTCAGTGCTGGCTCAAAACAAAACTCATTCTTATTACCAAAACAAAAAATTACATTAATAAAACTTTCGCAAGTCTGCAGCTCAAAAATAGCTTATAGTTTTACAACAAAAAATTGAATCCTAATGAGGCTATAGGAATCTATACTTATACAACTAAAGTCCCCAATGACTTCCTTAAACTTAGGGAGGGTCGGCTCCCAAAATCGCAATAAACTAGCTCTTTGTCTCTCTCTTGCTCGACTGCCTTTTAATCCTCATGGCTTGGCTGCTTGCACTCTGAGCTGGTGTGATGGATGGAGGAATATTCGAATGGGGGAGAAGTAAATGAGGAGGATTTACCTCCTACAATCCGTCTCCCTTGTCCCATTCGAGTTTTAACCTTAGTATTTGCCAAAATTCCTTGATTTTCTCCTTCAATCCTGCATTTAATGCATATTAGTCCACTAGGTATGATATTCAACTCTAACTCATCTCATAAACAAAATATAGTAAAAAACATGTAATAAGTTGTGAGAAAAGTTGGTTTGACTAATCTAGGAGGTGAATTAAGGCCCATATAATTACCCAACGATTATGAATCATTCCTCATGAACAGAGAAAGCTTTCTCCACCAAAATTGATTGATTAGTGGATCTGGTCCCCAATACTAGGAATCTGCATTAAATGGCAGGGAACACATTCCTAGATTTTCTCATTCATTCCCTAGAAGAAAATTTGACTTGATACTTATAAAAAATGATTAGGAATCATTCCCCATGAATGGAGGAAGCTTTCCCCACCAAAATCCCTTGATTAGTGGATTTGGCCCCCAATACTAGGAATCTGCATTAAATGGCAGGGAACACATTCCTAGATTTTCTCAATCATTCCCTAGAGGAAAATTAGACTTGATACTTATACAAAATGATTAGGAATCATTCCCCATGAATGGAGGAAGCTTTCCCCACCAAAATCTCTTGATTAGTGAATCTGGTCCCCAATACTAGGAATTTGCATTAAATGGCAGGGATTGTCATGAAATAAATAAATGAATTTGAGTAGCTCCATTGTATTTTACTGCAGGGATGTAATTGTATTGATGAAATAATGAAGGTTGGAGTCATGTGCAGCTTCTAAATCTTGTTCTCCTCCATAGGTCTCTGAGGTTTTCGAGAACTAGTGAGCTAGTAAATCTAAAAAATGCCTAACCAAATCAAGTGCAAATGCAATGGGGTACTTTTTGTTATGAACTAGAATGTTTTTGTGATCTAATGCAAGTGGAACCAAATAGATTGAAGCTTGTTAGCATGATATAAAAAATAGCAGAAATGTATTGTTCTTTGCTAAAAGGAGGTCCAACAATCTAGATTTTGGAATAAGAAGACTAATCCAAGTAGCTCAATGATTACCATGAGTTTCCAAAGATTTTCCAAGGATGAAATAGTGCTTGTGATCCCGCAAAAGAACTTACATCAACCATTTAACTTAATCCTACAACAACAAATCAATAATCCTAAATGCAGAAATAGAATGAAATAAAAACTAGTATTGTAGCAAGAATGCTGCAACTACTCGGCTAGAAACTTTACTTTGTCAACCCGAGGTTTGTACAAACTTGGAGGTGACAGTGTTGTATACACAAGTAAAAGTGATGGTTCTCCCTTTTACCATGGTTTAGGTGGCGAGAGACCACTGCTTTTTTTAGGCCAAACTTCTATGGTGTCAGAAGAAGCTTGGTTTCTTGACGGAAGAAAGAGAAATATGCTCTAATGGAGAGCTACTCTACTGCAATAATGGAAAAGACTGAAATTCAATGCTAAATCACACCATTTCCAAATTAACTGCCAAGAAACTATGCTTTGCAATAATGCTAAATTAACATGAACCAAATGCTGCTATCTAAGCATTGAAGTAAGAAGCATCAACCATCATTAATGTGCAAGTAAAGGGACTGAAATAAATCTGTTTTTGTCTTTTCATGCAAAATCAAGTATGCAAACTAATCTCTTTTGGTGATGTGGCAGGTGAATTAAGGATGTTGGAGGATGGATGGAAGGGTTAGGATATGGTTGGATGGTGTGGGAGACCTTGGGGAGGCTTTTGGTGACTTCCTAGAGGTTTTCCCTCAATTCGGCCTCAAAACAGGCCATTTCAGGAAAACCTACAGGATTCCCTGTAAACGTACATGATACAGCCAAGAGCAAAATGGAAGGTGTTGTAGGTGATGGAAGGATTAGGGAAGGTGGTAGATGACTGGAATGAAGTGAGGAAAGGTCTAGGATCACTCAAAAGTCAACAACAAAGATAGATGATGGTTGGATTCACTCAATGTGCTTGGAATAATTTCTATGTAAAATGATGAAAACTAGTGAAGACAATGGTGAAAAACAAGGAATGACTATGGTGGATGAAGTGGAAGGTGGATGCTGACTATGAAGTCTTTGTCTACTCCTGAAGCACCTGCTCTGTATAAAACATGTATAATTCCCAAAAGCTATGTAAACAAGAAGCATTCTCATAAGCTAGAAAAGCAGAATTAATGAACTAACTTCCTACATGATGCATGAGGAAAGTTGTTCAAAGGAATGAAAGCATGGATGAGATCTACTACAAGAGTGAAGATAGAATAGATGGCAATGAGATCCTACTTTG
Organism: Pinus tabuliformis; assembly: GCA_031772625.1. Taxonomy (NCBI): domain Eukaryota; kingdom Viridiplantae; phylum Streptophyta; class Pinopsida; order Pinales; family Pinaceae; genus Pinus; species Pinus tabuliformis. The sequence continues at coordinate 895,861,076 of CM062815.1, forward strand.
AAAAACTGATTAAATGCTAACTTAAATATAGTGAACTCTAAAGCTTATGCAAGAAATAGAAATTTGTGTTTTTGGGGTTGCATAAAGGTCCCTTCCTCAAATCATGATCCCAAAGGGAGGAAATGAGGCGAAGACAACCACTGACAACCTTGCGGTACTCCTTTTATCCCTGCTAACCTGCTACTTATGTAAGGCACAAATGGAAGAAAACTAATAAACAACCAATCCAATGTACACTACTTGCAATGAAAACACATTTAAAAGCAAATTAATAATGAATCTATGAGACTAATATAAACATATAGATACAAGAAAGAGGAGCCTTGGCTGCTAGGGTTGGGCCCTAACCTAAAAGCTTTAACCCTCTGAGTTAACTCAGTGCTGGCTCAAAACAAAACTTATTCTTATTACCAAAAGAGAAAATTACATCAATAAAAATTTCACAAGTCTGGAGCTCGAAAGTAGCTTAGAGTTTTACAACAAAAATTCAAATCCTAATGAGGCTCTAGGCCTCTCTACTTATACAACTGAATTCCCCAATGACTTCCTTAAAATTAGGGAGGCTCGGCTCCCAAACTCGATATAAACTAACTCTTTGTCTCTCTCTTGCTCAGTTGCCTTCTAATCCTCATGGCTTGGCTGCTTGCACTCCGAGTTGGTGTGATGGATGGAGGAATATTCGAATGGGGGAGAAGTAAATGAGGAGGATTTACCTCTTACAATCCCTCTCCCTTGTCCCATTCACGTTTTAGCCTTATTATTTTCCAAAATTTCTTGATTTTCTCCTTCAATTGTACATTCAATGCATATTATTCCACTAGGCATGATATCCAACTCTAACTCATCTCATAAACAAAATATAATAAAAAACATGTAATAAGTTGTGAGAAAAGTTGGTTTGACTAAGCTAGGAGGTGAATTAAGGCCCATATAATTACCCAATGACGAGGCTCATCATCATCCCCCTACTAAAAGTTTTGCTCACCCTCTGAGAAAATCAATCAATATCCATATCCTTCATAGCTCTAGTGGCCTCCCTAACATTCCATGCCTCTGCTGTGGTTTCCTCTTCTTGTTCATAGAAGCCTTCTTTCCTTTCTACCTCCTCCCACTGCCTATTTTCTTCTTCTTCCTTCCTTCATTCTAGCATTCCTAATAGTAGTGGTGGAATGAGTTTTAGGCCAATCGAATTGAATTTCAGCCTTTGCATAGATTGCTTATACATGGGTGTCCTATTTAGTGCTTCTCTCAGTCTTTGAGGAGAGTGGTACTCTCTTATCTTTAAGTTGTATGGAAATGTGTTCCATCTCCTTAGGCAAGCATGTATGCTATCATCCCCTAACAACCTGAACATGTCCTCAAAATGTGAAATTGTGTGCTCTTGGGCTGCAAGATATCTAGGTGCTAGCTGGGGATCATTTGCAATCAAATTATGGGTATTGATGAGGGCCATGGGATTTGACTGTTCAACTCTGATCATAAGAGGTTTAGTTTTCTCTCTTGCCAATATCTTCTTCATCTCTGCATCCCTTGATTCCTCATGGTTCATCCATGATGCCAAAGCCATCAACTGTAAATATCTAAGCTTAGCATTAGGGTATCATACATTCATGTCTGTTATGGCCATGTTGTGCAAATAAAACTCAGACATCTTCACCCTATCTTCTAGTGTTCTTTGATCACAAAGATCAATGAACTGCCTATAGTCCTGAAATGGCATGGTTCCTCTCTATGCTAAGGTCTTGATCTGGAACTACAACCATTGTTCCTTGAGGTATAGGGCATAGGATTTAGCTAGCATCCTACACTGGATTGCTTCCAAAGAGAGACTCACGATACATGCCAATTAATTCTCTCTTTCTTAAAACTTTCCTCTCAACCATGCATTTTCTATTTCTAGTTGATTTTTCATTATGGCCTTTCTGTCTCGCAAGCTACTTAGCTCTCTTCCCATCTCCTTAAGCTTCTCCTCCATGGGCCCAATGTATTCCACCCCCTTGGATTTGGTGATCTGCACCCATTGGTGGGTTTTGGTTGTCTCCTTCTTAAGCTCAAAGAATAGCGGAATAGAAAATTTTGAGGAATTACCCTGCCTCCTTCAATAAAACTGTAGAAGGAGTCAAGGTTAGGTTGGGGGCTAGGTTCTTTTGACTTTAGGTCCTCTTCTTTAGTTTCTTGTTGTTGGTATAGCTCCTTTTCCAACTTTTGTGTCTCTTGTAGGTTGAGCAGAGTATCCTATAGGACTGCTTCTCCTTCCTATAGATCCTGCTGTGTATCTCGTAGGATTTCTTTTCCCTTGGAGGAGGTGGATCTAGTCATAGGCCTTCTCACATAGGTGATAGGAGACTTAGGGGAAGGCATTTTCTCCTTTTTTCTCGATAGGGGTGCTAAGAGCAGTGAGGGCAGTTGCTGCCTCTCTCTCAGTGGGTTCTGAAGGCACCCTAGGTGACTCCTCCTTGTCTTGTGCCCCCTATTTCCCATTGCTTTCTTGACCTATGCCTTTCCTTTCTTCTCCCTATTGTAGATCCTCATCTTCTTTATCCGTTTCCTCCTTAACATCCTCCTCTGTTTCTTCATCATCCTGCTTCTCTTTCTCCTCTTCTTCTTCGTCTTCCTAATTTTCTTTTATTTCATCTTCTTCTTTATCCATCTCATCTTCATCTCCTTCTATTTCTTCTTATTCTTGCTCTAATTCTTCTTCCTCTACCTCAGTCTCTTCCTTTTCCTCTCCAGCGACAGTAGGACTAACATCATATGTGAGAGCTTGGATGTCTTCCTCTGCCTGCATGTCTCTGAAAACTAACCGTTGTATAGGGATTTTGAGGTTTTGGAGGGCATCTTCTATAAGGATTCTAATTAACCCATGATGAGCTAACTGTTGGGAATTTCCATCTTGCACCTTGATGCTTGTGTTTATCAGTGATTTCAACAGGAAGTATGGTATGCTGAGCCTGTAGTGAGGGGGTGTTTCTGCTCCAAATCTCAACTCTTCAAGGAGACTAAAATGATAGCCATAGACCACAATATACATACCCTCACATGTAATGTATTTGATAAGTTGGTAGCCCACCTCATTCCAGGGATATGGCATACTTTCTCTCCTTACTCCATTTTTATCCTCAATGGGTTCCTTACCTTCTAAAAAGAATTTCCTTTTGGCAACCTGGCTATCTCCTTTGTCTTACTTCCTCCATGGTACTCCCAGGGGAAGTGTGGTAACTCTGCTGATGAGTTTAGGGGTGAGTTATATGGAGAGGCCTCTTACCACAATAGTGGCATGGACTCTGGTAAGTGGAATGAGGGAGAGAGAAAAATCTCAGGCTACCTCATCATCATACCCCCTTAATTTTTCAAAAAAACCCATCTAATTATGCCTTATGAACATTTCTAGTACCTTAGGGTGTTGTTGGATTCTCATAGTGCTAATGGGCTCCCTTCTATTAAACCCTCCTGTCATCTTGGTTGGTGAGGTTTGAGGACATGAGATGGTTGATACAATTTTCAAATGTAGAAATAAAAACTGAGATGATTGTGTGGACAATTATCTTGCAGATCTGCCAAATTCACTCAAAGTAGAGTATTTTTTTGTTCAATTTACTTGGAAAGGGGGATGTAATTATACAGCCTACCTCTTCATAGTGTTTTATGTGGTCAACCTTGAGTTTTCCCCTTTGAGACTCCTCTCAGCCTATCCTGTAGACTATCTTTGTGTATCTTGTAGGAATCCTGTGTGCAATCCTGTAGGCATTACTGTGCAGAAAAACGATGGTGTCTTCCTTGTTGTAGGTTTCCTGGGTATGAGAGCGAACCTCGAGGAAGTGAATGCATGAATGCATGGGGATGACGATTATTTCTCTTATGGTCATTTTTGGTGAGGTGGTGTGCTGGCAGCCGAGGTACAGTTTCCATTTTTGGACCGTTGGTCCCCACTACCACCTCATCATTCCCCACTTCCTTGTAATTAACTCCCACTTCATGCTTCCGTAGCATTAACTGCTTTTGTCCTTCTCCTTTATTTTTTTGAGTTGACTGCTGCCACGTGTGACAGGACAAATTGTTTTGTTTTTGTTGACTAATTGAAGGTGGCCAAGTTAATTGGCCACCTTTCGCTTATAAACCAACTTACTTGTACACTTTACATCTTTTGACTACATTATTCACATGAGAGAGTGAGCGGGATACTTACTTGTGGTGCTTAACACCTTGCTACAGTGGTTGAAGATCGGAGGTGCTTGCTGTGTGTATTAGTTGCATGATATTCTTCTTCCCATTTTTTGTTGTTCTCTGATGATTTTTTTGTGGTGCAGGTACTTGATATTGAAGATGATGGTGTTGTTGCTGCTTTGGAGTCCCTTCTGCTCTTGGATCATCATTCTGGAAGCTTGTTGTTCTTATTATTTGTATTCTGTGGGATTGGCTGCTATAGGATGTCCTGTAGCTTCTTCTCCCTTAGAACTCTTAATCATACCTTTTGCTGGGAATTTGAGGATGGTGAGATGGATGGAGAGGGAGACTAGGAGCATGGAGAACGAGGAATACTCAAGTGATGCTTCCTATTGCTCTTTGTTTCCTTCTTTTTCGAAGACTGTGAAATTTTTTGAAACAAATTTTTTTTTTAAGGGTGAATGTAGGGGTGCTGAAGGTGGACATAGGTATGGTCACAGAATGATGATGTAGGGGTGATATTTTATTGACATATCAGGTCATTTTTCCCTTTAGGGTTGCTTCTTGTAGGATTTTTGGGTCACTGTGATTCCTACAGGATCATCTTGTAAGTTTTCATGGGATCCTGTAGGTTTACAGGGGATCCTGTAGAAAACACAGTCCCCTTGTAAACTAAAGGAAAGGAGTGGAAAAAAATGAAAGAAATGGTAAAATGATGAATGAAAATGAGTGGAAAAATAAAATGTGAGTGAAATAGGTCTCTTGGTCATCCTCCTTTGCTCTGTTATTGCCCTTCTTTCTGACCTACAAAATAGAAATTTTCATGATTTTTCTCTTTTCTATTTTTTTTTTTTTTTTGAAAACAACTAAGCTACCTCTAAGAGGTTTCCATCCTAGTTGTTTGCCCTCGGTGCCTCAAGAGAGGTTTTCACCGAGGGATCTTTTTATTCCCATTTTTTTTTTGACACCATTGGGCTACTCCAAGATGTTTTCAACCCTATAGTGGGACTCAGGAACCTCATGGAGGTTTTCACGTAAGTCCTTATTATTTTTCTCTTTTCTTTTTCTCTTAGTGATTTGATGAGGTAGGAGCTGAAACTTGCTCCACTACCATCACTGTTTTATTGATATCATCAATGAAATCTTGTTTTAACAATGCTCTCTTGTAAATTTTCATTCGATTTCCTTTAAGAAGTAAAGGGATGGCCTCTTCATTTATGGTTCTAATCTGTACTGAACCATTATCATGGCATCTTTCTACAACATAAGGTCCTAGCCATCTTGTCCTTAACTTGCCCTTGAAGTCTTTATACCTAGAATCTTATAACAAAGCCCAATCACCTTTTTGAAATTTCTTTTCCTTGATGTTCTTATCATGCTAGATCTTCCTCTGAAGTTGAATTACCTCTGTATGTAGGAGGGCTTTCATTCTAAACTCGTCTAGCCCATTCAACTGGAGAAATATTTTTTTTATATGCACTGCTGAGATCTAGATCTAGTCGGGCTGCCATCCTTAATGTGTTATACTCAAATTCAATGGACATCAGGGCCTTTTTCCCATATACCAGCTCATAGGGAGTGAATCCAGTGGTGGTCTTCTAGGTGGTATTATAGGCCCAGGTGGCCTCAACTAGTCTATCTTCCCAATCCTTCCTATTGTTGCTTACCACTTTGGTCAAGATGCCATCCAGTGTTCTATTGGTCACCTCCACTTGTCCATTAGCTTGTGGATGATAGGGAATGGAGGTTCTATGCTACCTTATGCTGGCTGAGAAAGTCTTCAATCATGTTGGAGGTAAATTGGTTGCCTTAGTCCTGGACTAGCTCTCTAGGGTACCCAAATTTGTAAAATACATTCTCCCTTAGGAACTCAACTGCCTTCTCTTTTGTTGCTGCCTTAATTGCCTTGGTTTCAGCCCACTTAGTCATATAGTCAGTGCACACAGTGATGTACTACTTTTGTTTGAAAGGAGGGTCAATAGGTCCAATGAAGTCCATACCTCACTTGTCAAATGGCTTGAAAGTCACCTGAGGTTGCAGAGGCATTTCATCTCTTAGAGTAGGCCTTACCATCCTTTGGTGCTGATCACACTAACTAGTATATCTTTTCACATCTCGATGAAGAGTGTACCAATAATTCCCTGCTTGTAAAACTTTGAATGTTGTCCTCTTTGCTGCAAAGTGACCTCCACAAGGCCCATCATGATAGGACAGAAGGATGTCAAAGAATTCCTCCTCCCTGACACACCTTTTCAACATATGAATTGGGCTAAGATTGAAGAGATTGCCCCTGATCCAAGTGAATGGGACACTTTTCCTCACTATATTGCTTTTCTTTTTGGAGGACAAGTTCGGTGGGAACTGTGCAGATACCAAATATTTTTCTATATCAGCAAACCATGGGGAGAGAACTGAAATAGAAAATAAGTGCTCATCTGGCAACTGTTCATCAACAATTCCTTCTTCACCTGCAGGCAAATTTAATCTGGACAAAAAGTCTGCAACAATATTTTTCTTACCAGGCTTATCAACAATAGTTAGATCAAACTGCTATAATAAAAGTAACCATCTTATAATCCAAGCATTCACATCTGGTTTGTTCATTAAATGTTTGATTACAACATGGTCAATATGTACAAATGTTTGATAGCCTATAATATAATTCCTAAATTTTTTCAATTAATTTAGAACAGCTTGGAGTTCCTTTTCAGTCACTGTGTAATTTAGTTCAGCCCTTGACAGATTCTTACTGATAAAGTAGATATCATAAGGTTGTTTTTCATCTATTTGACCTAGGGCTGATCCTATGGATTTTTGTGAGGCATCAACATGAATATGAAAAGGAAGGGACCAATTTGGGCCTCGGAGAATTAGTGCAGTGGCTAACTTGTTCTTTAGGGTGTCTAAGGCCTCTTGACAACTTTTTTACCATATAAACTCAGAGTCCTTAGCCAACAAACAAAATAAAGGAGAGGCCAACTTTTTGAAGTCCTTTATGAACCTTCGGTAGTATCTAGCTAACCCTAGGAATATTTTGACATCTCTCTACTTTTGAGGAGGTGGGACCCTTTGTGTCACACCCCTACACCTGCGGTAGTCTTCCAACTGCTTATAGCGAGGTGCAGCACCACCGAACGCGTTCTTTTCACCAATACTAACATTCATGGACTACGCCTACTTTCACATTAACATACTTAGCTTGTGTTTCGCAACTAAGTAAAAGCAATTATCCTTTATACTTAATGAAGCCCATACTCATTCAATATCATCATGCAATTAAACCGAGAACAGCAATTGCAACAAGTATAAAGGGGAGGGGCAACTCCCCGTAATGTGAGTCTGCCCGACAATATATTATATCAGTTTTTCAATAGTACAATCATCAAGTATACTTGGCAAAACTCCAAGTCTATACTTAGAATATTTTTACAACCAAGGCATAGAACAACCTTTTACAATCATGTGCATCCTTGCACAAAGAGAAGTGCTCACCCGAGCCACTTATACCTCGCTACCAAGTCCTGCACAAATCCACATCCAAACTGAACCTCGGCACGCTTGCCTTCACCTCACTCGGCACAAGAATTCACCAAAACCGCACTTAGGTAGAGCGCATGAGCTATGTGCAGCTCCTCTTACCCCTTGCGCAGTTTTACCCCTTGCTAGTGCGTAGAAGTGATGATCCAATTTGTTGTGTTGAAATGAACCTTAAACTCCATTAATATATACCATACTCAATGTATGCTTTGAGGGGGTGTGCAGCCCCATGGCCAACCCCATAAGTTAGCACATAAGCCCTCATGTAACTCTATTAAAAGTCAGCTTTACTTCCTTTAACCATCGCATATATGTATATGCTCAACACTTATTCGAATTAAGCGCTTTTCCTTATCGTCGCATTTTATGTCGCATAGTGTCGTAAGATTGTTGCATTTCCTCCGCACAAGTGTCACACCTGTCGCACATCGTGGTTGAGCGCGCCCGCCCACGCTCTTGCCCGCGCCCCTGCACGATCATCCGCCGGCGCCCGTCGCACTTTGGTCACGAAGGCCTTACACTTTTAATGATAGCTATTTTGTTTGGGTCCACCTGCAGTCCTTGCTGAGATATTGAATGACCTAACATGGTCCTTGTAGTCATCATGAATTCACATTTTTCAGGATTAAGGAACAAGTTCATTTCAATGCATTTGTGCATTACTTTTCCTAGGTTGGACAAAGCCTCTTGAAAATCACATACATAAGGTGTAAAATCATCCATATAAATTTCTACTGCATCATGGACTAACTCAGAAAAAATACTCAGGACTACTCTCTGGAAAGTGGCAGGAGCATTGCATAGGCCAAAAGGAAGGACCCTATAGGAAAAAGTACCCCAAGGACAACTGGAGGTGGTTTTATCCTGGTCTTCTGGGCTGATCTGGATTTGGTTGTACCCGCCGAATCCATCTACGAAAGAGAAATTTTTTTTCACTACTAGGCCATCTAGCACATGGTCAATGAAGAGTAGAGGGAAATGGTCCTTCTTTGTGGCTTTGTTCAACTCCCTGTAATCGACACAAGTCCTCCACTTACCATTTTTCTTTGGAATTAACACCATGGGAGAGGCTCACTCACTGTCAGACATAGGGTAAATGAATCATGCATCTAGCAGTTTTTGGAGTTCTTCTTTGACTATATATTTAAGAGTTGGGTCCATCCTCCTTTGGGGCTACCAGACTGGCTTGCAACCTTCCTTGATGTATATGTGGTGAGTATACACTGAGGGGTGTAATCCCTTCATTTCTTTGTAACTCCAAGAGAAGGCATCTAGATGTTACTTTAGCATGTTGCATAACTTCTCTTCTTGGAGAGCAGAAAGAGATGGATTGATTTTCAAGGTTCTCTTAGGGCCAAATTCTATGGTTTTGACATGAGGGGGTTGGAATCGGCCAAGAATTGGCCAACTAGATGGTTTTTCTGGGTTTCCTTTGCTACATCTTCTAAGGGAAATGTACTGGGAGTTGGACTTTGGAGTAGGTGTTCAATCAAATCATATTCATCCTGTTGTCCTCCTCCCATGGTTTTTTCTAAAGTATAAAGTTGGGTGGAATAAACTCCATCTTCTCCCTCCACCTCCAAACATAAAGGTAAATCATGCTCTATAGATGTCTGAGCAAGAGGGTATAAGACTAATTGCTTGGACATATGCCTAGCTTTTCAACTAATGTAAGTATCGACAGTGGCAAACTAGGGTCTCCAAAGGATGAGATGGTAACCAATTACCTTAGCCTTATGTTGGAGAACTAGGAAATCCGTAGGATACTCCCAAGATTCAATGAAGACCATCACGTCCTTCGCAATCCCCTCAAGGGTCACTGTAGAATGGTCTGCAAGTTGCGTAAGTATTGTGGTATTCCTCAATGAACCTTGGAGGTTGAGCTTGAGCATGGTGTCCTTGGTCATCACATTAATGGAAACCCCAATATCGATCAAAGTGTGTAGGACAATTGTGCCATTGATGTGCACATCTACTACAGGGATTCCAAGGTTCAATACTTTGGACAGATTACCTGCCCCAGCATTAAGTCAGATAACTGTCCAATGACATTAATGGTAGGGGAATCTTTCCTTTGCCTCCTTGGATGATTGAAAAATTTCTCCTTAATCCACTTATTATAAATAGGAACATCTTTTATTGCTTGGAGAAGTGGAATCTTTATACATAGATTTTTCAATTCTCCTAGAAGTTTAGTCTCTTCTGGGGTAGGCTAGAGTGGTTGGGTTAATCTCTCAGGAAAGGGTGGATTTTCTTTAAGAATTCTTTCCTCTCTTTATTCCTCAACCTCCCTAGGTGTAGGTGGAGGTTGGTTATCTGGGAGAACTCTCCTAGATTTCAAGTTAATCTCCTGGAGTTCCACAACATAAGCTGGATATGATGTCTCCCCAATGTATACTTGTTGAGCCTGTCTGTTGTTCGGGTTCAGATTTGGCTAGGCAGGCATTTGGGTTGCTTGGGTGGAGCCGAGTGTAAGAACTGTGGTTGGGCAGGTGGTGGAGGAAATAAAGTTGGAGCATTTTTGTATTAGGGCCTCCACCCCTTGGGTGGTGCATTCCACTGAGGTTGTAGCGGAGCATATGGTTGAAATGACTGGCTAGCTGGTTAGGAGTGATACAGAGATGCAAAGGACCAAGGAGGGGGTGTAGACCAGGAAGGATGAGCAGGGGGTCCCCAAGATGGTATGGATGTGGTTTGGTTGCAGTTGTAATATGCATGGGATGACCCTTGCATGCCCTGCTAGTATGGTCTAGGCCCATGAGGTCTACTTTGGTTTATGTAGCAGAGTTGCTCAATGACCCCTTCAAATCCTTGATATACAACTTTGAGTCCAGGCAAAGAAGGGCACTTGTATGTTGAGTGGTTTTCTTCATAGATTGAGCAAATTTCAATAGAATTCAATGGACATTCATTCCTAGGGTGCCTCTTGGTGCGTCTAGGATAAAAAATGGCCAAGGCTGTCTCTGTTTCCTCCTACTTTCTCTTAATATGCATAGTGTCCATTTGCAAGGCAAGGGTTTGCGGCATCTCACTTTTGAAATCTTCGAGCATGTTTCCAATTTCACCCTTGATGGATGAGTTGGAAGAAGATGTACTGACAATAGGTTGACTACCCCTACCCTTTGTCCTAGCTTCCCTAGAATGGTTTCTAAAGACAGTCTTGATATCCTCATAGAGTAATTGGTAGATATCTCCTCCTTCTAACAAGTGTAGGGTATCCAGAAGATCTTTCCTTACTCCCTTAAGCAAGAACAAATTTAGTGACTTAGGGTCAAGTGTTCACCTGGCCCTTTTGTAACTAAGCTGGAATCCTTCTTCGTAATCCTTTAGGGATTCATCATTTCCTATAATCATCCTAAAAATCTCCTCTTTAGTATCCTTTGACTGACAGTAGTCTTGATACTTGTTGTTAAAGGCTTTATGCATCTAGGCCCAAGTTGTGATGCTATCCCCAGGTAAACCCATGAACCAATGCAATTTTGCATCCTTGAGGGTAGATGGAAATAGTTTTAACTTCTGCTCATCATTTGTATAGTCATAGGTTCAGCATATATCAAGAAACTCAAATAGGAAAGTGTTCGGGTCTTCTGTGGTCAAGCCATCGAAATGAGGTAGGGCAGAGGGACTTATATTTTTCATCTTAGTGTCCCCATTGGTTTCCCTAATGGGAAAGGCACCTTTAACTCTCTCCCTATTCCCTCTATCATTTCTGTTTTCAGCTATTGGTTCAGTAGGAATGGGTTCTTCTTCTTCTTCTTCTTCCCTTGTAGGTTCTTCAAATATGTCAGGTTTCTCACCTAAGGGTTCCTCCAGTTCACATCCACTGAATAAGAGGGAAGGTTGGTTGTTTGATGCAATGGGGGTATTTTGCAAAAATTTCCCTAAGTTATCCCTATTCCTATGATGCATGAAAGGAAATGTTTTTTTTTTTTTTTTCCTGGGTTGGTTTTGTGTTTTTTTTTTCAAACTTGGAAAGTATGTTTCAGAATTGAAATTGTTGATTAAATGAAAACTACTGACTAAATGAAAAAATACATGCTGAATTGAAATCTTGCTTGCAAAATGGAAATGAAAGCAGAAAATTTAGAATGAAAAAGGAAGCAGCTAAATTACTTTTGTAGAAATAAAATAATGGTAGAATATTAGAGACAAGAAACTGAAGAAAGAAGAAATATTCACATATTACTCAAACACATCCCCAACAATGGCACCAAAAAGTGATGAGAGCTAGTATTGCAGCAAGAGTGCTACAACTCTTGGGCTACCAGCTTTACTTTGTCAACCCGGGGTTCGTACAAACTTGAAGGTGACAGTGCTGTATACATAAGTAAAAGTGATGGTTCTGCCTTTTGCCATGGTTCAGCTGGCGAGACCACTGGGTTTTTCAAGACAGACTACTATGGAGTCAGAATAAGCTTGGTTTCTTGATGGAAGAAAGGGAAATTTGCTCTAAGGGAGAGCTACTCTACTGCAATAATAGAAAAGACTGAAATTCAATGCTAAATCACCCCATTTCCTAATTAGCTGCCAAGAAAATATGCTTTGAATAATGTTAAGTTAACATGAACCAAATGCTACTATCTAAGCATGGAATTAAGAAGCATCAAACATCACTAATGTGCAAGTAAAGGACTGAAATAAATATGCTTTTGTCTTTTTGTCTTTTCATGCAAAATCAAGCATGCAAACTAATTTCTTTTGGTGATGTGGCAGGTGAATTAAGGATGTTGGAGGATGGCTAGAAAGGTTAGGAGATGATTTGATGGTGTGAGAGACCCTGGGGAGGCTTTTGGTGACTTCCTAGATGTTTTCCCTCAATTCAGCCTCAAGATAGGCCATTTCAAGAAAACCTATAAGATGTACTAGAAACCTACAGGATTCCCTGTAGACCTATAGGATACGACTGAGAGAAAAATGGAAGGTGTTGGAGGTGATGGAAGGCTTAGGGAAGGTGGTACATGGGTGGAATGGAGTGAGGAAAGGTCTAGGATCACTAAGAAGTCAACATCAAAGATAGAGGATGGTTGGATTCACTGAATGTGCTTGGAAGAATTTCTATGTAAAATGATGAAAACTAGTGAAGGAAATGGTGAAAACAAGGAATGACTATGGTGGATGAAGTGGAAGGTGGTTTCTAACTATGAAGTCTTTGTCTACTCTTGAAGCACCTTCTCTACATAAAGCATGTATAATTCCCAAAAAGATATGTAAACAAGAAGCATTCTCATAAGCCAGAAAAGCAAAATTAATGAACTAACTGCCTACATGATGCATGAGGAAAGTTGTTGAAAGGAATGAAAGTATGGATGAGATATACTGGAAGAGTGTAGATAGAAGATATGGAAATGAGATCCTACTTTGAAAAACTGATCAAATGCTAACTTAAATACAATGAACTCTAAAGCTTATGCAAGAAATAGAAATCTTTGTTTTCAGGGCTGCATAATGGCCCCTTCCTCAAATCATGATCCCAAAGGGAGTAAATGAGGAAAATACACCTATTGAAAACCTTGTGGTACTCCTTTTATCCCTACTAACCTGCTACGGAAGTAAGGCACAAATGGAAGCAAGCTAATAAATAACCAATCCAATCTACACTACTTGCAATGAAAACACATCTAAAAGCACAGTAACAATGAAGATATGAGACTAATATAAACATATAGATACAAGAAAGAGGAGCCTTGGCTGCTAGGGTTGGGCCCTAACCTAAAATCTTTAACCCTCTGAGTTAACTCAGTGCTGGCTCAAAACAAAACTTATTCTTATTACCAAAGCAGAAAATTACATCAATAAAAATTTCACAAGTCTGGAGCTCGAAAGTAGCTTAGAGTTTTACAACAAAAATTCAAATCATAATGAGGCTCTAGGCCTCTCTACTTATACAACTAAAGTCCCCAATGACTTCCTTAAAATTAGGGAGGCTCGGCTCCCAAACTCGATATAAACTAACTCTTTGTCTCTCTCTTGCTCGACTGCCTTTTAATCCTCATGGCTTGGCTGCTTGCACTCCGAGTTGGTGTGATGGATGGAGGAATATTCGAATGGGGAAGAAGTAAATGAGGAGGATTTACCTCCTACAATCCCTCTCCCTTTTCTCATTCGAGTTTTAACCTTAGTATTCGCCAAAATGCCTTGATTTTCTCCTTCAATCCTACATTCAATGCATATTAGTCCACTAGGAATGATATCTAACTCTAACTCATCTCATAAACAAAATATAATAAAAACATGTAATAAGTTGTGAGAAATGTTGGTTTGACTAAGATAGGAGCTGAATTAAGGCCCATATAATTACCCAATGATGAGGCTCATCACTCCTGCTTGACCCAAGTATGGTGGACTACCCAAGATTGGTTGATTAAGATGTGCTTGAAGGCTACCATATGCTTGACTCCAATTTCCTCCTTGTAGCCATGTAGGGACTGAGTAGCCTTAGTGTCCACTTGTGTTACTAACCCCAACAGTGAGTGCAAGTGTCATATAAACACAATTAGGATTTAAACCTGCACTGGTAGGGGTATATGAGGTGGGAACAACCCTTGCCTGATAGCGGGGGACTTGGATGTTAGTCATATCTTGGTATGATGGTGTGTTCTCTGCAATGTGGTCCAACATGCTGGACAACATCCTATTTGCCTCAAACTAGCTTGGACCATATACTTCCATGATTGTCACCCGTCCTCTTCTTTCCAACACTTCTTGAGCCTTTCTTGCCTCCCTCTCTTGCCTTGCCAATTTTTTTGGATGTTCCTTATCTTCCCTTGCTTTATGTCTTTCCAATCTTTCTTTTGATTGAGCTTTCGCTGCTACAATCCTTGCAGCTCTCTTGTCCTTGGCCAACTCCGTATTTCTCATTTTAGTTTCATGAATTTCATTTTTTTACATTCAAAGTCAGCCACAAATTTCATATAATCTTTAGATATGAGCAACTGTGAACTCCTCCCCAAACGAAGACAATCTGTAGTTGAGTGCCTTGATGAAGCCTTCACTCTCTCTAGCGATAGCTTTAGGAATGCACCAAGTACTCTCTGATTTGTTGTCCCATGCTCCCCAGAACATGACACTTGGTTTTCAACCTTTGGTACAACCAATCGGCCCCCATTGTTGGCTTCTTCATGTACTTCATGCTGAACAAGCTCCTCTTCCAATGATCCATTTTCCACAAAATAATGAACAAGTTAGGTGTTCAACTGTTATGGTTTTGAAGGCATGTCCATGCTTACCTCATTGGTGGTAAACACATTATGTGTGTTGATATTCATCATGACCTCTTCCAACAATGATGGTGGGCTTACCTGGGTTGGCACTAGGGAAACTTTTAAGGATGGAAGTTTATCTTAAATTTTAGAAACCTTGGCGAATCTTACTAGTCCCCAATATCTAAATTGTAAAATTTTTGATGATATTTTGTAAAAATATTTAGGTTTCTAATTATTTTATATTAACTTATATAAAATTTTGGCAATTTTAAGGGTAAAATAATTTTATACTATAAAATTTGGGTGAATCAATTTAAAAAAAATTGAAATTAGCGAATCGTTTTTTTTTTTTTTTAAAAGCATGGAAAATTAGCCCAACTACGAATATTAGCCCCTAAAATTTGCCCTGGTTTGTATGCTCAATTTATCATCGTTTAATCCTGTTGCATTATTATTTGAAATAAACTTTCCATTTTCATTCGCTTCATCAACTGCGTCATATGGAATATCACATGTAGAATTGGCAGGTGGTTCAGTGGGTGTGACAACCTCCATGATATTGAAAGTTGGTTCATGACTGAACTGTGTCTCACTCACATGTTCATAATCATCACCGTCTAAGTCCCTTCATAAAAAGACATTATACCTTCAGCAGCAACAACATCTTCTTGGGCATCAACATGGTCTTGTAAGTTCTCTGCTTCTTAACCTTCCACATAAAATCCTTTGCTACAACCAGTATCATGCTTAAGAGCATCAACATTAAGTGGCCATATACCAGTCCTCCTAAATCCAACCTTGATATAAGAAGGTGTGAGAGCCCTTTTAAATGTTTTACTTGCAAGCTTAGCTAACTCAAACCTCTTTGCTTCCACCCCTGGATTCTTTTCCATCCACGAAGCTTGCTCAACCTTGAAATAGTTCTTGAAAGGCCCAAACACGCTCACATCAAGGGGTTGCAATCCATGAGTGGTATGAGCCGGTAATTTTAACATGTCAATGCCAAAATTGTTGGCCTCCTCAATTTTATGCACAACCATGTGGCTTCCATAGCCATCTAAAATTAGTATTTTGTTTGTTTTCAGGCGAGACACCACCTAGTACAGATGCAACAAAGTAAAAACCCAATTTTGGAATAATTCCTTTGTCATCCATGCATGGGGATGTTCAACCATGCATGTACTTGTTTCACAATTATGTATATATATTTTTAGTTGTGTTTTACCTTTGAATAGATAAAATCCCTGCTTTTAGGAAAAATTTTAGTCACATTTCTACTCCCTCTCTTGGCAATTACTCACATACCACAATTCCTTCTTGCCTGTAAGCATGTTTCTGTTGAAAAGTGTGCAACAAGAAATGCTAAATTTAGAATGTGATAAAAATAGACCTGCTAAAAATAGCATGTCTAAAAATAGCAGTTTGGCCAGTGAGGTCATTGGCCACATTGGGTGAGAGGTGAAACTGCTAAAAATAGAAAGTTCTAAAAATAGCATTTCTGGGTCCCTTCCTATTTATAGCAGTCCCTAGTCTATCTATAGGAAGTAAAATTAATTTTGGTCTTAACAACAATCTAAAATATTAATTAATTAATCTCTATGAGTTAATTAATTATGAAAAATTAAACTTGAAGTCTTTGTGAGATCATGTAATTATTTTCTCCCTTGATTTAGGAATTTATCCCTTGATTAAAGGAGACAAGCTTTAGTTCTATAATGAGAGAATTAGTTGACTCAGTTCTAACTAGTCAAGTCCAGTTAGATTATTTTAACAAGTTGTTTAAAATAATAAAATATAGTTTGTTAATGCTTGCATGCATGTGACAACTATTATTTTAGAAAAATGAGGATTCACTCATGGATAACTGTTGCATGTCAGTTCTGTCAGTGACCCAGTTGAGATCAGATGTGGGACAGTGTACTATCAGATGCTTAACTATTTCTAGTAAGTAATTTTTGCATGGTTGAGGAACTAGTGTTCTCAAGGAATACGTAGTTGGACCATTGGTTGTTTTTGGTATGTTGGAATTAATAGCATATGCTTTTGCTATTATTTCCTAAGCAAACTATGTAATGACCATAGGGAAAGCCTATATAAACAGGGCTTGGGTGGTTCATGAGACATATCTTCATAGTTTATTGAGAACTGAATAACTTGAGAGCTAATTCTTCTTGTATTGTGAAGAGGATTTCCACTTGATTGATAATACATGGTTGGGATTTTATGTTGGTGCTTTCCCCTGGATATATCTTGTGTTATGTGTGATTAATTCTCTTGATTAGTTATGCATGTTTCTACTTTATGTTGTTCATGATTTCGATTATGCTTCCGCAAAATGTTTTGTAGAAGTAGAACAAGTATTATGCTTTAGGAAATTGCATATATCAGTTTGTTCTACAGGTGAAATTTCTACATGGTATCAGAGCACAGGTAATCAAGCAAGAACAATATACTAGTAGGAGGAATTCAAAGTTTCTTATTCTTGATATAGATCTCGAGTTCTTATCAGATCTATTTCATCGATGGCGTTCAATGGTTTGAGGCTTAAGTATGCCATTCATGGCAGCTCAAACTATATAGCTTGGAAGGATCGCATGGAGGCAGTTTTGGAAGATAATGGGCTTAAGGATTTCATTGATCAAGAAGTACCTAATCCTACTGATAAGACTGAGCTAGTGGAATGGGGTAAGTGTGCGGCTAGAGCTAGGAGAATTCTCTTGGAGGGTGTTCTAGATCACATAGTCTCAAGCCTCCATGAGAAGGAGTCTCTGTTTGCAATGTGGAAAACATTGAAAGATTTATGTTAGAATAGCAGTGATCAAAGGAAGTTGGCACTGAAGGACAAGCTTCGAAAGATCAAGTGTGAGAAGGGTGACTCTATTTCTACATTCTTGAACAAGCTCACCACCTGCAGAGATGAGATTGCAAGCGTAGGAGTCACTACAGCTGATGTGGATATGGCGAGTCTAGCACTACTTGGCCTTCCTAAGAGCTGGCATAGCTACTAGGACTCAGTGAATGGAAGGGACAAACTACCAGATTGAGAACGACTATGGTCGGATTTGATGCAGGAGGAGATCAGACGAAGCACCAGGGATGGAGCTTCTTCAACAAAACACGATGATGAAGAGAACTTGGCTTTAGTTTCTAAAGCTAAGAAAGGGAAAGGGAAGGCATCCCATTCCAAGTCTTCTCAAGGAGGGAAGAAGTTTGACAAGTCAAAGGTGAGATGCTTTCATTATCATGAGTTGGGTCATTATTATAAAAATTGCCCAAAGAGGAAATCCAAGAAGAAAGGTTCCTCCAAGGAATTTGATGGTGATGCACTAGCTTCATAGTTTGAGATGGATTTCTCACTTATTGCATGCATGGTTTCATCCAGCATGGAATGTGTTTGGTATTTGGACAGTAGAGCTTCTTTCCACATTTCAGGTGACAAGAATCTTTTCAGCACTTTGGAGGAGAAGGATCTCTAGATACAGATCTAGATGGGTGATGACAGAAAGTACTATGTCTTAGGTAGAGGTACGGTTATGTTTTAGAGGGAGCATGGTTCTCACCTCACTCTTTCTAATGTTATGTTTGTACCAAGGTTGAAAAAGAATCTTGTGTCTATTGCTATGCTTGAGGATAAAGGCTATGATGTAGTCTTTAGTTTGGGAAAGGTTTTCCTAAGGCATATCGGCACTAGAAAGACCAAATTGATTGGGATTCGAATTAAGAATCTCTACAAGTTATAGGTAGAATATTGTGCTGCTCTTAGTTCCAAGGCAGAAGTGGTGCATTGCCAAGATATTGGCGAGTTATGGCATAGGAGACTGGGCCACATGCATCATGGGGCCTTGAAGATCATGCAACAAATTTCTACTGGAATACCCAAGTGCAAACTGGAGCAGACAAGCACATGCAAAGGTTGTACTCTGGGTAAGTATGTGAAGGATTCCTTTCATGATCAGGATGGTAGAGCAGGAGCAGTTCTAGATGGAGTTCATTCAAATGTATGTGGGCCCTTCTCTACAGCCTTACAGCCTCCATCGCAAAGCAAAGGTACTTTGTTACTTTTATAGATGATTTTTCTTGTAGACGATGGATCTACTTCATGCAAAAGAAGGATCAAACCTTCTTGAAGTTTTGTGAGTTCAAAGCCTTGGCAGAGAAAGAATCAGGGAGGAAGATAAAGGCCTTGCGGAGAGATAACGGTGGAGAGTATGTTTCCCAATAGTTTAAAGACTTCTGTGCTTCAAAAGGAATTAAACGGGAACTCACGGCACCTCATAACCCAAAACAGAATGGGGTGGCCAAAAGGAAGAACATATCTATTCTGGGAGCAGCTCGAGCAATACTACATGACCAAAGCCTACCACTTCATCTGTGAGCTAAGGCATGCAATATAGCAGTGTATCTTCAGAACAGAAGTCCTCATCATATTTTGGGGATGAAGACACCTATAGAGGCTTTTTCAAGGAAGCAGCCAGATGTGAGTCACTTCCATATCTTTGGATCACTAGTTTACTGTCATGTGACCAAAGATGCTCGAAAGAAGCTAGACCCAACAGCTGAGTTGGGAATACTTGTGGGGTATATGGATACACCTCACAACTATCGGGTGTTTTTGCCTGCCAGTCAGAGGACAGTAGTGCGCAGGGATCTGAAGTTTGATGAGCAGCGAGCCATGCGAGAGTCACTTGAGAGGGAGCTCAAGTTGCATGGTGATGATGAGGAACTATTAGTTCCTAAGGAGGAGGAGCCTCCTGATGATGCAGAGCAGCCACATGTAGAGATTCCAGTGGTGGAGATCACCACTACTGGAGAGTCTTCTAGAGAGGGGTGGAAATGCTCTCGGGAAGCTGACAGATTGATGCAGGATGTGAGAGAGAATGTGGGGCAGCCATCCTCTCATCGTAGATAGAGGAGATCTCCCGATAGATACACTGGCTACATGGCCCTGGTTGGGGAGTGTGTAGCGATCAAGCCTTCTTCTTTTGTGGAGGTAGTGCAACAGCCAGTTTGGATGGGTGCGATGGTAGATTAGTACGATTCTATCATGAGGAACAGTGTATGGGATGTTGTTCCTAGACTGGGGGACAAGTCAGTGGTTACTTCCTGATGGATTTACAAGGTAAAGCAGGCAGCTGATGGTAGTATTGAGAAACATAAGGCAAGATTTGTTGCCCATGGTTTCTCATAGGTTGACGGGATTGACTATGATGAGACCTTTGCTCCTGTTGCAAGGTACTCATCGGTCAGATTGATTCTAGCACTATCAATATAGATGGGTTGGAAGATCCATCAGATGGATGTGAAGAAAACTTTCCTCAATGGGGAGATTGAGGAAGAGGTATACATTGAGTAGCCCCAAGGATTTGAGACCTTCGATCATGAGTCACATGTGTGTCGGCTCAAGCGAGTATTGTATGGGCTGAAGCAAGCACCCCATGCTTGGTATACCAGGATCGACAACTATTTCACCGGGTTGGGCTTCACCAAGAGTGAAGTGGATGTGAACCTCTACCACATCATTGTAGATGGTAAGCTATTGATTATTGTACTTTATGTCGATGATCTTATTTTGACAAGTGATGCTGAGTTGATCAAGTCTTGCAAGAAGGATCTTGCAAGAGAGATTGAGATGAAGGACATGGGCCTCATGCACTACTTTCTAGGCATGGAGGTGTGGCAGAGAGATGGGGAAGTATTTTTTTCTCAAGGCAAGTATGCCAATGAGATACTGAGGCACTTCCACATGGATATGTGCAAACCCATGGAGACTCCTCTAGCAGGTAACTAGAGGAAGGAGGATGCTACTTCAGGTGAGGTAGTAGTTGCTATAGTTTTTCGGCAGCTTGTGGGTTCACTCATGTATCTAGTGAACACACGACCAGATTTGTGCTTTGTAGTGAACCAGTTGAGTCAAGCTATGGTTTAGCCAACCAAGTTATTTTGGAAGGTGGCAAAGCATGTGCTGAGATATCTCAGAGGCACTACACAGTATGGATTATGGTACAAGCAGACAGAGGGAGTGAAGCTCCAAGGCTTCACAGATGCAGATTGGGCAGGTAGTCCATTAGACAAGAAGAGAACTTTTGGAGGGATCTTCAACCTTGGGTCAGTTGCAGTTTCTTGGTATAGCTGGAAACAGAGATCAGTTGCACTTAGCTTAGCGGAGGTAGAGTACATGGCAGCAAGTTAGGCTGCATGTGAGGCCATCTGGATGCGGAAGATCCTAGTGGGATTATTTGGTCAGATGATGGATCCGATGGTGATATATTGTGATAGCATTAAACTCTCTGAGAATCCAATGTTTCATGACAGGTCCAATCATATAGATATCTGCTATCATCATCTACGGGATTGTGTGGTCAAGAGGATCATGATGTTGCAGTATATTTCGACCGAGGAACAAGATGCAGATATTTTGACAAAGGCATTGTCAAAGGGCAAGTTTGAGTTCCATAGAGACAGGATCGGGGTTGTTGATAATCCCTTTCTTGTTGAGAGGGAGTGTTGAAAAGTGTGCAACAATAAATGCTAAATTTAGAATGTGCTAAAAATAGACCTGCTAAAAATAGCATGTCTAAAAATAGCAGTTTGGCCAGTGAGGTCATTGGTCACATTGGGTGAGAGGTGAAACTGCTAAAAATAGAAAGTTCTAAAAATAACATTTTGGGTCCCTTCCTATTCATAGCAGTCCCTAGTCTATCTATAGGAAGTAAAATTAATTTTGGTTTTAACAGCAGTTTAAAATATTAATTAATTAATTTCCACGATTTAATTAATTATGAAAAATTAAACTTGAAGTCTTTGTGAGATCATGCAATTATTTTCTCCCTTGATTTAGGAATTTATCCCTTGATTAAAGGAGATAAGGCTCAATTCTATAATGAGAGAATCAGTTGACTTAGTTCTAACTAGTCAAGTCTAGTTAGATTATTTTAACAAGTTGTTTAAAATAATAAAATATAGTTTGTTAATGCTTGCATGCATGTGACAATTATTATTTTAGATAACTGAGGATTCACTCATGGATAATTGTTGCATGTTAGTTTTGTTAGAGACCCAATTGAGATTAGATGTGGGACAGTGTACTATCAGATGCTTAACTATTTCTAGTAAGTAGCTTTTGCATGGTTGAGGAACTAGCGTTCTCAAGGAATACATATTTGGACCATTGGTTGTTTTTGGTATGTTGGAACTAATAGAATATGCTTTTGCTATTATTTCCTAAGCAAACTACGTAAGGACCATAGGGAAAGCCTATATAAATAGGGCTTAGGTGGTTCATGAGACATATCTTCATATCTTCATAGTTCATTGAGAACTAATACATGGTTGGGATTTTATGCTGGTTCTTTCCCCTGGATATATCTTGTGTTATGTGTGATTAATTCTCTTGATCAGTTATGCATGTTTCTACTTGATGTTGCTCATGATTTCGATTATGCTTTCACTTAATGTTTTGTAGAAGTAGAACACGTATTATGTTTTTAGGACATTGCATATATCGGTTTGTTCTACAAGTGAAATTTCTACAGTTTCATCACAGTTCCATATATGGTATGGGGCATATGAGTGTTTCTCATATGCAGTAGAAAGAGTGTTATAGAACTTGGACACAATTGCAGGGCATAGATTTAAAACCCTATCTCTGTCAAGGTCCTCAGCTAAATGCAGCACAAGGTCTGGATGCCTTTTTTTAAATCCACTCCATCATGATTTACAAGGAAATCCATCTTTGGAGGGGTTCGGCCTTCCCTGACAGGTTTGAGCTACTATGGATTTAATTTTTATAAGCTCTAACCCATGTCCCAATTGGGCCATCTCCTTACACCACTAAACCACCTCAACCTCCTCCTCTTTAGTCATAACTATAACATGCCCTCTACGCTTTGTATTAGTCAACCCCTTTATCCAATAATGTAAGTTAGAGGCAACAATACCATGTTTTTTTGCAGAAGTATGGATTGAATGTCCCTTAAACTCGATGTCATCAATTGCAGCTAGTATGTATTTCTTTGTCCAGCCTCAAATGGCACTAATTTTCTTTCTTGAAATTGCACCTTGCACTATGGTTGAAGGCGAATTTGTGGTTGATGGTGGGATATCATGATATCCCACCACAATGTCCTTTTCAACGACATTATTAGGTGCATTGGGAGCATTCACATCACACCCCCTATTCTTATATGATGAACTATATCATAGTTGCCCCCCCCCCCCCCCCACCTCGTCGCCCTCGCCCTCGCCTCCTCCTATTCCTTGTATGATATGTAATAGAAACTCTTTGCATGGCTGCAACAACTTGCAGAGTTACCATGAAAGTCTGATTTAAAAAAAATTGTATTAGAAAACAAGTCAATTCATTATCCTTTGCAATCAATAAGCAACATCAATTAGTGTTATATATATATATATATATATATATATATATATATATATATATATATATATATATATATATATATATTGTAATTGAATACATCTCGGATATGAAACTCATCACTGAAAGGGTTTTAACTTCTTTATTGATGCTTAGATGATTTTTATGGGTTATTAGGAAGAGCTATTCCTTTTTAATTTTGTAACAAGTTTGACATAACATAGTTTCTTCAACTCAACTATTTTTTTGTGTCCTTAAATGATTGTTCTTGGCATTCATTTTATTCCTAGTTGGTAGAAATATGGGTTATAAAGAAGAGCTATTCCTTTTTCTTTTTGTAACAACTTTGACATAACACTGTTTCTTCAACCCAACTAGCTTTTTGTGTCCTCAAATCAATCTTCTTGGCATTCATTTTAGTCCTAGTTGGTAAAAATATGAGTTATCAGGAAGATCTATTCCTTTTTATTTTTGTAACAACTTTGACATTCATTTTGTTCTTGCCATTCATTTTATTCCGAGTAAGGGTTAGCATGTTTTTATGTAAGGTTTCTTAGTTGTAGTCTCTTTATGTAGTTATTCCCTTTCAAATTCTAAAAGTCTAAGGTGGAGGTGTTCGTGTACTAGTGTCTCTCCCCTATGTAATTATTCCCTTTCAAATTCTTATTTCCAGTTATTTTTGTTCTTGCAAGTCAAAGCCTAAGTCAAATACAGGTAAACGGTTTCTTTCCTTCTTGTTCTTGTTCCTACTCTATCCTAATTATTATAATGAAACTATCATAGTTATTACAGTTTGGGGTTTCCACACCTAATAATGCACTACATGCCTTCAATGTTTCCCCCCCTAGTGTAATTCAACCTCAAATAATATTTGGTTTGGTTCTATTATGCCTTATCTCTGGTTCTTAGAATCTATTAGCTCAATAGTTGTTGGATGTGTTTGCGATGTTTGGTTTCCTTTATACTTATTTTGATTTTAGATTCACCTAAGGCACATATTTTTTCAATTTTTTCCTTCTTCACTCATTATTATACCGTTGGAGGCATCTGATCTCAATGATCATTAATATATGTAAGAATATATCCTTGTTGTTGACTGCTTAGGGGAAAAATCTCACACTCTGTTTTTTGTGTGCCAATCAACTTTGATTCTTTATAGACTTATTGGTTTGTTGCCAACATAAAACACCTAGGGGACCCCTTGAGACTGGAAAATTACCATCCCAAACATAGAGGCATAGTCGTGGTAAGGCTAGATGGCCTATAACTATTAGGCAGGTCCACTGATGAAGATATGCATGATAGCACTCTGAAACCTTCACTTTAAGTTTATGCAGGACCTTAACAGACCTTAACGAAGATAATATAGCATGTTCTCACATATATTATAGTTTGGGTTTTCCACACCTAATGGTGCACTATATGCCTTCAATCTTGCCCCCACTCTAGTGTAATTTAACCTCAAATAATATTTGGTTTGGTTCTATTATGAATTATCTATGGTTCTTAGAATGTATTGCCTCAATAGTTGTTAGATGTGTTGCAATTTTGGTTTGTTTGATACTCACTTTGATTTCAAATTCACCTCAGGCACATATATTTTCAGTTTTGTCATTCTTCACTCATTGTTATACTATTGGAGGCATCTGATCTCAACGATCATTAATGTAGGTAAGAATTTATCCTTGCTGTTGACAGCTTAGGGGCAACAACTCAAACTGAGTTTTCTGTGTGCCAATCAAATTTGATTCTTTACAGACTTATTGGTTTGTTGGTAGCATAGAACACCTAGGGGACCCCCTTGAGATTGGAAAATTACTAGTCCAAACAAAGAGGCGTGGTAGTGGTAAGGCTAGATGGCCTATAATTATTAGGCAGGTCTACTGATGCAAATTTGCATGATAGCACTCTGAAACCTTCAATTTTAAGTTTATGCAGGACCTTGACAAACCTTAACGGAGATAATATAACATGTTCTCAATCTATTACAGTTTGGGTTTTCCACACCTAATGGTGCACTATATACCTTCAATGTTGTGCCCACTCTAGTGTAATTCAACCTCAAATAATATTCGGTTTGGTTCTATTATGCCTTATCTCTCGCTCCTAGAATCTGTTGTCTCAATAGTTGTTAGATGTGTTGTGATGTTTGGATTGCTTGATACTTATTTTGATTTCAGATTCACCTAAGGCACATATCTTTTTATTTTTTTCATTCTTCACTCATTTTTATACTGTTGGAGGCATCTGATCTCAACGATCATTAATATAGGTAAGAATTTATCCTTAAGAGGTCAACAGTTCACACTGTGTTTTCTGTGTTCCAATCAAATTTGATTCTTTATAGAATTATTGGTTTGTTGGCAGCATAGAATAGCTAGGGGACCCCCTTGAGACTGGAAAATTACCAGTCCAAACAAAGAGGTGTAGTCGTGGTAAGACTAAATGGCCTATAATTATTAGGTAGGTCCACTGATGCAGATTTGCATGATAGCAATCTAAAACCTCCACTTTAAGTTTATACAGGACCTTGACATACTTTAATAGAGATAATATAGCATGCTCTCACAACTATTACAGTTTGGGTTTTCCACACCTAGTGGTGCACTATATGCCTTCAATGTTGCCCCCTTATATGCAGAAGCTCAACATGGTCCATAAATTAATTGAATGGAAGTGTGATCTTTCAATATCTAGTCTAAAATATCCAACTTATCCAGTTTTAGTTCTTCTCTAATTGGAATAGCTACTCCTCTAATTCCTTGTAGTTATGGTCATGCAATCTTGTAGTTATTTTGTCTTGATTTGATATTGTAATAATTTGATATTCTAATAATTAAAAGAGAATTTCTAAACCAGTGTGTCTGTTATTCATTTAGAAATGCTTCTCTAACCAAACAATGAATCTACCTGACTTCAAAATTTGTTGTTCGAAAGGATAATCTTTGCTATTATAGTACTCTGACATTGAATTGCAGGGGTCATATTTGAGGTTACAATAGCATTGAAATTGGTTTCTAAATCAGTGAGTCTATTATTCATATAGAAATGCTTCTCGATCTTGTGATTTATTTAACAAGTGATATTGACTATAATGACTTTAATTTAACCTTGTTTATCAACAAAAATAACATTATTCAACAAGAATGGTAACATTATTCAACCAATACAAACTTGTATGTCTCCAACAATTGATGAATATAATGAATGTAACACTGTGCACACACTCTGTTTGTATGTCTCCATGAATATAATGAATGTAACAATGTGCACACACTCCATTTGTATGTCTCCAATAATTTATGAATATAATGAATGTAACAATGTCTGAACACTTTGATTGTATATCTCCAATAGATGATGAATAGAATGAATGTTTGAAATGAAAATCAATAAGAGTTGATGTTTTATAGTTTTTTCATAAATAATTTAATTGGTAGGGAAGATTAGTATGAATTGCCATCTCCCAAATTCGAATATGTAGTCTGGATTGATTTGTACATGATCAAATGGTTGATAATGGTTGATCTGTTATGCTTTCCTGCTTTTAATTTGTGAACTGAAAAGGCTGGTGTGTTTAATATTTGAATTTAAAGGGTTGGTGTGATTTATTGCATCCTTTGAACTAATTCCTGAATTGAATGTTGTCATTTATTGTCTTCAATAGATGTGAGAACATGATATATTAATAGGTGTACTCCTGAATAGAATTCAATGGAATACTTTGTAGTGCATTTTGACCTATTTGGTAATTCAGAGCTAGCGTTACTTGGGACATTATGTCTTGTCAACTTGTGATGTTAAAGTTTGGTGTTTAACACTTATTGGCCCAATCAATATGTGGGCCCATTTTAAACTAAATTATATAGGTTAAATATATAAACTATTTATGTACATCTTTTTTATCTTTTATGAATATTTTTTTGATAGATATGTGATTACTATAACTAATTCACTGCACAACAATAAAAGGCTCTCCGTATACTAACATTAAAAATTTGAAAAAATAGATTCACAAATATGAATACCTATTTTTGGACGTACTGGCTGATGTTCTTTCGTCAGTCGACAGTCTGCTATTCTTTCGTTAGTCGACCGTCGACAATTCTGACATAAATATTTGCTTAACCCTCATCTATACCTCACATAAATATACGGTGTTGATTAACAACTATATCTTACCTACAAACAATGACTGAATTTATTGGCCTTCCGGAAAGAATGGTAGCAATTTACATCCTGCAATTTCATGCTACATGCAATACAGAAATTACAGTGTCCTTCCAAACAACACTATGGGTGGATTCACAAAAGCTCTGAAACCCCTCCGGTTAGAAATGCTTGAGAGATGATGGCATAAGGCTTCTGAGTCAGATGAATGTAATCGAAGAATACATATTTTGAGGCATCACTACATGTAAACGGTGTCGCCTCATTGCACAGAGACCTGAATTCGATGGAGCCAGTGCCAGAGCAAGCTTTTCCCGTCGCTTCAAACCCTGTAACATTAACAGCTTTATCAGGATTTCTAATATGGCACAAGAACCGGCGAGGTGTGTCTATCGAGTAGTAAATTGAATTGAAAAAATTGAAATGGCCGAATAAATAAGAATTTAAAGATTGATCATGATAGATCCATCTTTAGAAAATCAAAATATTGGAATACAAGAAAACCATAGAACTCCACTATTATTAATGCAACTGCAAAAAGGAAGGAATAGAAGTCCACGATGCCATATTTTGTTGGATCCTTTATAGCATCTAAAACAATGTCGTAATAAATCAGAGGAACAATTTTCAGTCCGGGAAGCTTAGGTTTTAGTGTATCAATGGTCGATGTGAGTTTTGCATTATATTCAGCAGCGGCCTCATTTATTTCCTCTGCGCACTCTCCTCCTAATTTGATTCGTAGAGTTTTTACAATTGGTAGAGAGTCTAAAGGAGGAAGGTTTATTATCCCAATTCTATGCACATCCAAACCGTACAGCTCCTGCAACAGTATTTCCAATAAAAATATACAAAACGTACAGCTCCTGCAACAGTAATTGCAAATAAAATATATTGATCATTTGCTTGCAATTTTGTGGATTAGAGAGATTTGAGTGAATATATTGGAACCTCAATATATGCAGACAATGTGCGCAATAGAAAATCTATGTATTGGGAAACTGTAAAGTGCGATGGACGAATTGGTTCCAGAAAATAATTTGCAATGAAGCCGTTAGTGCCAATGCTGATAAACACTACTACTCTATTCAACAGCATGGCAGCCTTCTCCGTTCCTCCCACCAATGTGGCCACCCGAGCTCGATATTCTTTGAATCACTGACTGCCCAATTCAAATTGTACAGTAAAAATTAGCCAGTTTTGACATCTACTATCTAGTTTACCAAAATAATAGCAGATCTAATTTGATGATCACAGTTTTATGCTCAGTGAGAGGATAGGTAGTCATTATATTACTAAAGTTGCAGCGGTGAGATTGTCTATTCCCGTCCCCGATGAGGCGAAGCTGACGCCCGTCATCAAATCTTCTTCCTGGAGGTTTGGATCAAGATACGCCGGCAGCAGCTCTTTGATGCCAAGCCCTGCAACTATACATTTAAACACCAAGACCAGCATAAATTTTAATATATGTATCAATAAAAATTGTTATTTGCAGTAATGACCCAATGTAGATTTGACCCAATACAGATTTGCCCCCATTAATTTTTTTTAACTACAGTAATAACCCAATCTATATTGATCAGAGACCGAGTGAAAACGTCAGTGGTCGTCTGAAAACTTTCTTGAGTAGCTACTCTTAAGCATAATCAATACAAGTTAACATGTTATTTAATAGATATTTCCAGAGAATGGAACACTCGTGATGAAAGAGTTAACTGATCACCTCAACAAGTAGGTCTACCTTTACTTGACATCTGCCCCTGTTAATTAACAATGTGCTTACCCAAATAGTCTGGAAGGATCTTTCAGTCGGAGAATCTCCCAGTGGGGTTGCCTCCAACAAAATCTCTGCCATAGGGAGGGAAATTGCTCTTTATCAGTGTGGAAATGTGGTTGTTGTTTCCTGGATCTCCATACGAGTCTCCGAAAAACAAAACTGCTCCAACATCCGGTGCACTATCAGCGGTTGTCGAGAACCCGAACAAGAAAGTCTGAAACGAAAGTGGCCAGAGCAAGGACTGAAAGAAAGTCTGAAACGAAAGTGCCCAGAGCAAGGACCGAAAGAAAGTCTGAAACGAAAGTGCCCAGAGCAAGGACCGAAATTCATCCGCTTAAACAAATAATTTAACACAATCGCATAGCTCTCTTGAAGCGCTCATTTTGGGTTATAACATACGTGCCTCATCAAAATATAAACAAACATTGTAAAGAATGAATTTTATCACATCACATGCTAAAGCAAAATGGATGGGTAGTGGGGTAGTGACAGTGACCTTAGAAACAAACAGGGAAAACTACTTTCGTATTCATCTTTATAAACTATAAACGAAGAGGAATAGGATGAATCAACCTGTGTCTTGCGTTAGTCCTTTGATCCAATCTCTCTCCTCTTTGACAGCTTCTAGCTACCTGCTCCCTTACTTTCCCAGCTTCACCAAGTTCCTGTAAGATCACAGAAGAACAAAACTACACACAGACATGGATTTATATTCATAAATAGCTTAGGATCACATTTAAGCTAAACATACAAATGTAACAATCATCAATGATACACAAGCATGTAGGAGAAACTCAAATAGTTTTATTGATATAACAAGAAGGTCCAGGAGGAGTTACAACCGATGATTCCTGATCCAGCATCAACCTCCCAGAATAGAAGTCCCCTCTTCACCTCCAACAAAGCATAAGTCACCCAATACTCTGATATCTATCTCAAAACCAACAACAATTCTCTGCAATGTACAAAATTCCAGCCTCTGGATCTATGGGATGAGGGATCCATATATAGATGTACGCAAAGAGGATGAGTCAGCTTATGATCTGACTAGTGGCTTCTCTCTGTCAGTTCTTGCTTCCACTTGGAGACTGAGAGCCTCTTACTCATCCTTGGTCGAACTCAGTGAGGCAAGTGTCATTGGGGAAGATTCTAGAAGCTTCCATTGTCTGTCCAGCTCGCGGAATGACACTGCCATTTGTCATTTCCCGCTCAACGCACCCTGGTAGTGCATTTAGGTGCGTTGCAACGCACCTAGCTAGTGTACTTGGGTGCTATGCAACGCAGCTAGCTAGTGGAGCAGCTGAAATGATCCTGATTTGACTGATTCTGAGCAGTTTCTCGTGGAGAACTTCTGGGAGAAGCTGTAATTTGTTGACCTTGTTCCTTAGGGCCGGAACAACACTTTTAGGGACTTAGGATCCCTTGGTTTACGGAAATTCCATGCTTAGAGCTGTAAGGCACAAAAATGTCTATAACAGTTGCTCCCTAAAGTATGAGGCCGTTTATCGGGTGAAATGCTTTATTAGGAAGATCCGAAGTTCTTTCAATGCTGGGAGGAGACCTGTAATAAGATACAATACAATACATTATCTTCATACTGTTTTCATGATCTAGCTAAGGCAGGCATTCCCATGCTCAGTTTTATAAATTCATTTTCATGTACATAGGACAGACAATCGTCTGATGGTAGACTGATGATTCTGATAGAGCCATCATCCTTTTGGTAGGATGATTATCTGTGCTGCAGTGCTGTACATTTCAATGTCTTTATTTTCCTGAATATATATCGCAGCCTGGATGGATGAAACTAGATCCGGGGTTTTCAATCTCATCCGATCTTCACTTGAAGTACAAGTCGATCCATGTGAGAAATGTTCTGAAGTCGAACATGGAAAGACATCGCTTGATTACCAGTGAATGATATAAACTGTTAACAAGCGCGAGAGGAATCACCGATAATGATGATGACCCTCAAGGTACTGCAGTACAATTCACGTGGTGTGAATAAAGGACTTGGCGTCGAACACCACGCAAAATCTTTCAGTCGAAGGTCATTGATGTATACCTGTCGCCAGAAGTGAGAAACTTGCCATTGAGGCATGCAAGCTTCAAAGTACTGAATGGGGTTTTCCTAGATCAACTTCTTGGATAATGAGCTGATGTCGACAAGAAGCGATCCGTCAAAGGAGGGCCTTAATGAATCCCACATCAATGACACGGAATGGAGCAAATGATTTTGATGGAGGTGAAAACAATCTGATGATATACGGTTCAGGATGGCGGTCATGAACGAATGAAGTATAATGTATGGTAGTGGATGGGACACAGGTGACTTCTCTGGATGACTTCTCTTGAACATGTCGGCGACACTTATGTGATGGATTGGTAGCATTTACCCCAAATGTGGATGGTATGGCGTGACCATGGTGATGTGACCGGTGAATGAAACAACCCAACCCGACTTAGGCACGGAGTGGAAGTGTCATGTTCAAGAGTGACTTGCTACCAATAAAGATTCTTTGAGTTTCTTCCCAATTTTGGGGAAGTCATTGCTGACCAGTACCTCTTTATTTTTGTCAAGCTTGAGGAGGATAACATATGCTTGTTCTATAATTTTCCCTTCGAGCAAACCCATCGCTATGTTTTAACGAGCCTAGCGATAGTGAAACTCGTTCTCGTCTAAAGACAAGTTTGTCGCTATTAATCTTTTTAACGAGTTTAACAACAAAGATAACTCGGTCCTTTTCATTTTTAGAGAGCCTAAAAAGGTACATAAAGGTAACTCCAAAATTCCTTTTTTGTCATCTAATCCCTTAAGTCCGAAAAAGTATAAAACAATACAAAAGGGATGAATTTTCGATAGTTTTAACGAGCCGAACAAAACAAGCGCTCGATCTTTTTGTGCAATAATCCCTCAGGTCCAAAAATATTAAAATCTAGAGGAGGGATAGCACTTCCTGTCGCTTTAACGAGCTGGGAGGCCAAAACTGGGCAATCTTTCATATTTTACGAGTCAATTGAAAAGAGCTTAAAGAAGACTCGTCTTTTGAGGAACGAGTGATAAAATCGGTAGCAGCTGATTCCAGGTAAGGCTTGGAATTTTCCAATCACGGCAGTGTCACAAGGATGGCTAGTGAAATCACTCTTCGCAGCTGTTCCTCAAAATGGGTAAACAATCAAATGGAGGTGAATGATCGGCCAATGGAAAAGTGGAGGTGACGTTGCAAACACGACCAAGGCTTTAATGGCTGAAATGTTTCATTCACGGTGGTTATTTACCGGGGAATAGTTCATTTTTTAACGAGCTTAAACGCGGGTGGAAAAATTTTCTCATATCTTATGTTTATTTTTTAACGAGCTTGAACTAGGCGCTAAAACTGCTCGATTAATCCAGTCATATGATAAGAATGTCTCATATAAAACGGCAAATTTTAGATTTTTGCCCCACATCCTTTCTTTATGCAAGTTAGGTGACGACTAATCCTATGAGTTTAAAGGGTTAGAGGTCCTAAAAATTTAAAAAATAAATAGCCGCCCCTCGCTTGCACTCCAAAAGGTTTGCATGCCCCCAGGTATAAAACAGAGTTTCGAGGTCTCCCTCTATTCGAGCTGACAAAACATTCGTTTTATCAGGAAGGGTCACCCTTTATTCAAGCTGACAAAACATTCGTTTTGTCAGGAAGGGTACTACCTCTTATAGGTTACCAAAAGATTGTTCTATTTACGGCGTAAACAAAACACTTCTTCGGCGATGTATACCAAGATAAACAAAGGTGAACGGATGATATAGTGAGACCATCCCTGACATAACTTTGACAAGAGAATCTTATTCTAGAATAACCCCTCTTCCAATCACGGACGGGGTACAGACTAGTCATATTCTCCACGGAAACCTACCCTATACCCGAAGTTTTCCTGCCGAAGCTGACCAGGATGCATGCCCCCTGGGTTTCAGTCATATCCCTCCGAATTACTCGCGCTCATCGGGAGGACGGACGGGGGTTTGAGACATTTCTTGCGTGAAGAGACCATTTAGGGATGGTATATGACTATTTGCTATGCGTTATCCAGGAAATGAAAGCTGGTCCACAAGCTTGACCACTCTTCCTTCGTGCGGAAAACACATTACTCTAAAGAGTGAGGAGACGATGGCTCCCATGCAATAAATATAGTCTCGTCCAAGGAGTAGGTTATAATCCAAGGGTCCTTGAACAACCATTACGTTCATTTGAACTGTCTTCCTTCTCAATGTTATGGGCACATCGGGAAGGATCCCTAAAGGTCGACTGGTTCCTTTATCAAAGCCTGTCATATTTCTCATCTCAGGCAAAAGCGATGGCGAGCCAAGTGCTTTCCAAGCAGTAGAGGAAAGTGTTGGAGAGGTAAATCCCCTCTACGGATAGAGGCGATCCCTACTAGCCCAGAATGGGTCTAGCAACAATCAATCAATGCTACTGTGCAAGTTCCTAATTGCAATTAAAAGAGAGGCAAAGAACACCTACTTGGATCCCAACGCTATTGTTTGATGTAGAGATTCCGCTCTCGCTCCTTCGCTCTGGCCGGTCACGATCTTCCACGATCTCCGTGAATAGATACCTGCACACACGAAGAGACAGACAAACACAAGCGTGAAATCTAATAAAAGCAATTATACATCAGTCAAAAAGGATGTAATTCACATTAACCATTGCAAAGGCAAATGAGAATGGAACCATAACAGTAGTCATCTATTATTAAATCAATAACAGAGAAAGGTACAACCAAAGTTCTGACGCTGAGTCCTTCTCTAGAAGGTCCAGCCAACAAGTCTCTTAAGCATTCACCCTTGGAGGTAGATTCTCCCAACACAAAAGCTCTCTCCCACACAAGCAACACTCACAACCTTCCTTGAGCTTCCTCTAACAAAACCACACTTGTCACACTAATTACCTACTAACAGCAGCAATCCAAGCACTATGAATTCCACACTATCCAAAACTAGCTGCTCATGGTAATGGTGGAGGTTTAAATAGAGGAGGAGTCTCCATGAATGATGGGAGGACAAGCTTATCTTCAAGGAAGGTGGTTCCAAATGACGAACAAACATGCCATAGAAAGGAGGGTGACACTCACAAGGCTAACAACCAGGCCTGGAACCATCTGGAAGGCTGGCTGTTGGAACAAATTCGCCCAAACTGGATCAGCGCGGGTGTAACACTGGACTGACGCGCTGACAGCGCATCACATAAACAGAGCAGACTGTGTCAGTGCGGCTTAATACTTTTATAGGATGCGCTGGCGCATAAAATTCGACCAGCGCGGGAAACCCATGTGCTTCCGCGCTGGCAGCGCACCAGTTACACTATAAGCCGCCCGTCAGCGCGGTTATTTTAATAACAGACGCGCTGATGCAATAAACTTAGGCAAAGTGGGTCATTTGGCCAGTTTAGAGAGCATGAGCATGGTGCATTTGATTTCATGAAATAGTAGGGAGACTGACAGGGAAACAGTGACAAATTACTGCGTAACAGATGCCCCCTAAAGCATGAAGCCCGAGAGAGTGGGAGGGGTGAAATGCTTTACAAAACTGCTGAACTGGAACACCACCAGGAAGGACCTGCATAAATGTACAACTGATATCTCGATCACATGTAGTCTAGGCATGGGCGCAGCCATCCAAAAGACATATGAAGAAGGTCTATGGTATGGACGCAGCCACCCAGCTGAAGAGACCATAAATATGAGAGGGTATGGTCGCAGCCATCCCAAAGACTCAGGTATGGGCGCATCCATCCATCAATAAGTCATGTAATAACAATCCACAAAATCGCAGCCTGGTTCCCAACAAACAAAAACGAGGGTCTTGCGCTCCATCCCAACCCGAACAAAGTACAAGTTCAAGCACGTGAATACATGAGCTGAAGTCGAACATGCATGAACATCGTCTGATTACCAGTCAATAATGAAAACTGTTAACAGACGCGAGAGGTACCACCAATAATGACAATGGTCCTCAAGGTACTTATAGGTACAATCCGCGGCGTGTGAATCAATGAGCTGGTGTCGAACACCCGGAGAATCATCCGATCGGAGGCCAATGATGAAAACCTCACGTCGAACACGAAGAACCTGCCATTGAGGCATGCAGGCCCTAAGGCACCTGAAGGGAGTCTCTAGGTCACTTTCCTGGATAATGAGCTGAAGTCGACAGGAAGTAACCTTGATCGAAGGTGGGCCATAATGTTTCCCACATCATCGCCACGAGACAGAGAAGGATAAAATATTTTGTGTGAGACATCAGAGGGAGGTGGTAATCTTGCAGAGGTCAACTTATCTTGAACATATCGGCGGCACCACGTCGGATTTGGTAGTATCTGACATCAAATGAGCAGAGGTCACGGTGATAAGGCAATGAGCAGATGAGAGGTCAAATAGGATAACCCAAACCCATGGAGGCTAGTGTAAAACAAGATGAGAAATCCCCACCCAGACACGAATGCAGATGAGTGCCATGTTCAAGAGCGACATACTGCCGACACAACCATTATTACAGTTTCATTTTCCCCACCATTTCTGGCAGGTACCCCGGTTATTTTTGGACGACAAGCTTGACGGGGATAGCATATACTTGGAGAAGCGTCATTTTGACGATGTCCGATGTCATTTGGTTTTAACGAGCCTGACAAAGGAAGAACTCAGCGTGTTTTCTTGTTTAGAGAGTCTGAAAAGACAACTGAAAAGGAGACTCCAGGGGGGGTCCTTTTTCGTAAAGTTGGGTCTCTCGAGCCCGAAAAAGTATAAAACAATACTCGAGAGAACCGCCCGACCATTGCGATCGAGGAGTACTTTTCGTGAATAGTAGCTTCGACCCGAAAAAGTAAAAAAGCGGTCGGAAGCACGTCGTTTTAGAACCAATAACGAGTGTGAAACGACAAACACCCGGCAATATTTTTCAGTTAAACGGTCGGAAAAAGAGCTTAAAAACGACCGCCTCTCATTCCTTTTAACGAGCCGAAAGGAAGCTCGGCCATCTTTTCTAGGTTCATGTCGGAAAAGAGCTTAAAGACGACATTTTTTGGGACCAAGTGTACGAAGAATCGTTATGACCACGCCGGTTACTATAACCTGCACAAGAACACCACCCGCATAAACCTGTTCGATATGTGTAAAAACATAACAAAACATGCATAAAAGCATAATATAGTGACATTAGTGCTAAATCCATGGTGAAAATATGACAAAAACCCACATTGATAAGAAACTATAGCTAATTATGATTTTTTTACCATAAATAGAAGGGTAAAAGTCATTTTTTACCATTGTTACCATTCTGAGTTGTGAAGAACGTTGAGGAGCTGCAAGGTTGACGGAGCATTTCCAGCCCGTACGGACACCATTCATCCGGCAGCTTGATCCAGGTAGGTTCTCCTCCCCCTGCACTTTAATTTAAGTCTTTTTGGGAGCAATTCCACGGTGGGAAGTGGCCCTTTGGACAAATTTTTTGAGCGTTGGTGCACTCTCGGTCAGCGCGGGTTTCCCGCTCAGGTCCGCGCTGATCGATTTATATTTACACGTACCACCTCATGGGTCAGCGCGGAAAACACGTGTGCTTCCGCGCTGACCCAAGGAAAAAACAACGGTGCGCCATTATCAGCGCGACTATTTTAAAAACAGTCGCGCTAGCGCCGTAAAGATTTGATTTTTAAGAAATGAACGTACAAATCTCAACGGTTAGCATCCTAATATTTTTTCATGGTCTTGCAGGGAAAAATGTATTTTGTTTGGCAAGAGAGAGCTCACGATGATGAGGATATAGCCGCTTATGCACTTTCTGAATGTCGAAATGCAATGCGGGCATGCGGGTTCTTGAAATTCTTCCTTACTCCGCGTCTGAGGGCGCAACCTGACTTGCTTGAGCTCTTAATCAGAGCTTGGAACCCAGTGGATGGAAAATTCACGATCCGTGGCCAGGACATTGAGTTTGATTCCACGGATATTTACTTTTTGACTGGATTATCACGCCGGGGCCAGATGCCCATCCTGGAGGGGCAAAGACCCAGCGGTGAGACTCTTGACCAGCTGATGGCTCGAGTGTGCCCAGGAGCTGCTAAAACACGGAGCGGGAAGGTTGGTATCCCGACGGTGAACGACATGCCTCTTCGCACCATACTCTTTCTAGTGACACGGGTAGCAGGCTCTTTGGCCAATCATGAGGCCTCAAAGACCCAACTACTACTAGCTCTGGAGTGCTTACAACCCACCATTTTCAACTGGGCAGCAGCTGTGACGACTAGCATGAAGAGGCAACTGAACAACTGCCGACGCGGAGAGTCGAAGCAGTTTGCATATGGGTCACTTCTACTTCCGCTCATGCTGGAGCAGGTGTTGGCCCTACAGCTACAGACCATGGCCGTGGATCCACCTAGAGGTCCTCGGGAGACGAGGGCCATTCGATGGGCCCGCGTCATGCCACGTGGAGGTGGAGGCCGCCCAGTGTCTTGGGGAGTGTATTTCCGAGAGTGGCTGGATCGGGAGGTTGTTATCGTAGAGGACTAGCCATATGCCGGCATGGACTTCCGCAACGATCCTGACATGCCGCTGCCCGCGGGAGAGCATTGGGACGATGGAGGTATGACACTTGATCTCATTTTAATGTTTTTGTTTTTGATTTTTCATGTACATGTCTTAATAAATGTCACGGTGTGCAGATGTGGGACCCGTGAGACCCATTGGCCCAGCCCCAACGGCACGGAGAGAGGGAGAAGGAGCTGGAGCCCTGGCCCTAGTTCCTCCAGGAGTTGACACGTCGGAGACTGTAGCTCGCAACCTCGAGGGTTTGCTGGAGGGGGTGCCAGATTACCAGGGGGTCGAGGAGGTCCCTATTGCTCATCAGATCCACACAGTGGGGGTGGCACCCAGGATGCACCGCCTTTTGAGGCGAGTGGCACGGGCAGCAGTATGCTATAGAGAGCATAACCCAGATCAGTAGTCACCTAGGTTTTACTTCCACTGATGTTTTGAGAGACACATGTCTCGGATGTACCGAGGACACCGGATTTACTTCAGACATATACACTTATTTTTGAGCGCCTCAGTGCGCCACACGATATATATATATATATATATATATATATATATATATATATATATATATATATATATATATATACTGTTTTTGGATGGATCGTTTCACATGTGATGATGTTTTTTTAATATGTTTATGCAAATGTTTAATACAAATGTGATCTATGTATCAGTTGCACAACACACGACCCATGTATTTTAATTTTTATGCAAGCTTAAAAGCACATATGCAGGCACACATGCAAACTATGCTTGAAAAAGAAATTATTTACATATGCTTATTCTATGGTCTTATTATGCTTTCTATGTCTTCTTGTATGATGTTTATCTATTACGCAAATGCCTATCCAACACATGGTTTGCCAATGCATCAGTTAACGTATTTAATCGTCTTGGAATATGTTGATATGTGATATAATCAAAATTCCTTTCTAACAATCTCACACGTAAATACAACCTTAGAATGCGTTGGTCTCTGACGGAATATCGCCCGTTGAGTTGATGGACAACAAGTTGAGAGTCCAGGTTTACCACCAAAGCACAGATGCCAAGATCAACGGCTTCGGCTAGTAATTCAATTACAACACTGTATTCGGCAACATTGTTGGTGGTACGGCCTAAGCACACGCCTTGAAGATCTAGCAACTCGCCGCGAGGATCGTAGATCGCCCACGCCGCAGAAGACAGATTGAAAGTACTACGGCAGGCGCCATCAGCGAAGCCAACATAAGGTGTACTAGACATCTGCACAAGAAGCAGAAAACAAAATAAGAGGCAAACACGCCTTCATCCCAAAGAAAAACAGGAATCATGCACACATAACACACTCACTAAGAACACACGTATGTACAAACTAGGTGCACGAAATCATGCATAATATTTTTTCAAATAAATCCCGTTGTGGGGCTTGTCAAGAGGATTTCCTTCGTAGTCGATCAGCTCATATGCCCCTTTTTGCAAAACTCTCTTCACGATATAGGGACCTAGCCACATGGATTCGAGTTTTCCTGCCCCCAGCTTATCTTTAGCTTGATCATAGAGCAGTACTAGATCTCCCTCAACAAAGGAACGAGGTTGAATGGTATTGTCGAAGTGGACCTTAACCCTCTTCTTCTGCGCTTCAATAACTAGAGAGGCTAAGAGACGAGTCTCGTCTAGCCACTCTAAATAGAGAAGTCGTTCCTCCACCGGAGTGGTGTTGGGAAGCAACTCGACAGCTAACTTTAATGAAGGAATCTCACACTCAACAGGAAGGGTGGCCTCCAGTCCATAAACAAGTTGAAAAGGAGTGAAACCGGTGGCATCCTTCACAGAGGTCTGATAGGCCCACAAGGTGGGGAACAACATCAGATGCCAGCTAGACTTGTGCGTATTCACGGTATGTTGGAGCATTGTGATCAAAACTTTGTTCACGGCTTCAACTTGGCCGTTGGATTGAGGGTAATACGGCGTCGAGCTATCTTGACGCAAGCCTAGCTAGGTCGTTAGTTCCGTCATCATGTGATTACGAAAATGTTTTCCGTGATCTGTGACAATAACCTGGGGGACTCCGAACCGAGTAATGACATGATTAAACAAAAACTGTGCCGCCGTGTAACCGTCTTCGTTCAATGTAGGCATCGCTTCGGCCCATTTGGTGAAATAATCCACGGCAACGATGATGTACCCATGCCCCCCGGCTGAACGAGGATTACAGGACGTATAATCGATGCCCCATTTGGCAAATGGACCTACGGTAACAACGGGGTGCAATGGTGCAGGAGGTGCACGCATTTTCCGGTGGTAAACCTGACATTCATGACATGCACGGACGACAAGGATGCAATCCTTGAAGATAGAAGGCCAGAAATAACCAGCACGGAGGATTTTCTGGGCGGTGGCATATCCAGACATATGTCCGCCACAAGCACCGGAGTGGCAGTCATTCAATACCCGCTCAGCCTCCTCAAGAGTCAAGCATCGGCGGAGAACAGAATCAACGCCGAGGCGGTACAGGGTATCGCCAATAATGCAATAAGGTTGAGATTGGTGACGAATCCTTCGTCGAGCGTCTTTCGATACATTAGGACGGAAGGAAGACGTCTGCAAATATACTATGATGTCCCCATACCAAGGGTCGAGGGTGCTGATTAGAAACAATGTTTCATCCGGGATATGCTCTTCCGAACGGGATGGTACAGAAGGGGATGGCAAAGAACAGAGCAGTTCTGCAAAGACCAGAGATTTCTTAGACTTGGCAGTAGTAAATTCCAAGTCAAACTCTTGTAGGATGACAATCCATTTCGAGTACTTGCCCCCCAGCAGCTGACGCGACAAGATGTAGGTCATAGGGTTGCAGTCGGAAATCATGGTCGTAGTGCGCAACAGGATATAGTGCCGGAATCGTTGGACGGCGCAAACAGCTGCCAATGCCAACTTCTCGACATATGCGTAGCGAGTTTCTGTATCCAAGAGATTGCAACTAAGGTAATAGATAACGTGCTCATTGCCATCATCATCATCCTGCACCAGAACCATGCCGATGGTGGTGTCAGCGGCAGCTAGATAGAGAGAATAATCACGGTGATAGTTCGGAGGTCTTAAGAGTGGAGCCAAGACAAGGAGGTCCTTGAGTCGCTCGAAAGACTCCTGGGCGATGGCATCCCAATGAAAGGGTGTGTCTCGCTTTAATAATCGTGTGAAACCCTTAGCTACCTCGGCATAATTCGGAATGAATCGTCTAAGGAAATTCGCTTTGCCCTGCAGGCTCTGCAATTGCTGCAAAGAGGCAGGGGGAGGAAGGTTCAGGATGGCCTCAACTTTGAGGGGATCCAAACGGATGCCTTCTCGGGAGACGATGAACCCGAGTAGCCGGCCAAATTCTACGCAGAAGACACACTTATGAGGATTAAGCCTTATGCGGTAGTGTCGACAGCGGAGAAAAATCTCGCGGAGATGAGAAGGATGGTCCTGACGCTTAGCTGAATGAGCCGGAAGGTCATCCAGGTAAGGTTGTACAATGTGACGTATATCATGAAAGGCATAAGACATTGCACGTTGAAATGTAGCGTCGGCATTCTTTAGACCGAAAGGAAGCTTCTTATAGGCGAAGGTGCCCCAAGGACAAATAAAAGTTGTCTTATGCTGGTCCGTGGGTGCAATGTTGATCTGGTTATAGCCAGAGAAGCCGTCCATAAACGAGTAAATCTCACTTCCTGCGCACTCATCAATAAGATGATCGATGAAGGGCGTAGGGAAGTTATCCTTCGGACAGGCACGATTGATATCTCGGTAGTCAACACAGACCGGGATAGTACCCTGGTTTTTATTCACGGGGACTATATTAGATACCCAATCCGTAAGGGGAATGGGGTAAATGAAACCAGCTTTAAGAAGCTTTTCGACTTCGGCCTTAATGGCTGCAGCCTTTCAGGGGTGCACAGGGTGTAAACGCTGACGAACAGGCTTAGCACCTGGGTATGTGACCATCTGGAAGGCTGGCTGTTGGAACAAATTCACCCAAACTGGATCAGCGCGGGTGTAACACTGGACTGACGCGCTGACAGCGCATCACATAAACAGAGTAGACTGTGTCAGCGCGGCTTAATACTTTTATAGGATGCGCTGGCGCATAAAATTTGACCAGCGCGGGAAACCCGTGTGCTTTCATGCTGGCAGCGCACCAGTTACACTATAAGCCGCCCGTCAGCGTGGTTATTTTAATAACAGACGCGCTGATGCAATAAACTTAGGCAAAGTGGGTCATTTGGCTAGTTTAGAGAGCATGAGCATGGTGCATTTGATTTCATGAAACAGTAGGGAGACTGACAGGGAGACAGTGACAAATTACTGCGTAACACTCTCTCAAAAGAAGTACATTGGAGATATGTTGAACAAGTTTGGCATGGCTGAGTGAAATCCTTTGACTACTCCAATGGAACATATTTTGAAGCTCACATCCATTGAAGGAAAAGAATTTCAGGATGCAACAAAGTATAGAGAGCTTGTAGGAAGTCTCAACTACATGACTACTACCAAACCAGACATTTTATTTGTTGTTGGAATGCTCTCTAGGTTTATGCAAAAGCCTTGTGAGGGACATTGGTCTGCTGCAGAAAGAGTTTTAAAGTACTTGAAGGGAACTCAAGAATTTGGACTCAAGTATACACATGTGGGTGAATTCAGCTTGATTAGATACTTTAATTCAAACTTCAATGGAGATAAAGAAATTGGGGTATCTACTTCATGTTATGCTATGGGTCTTGGATTAGGAGATGTCTCTTGGAGGTCACAAAACCAACCAGTTCAAACAAATTCCACAACAGAGGAAGAATATGTAGCAGCAACTAAAGTAACAGAGGAAATTGTGTGGCTCAGGAAAATTTTGGAATATTTGTAGGGGAAACAAGTGCATTCAACTCCACTCATGATAACACTTCTTCAATAATGCTGGCCAAGAACCCAAAGTTCCATGATCGAATGAAGCACATCAATACAAAATACCATATGTTTCGACATCATGTTGAGTCCAAGACAATCCATCTATGCCATTATTCAACCTTTACTAGCTAGATTCATCTGTGCAAGTTTTCTAACACATTTACACTACCACACATATTTATTCATAGGAGATCAATTATCATGGCTCTTGCATCTTGATCATAGCCCTCCCGTGATAGAATTAAGCCAAAAACTTACTCTAACCAAATTTAAAGACGAGAAAACAGAGCATAGTCACACCAATTACAAATCTCACTATATGCTTATTGATAAAAAAATGATTACACATAAAAATAGATCACTGACTAGATCAAATAAAAATGAATCTCATTAAAAAAAAATAGTTGACCTAAAAACTCACAACAATTAATCCTAACTAGAAATAAATGAAATGGTGCCCTTCTAAATCTTTCATTTTTTTTTATAAATTTTGATCTTTGAAGGGTTAGATAAATATATGCCCTTCCAAATAAAATTAAAGGCAGCTCTTCAAATTTGATCACTGCTCCCACCCGCCTGGCTAGCCGAGTTCTAAAATTCCTTGAAATATTCGACTTCTTTCCAAAATAGAATCACCCACTGACCAATTCACATTTTTCAGTGATAAATAGCAAGTTTCCACACCTGATATAGTTTATTAAAATAATAGCAATCTAATTATATGGTGACAAAAGACCATTTCAATCAATTCACATTTTTCACTAATTACGCCATAAGGCGTTTCCCTCTGAAATGAACTTCCCTAAAATCTACATGTCATGCTTGTATGCCGTTAGATTATGTATTAGACGATTAGAGAATTGTTAATTGTTGGATGAAAGGAAGGTTATCTGAAGGTTCTCTGGATATGGAGGGTCATTTGGTCGACCTCTCGTCTATTATCTGCTGCAAAGTATTCACCCTTCCCTACTAGATCGGAGTGGGGTCATTTGGTCGACCTATCGTTACGTCGTAAGGCGTTTCCCTCTTAAATGAACTTCCCTAAAATCTACGTGTCATGCTTGTATGCCGTTAGATTATGTGTTAGACGATTAGAGAATTGTTAATCGTTGGATGAAAGGAAGGCTATCTGAAGGTTCTCTAGATATGGAGGGTCATTTGGTCGACCTCTCGTCTATTATCTGCTGCAAAGTATTCACCCTTCCCTGCTAGATCGGAGCGGGGTCATTTGGTCGACCTCTCATCTATTATCTGCTGCAAAGTATTCTCCGCTCTTGCTTCCCGTGCCACCCTGACATACCTCTGAAATGAGCTCCATGACATACCTCTAAAACGGTCTCCATCAAATCTCTGGGGGAAATTTCATCCATGGCTTTCCTGAATGTAAAAATGAGTTGAATTCAATGAGAGAAAAGGATTCATTGATCTGGAGCTCCGCGCACACAGTATCATTCCACGGAACTGCTGTCATTCTTATCCATTTCACGGAGGAAATTATGGGAAACGGAACTGTAGAGGCATTTTCTGATTTGAACGGTCACGGTCCCTCGCCATTAGTGGCCATTATTTTTAATTTACGGGCAGCACTGCTTTAGCCTTTTTCCAAGCTCCAGACTGCCTTTTTTCAAGCTCCAGACTGTCGAAAATAGGCCATATCGTTAGGGACATCGGAAAACCAAAATACAAACAGTGGTTCAACCTTTGAGTGTTTTCGTATTATATTCTTTCGTCCTCTCACAAAAATTGTGCTTGCCGGCGTTGAA
Source organism: Pinus tabuliformis (assembly GCA_031772625.1). Lineage (NCBI taxonomy): Eukaryota > Viridiplantae > Streptophyta > Pinopsida > Pinales > Pinaceae > Pinus > Pinus tabuliformis. Next base: position 895,905,545 of record CM062815.1, read on the forward strand.
TGTGCGGTCGAAAATATAAGAACACTTTGGAAATGTCAGAAATTGTAAAATATGCTTTCCGACCGGCTATGGGCTGGTCAATACCCTGATCATCTTCCTGTGAAGTTACCAGCATTTACAGGCCTTAATTTTTGCTTTAAAGTAAAATTAAAGTCCTCCTTTAACCTTTAATGATATTTACACCAGTGGTTTCGAAAACGGACAATACTGGGGTTTGGCAGCTTGAAAGCTCGAGGTGTGTTTTTAACCATTGCTTTTGTTTATTACTTTTTATTTATGTATGTAAAGAAGGAAGTTCTTCGCTCCTAAGCATCTAATGTTAGATAGAACAGAAATAAATCACGTTTTTTCTGACCTTCAAGGCGTTGTATGCCGTTAACAGCGGGAATCTCACGCTGTTTGGCAGCTCAACAACACTTACAGAGCGTCGTTTTCACTGTTGAGGTAACATTTTCGGCACCGACAATCATTATTCTTTCACCTTTAAATTTACTACATTTATTAGTACTTCCGTTAAATCCTTGCATTTGGCTGCTCAACGAAGCTTTCCGACCTTGGTTTTCACTTTAAAGTACAATTTTTAGGACTGGCAGTTTTCCCATTTTTCAGATTTAAGTCTCTTTGAGTGCAGAAAGTCTTTTCCTCTGTAAGCTTGAAATCCTCTGGGTGCATTCATTCGTTTCAATTTTAATAGCTAACTTCTTTCCATTTAAATCACGCCTTCTTCTGCATTGATCTCTAGTAACTTTCTTGTTTTGCAGTTACTCTCTGAAACCCTTACTTGGAAAATTTTATGGGATCTGAACTACTTTCTTGTAGCAGAAGTGGAACAATTGTGGGTCAAACTTGAGTAAACCTCTTTACTTTATTTTAAGGAAACCACGAGAGTTAATTGTAAAATTTGCGAAATATATGTAAGGACCATTGATGAAGTCCTCAGTAGAAAGAAACTGTGAAATATAGAATAGCGGCAGGGGTTTTGGAATAGTCTGCAATGGACAGGCTACTTGCAAAATACTCTTTATTTATTTTGGCTGGACTGCTTCTTGCTTTGAATCTCTCTTTAACACATGGCTTTACAGACAGCCAAGATGGTAAGATTTTAGTGATGTTTGTGGTAGCTTTGTTTCTGATATGTATATCTCTCTCAATTATTTGATTCTTGAGAGGAAATGTTCTATGATGACATCTTATGACTCATTATTTCATAAGGTTTGTTCAGTTTATACTAGAATAACCTTCAAAACTTTTTTTGTAGCAGACGGTCGAATATTAGAAATTGGAACATGTTTTTTAATGGTCGTAGGTTTATTTGTTTTGCAGTATTTGCGATAAATGTTCTATATACAAACCTGGGATTACCTCCCCTTGCAGGATGGGTTCAAAGTGCAGGTGATCCTTGCGGTGAGAATTGGTTGGGTGTTCAGTGCGTGGGGCCTAACATCACTGGAATGTATGTTCGATGCTAGATCCTATAGATGCAATATTACTCTGTTTTATTCAACTAGTAATTGGTCATATGTTTCTGGCCTTTTTAACCTCTCATTCTTAAGTAAGGAGTCAGATTTTAGTGGTTCTTTATGCTTTTTATGGACTTTGTACTGAGATTGACACTGGATAATCAGTGTTCTTCCTGGTTTAAATATTGGAGGACAGCTGGGTTATTTCATTGTTAAACTTCACAGCTTTAATAACTCTGTAAGTAGCAAGATGAAACCTTCAAATTAGTTCAATGATTTACTGTGCAATCCTTTCCTTGAAACTAACAGGGAAGGAATGCCTGTTAAAAAAAGCAGCAGATGAGTTTGTACTAGATTGCAAAGTTGACAACCGCTATTGTGACATAATGCATGGATCTTACCAATAATCATATTGGAGATGTTGTTACTTTTCAACTTCCACCTCACTTACAATGCCTGTAAGCTTGTAGACAATTATTAGATGTTTTGGCAATGCTTCGGGAACATGCTTTGTAGAATTTGGGCAATAGGGAGTTCTTTTATTAGATTTTATAGTATATGATGATGCAATATACAATAAAAGGTGGCTAGTGCACAATAAGGCCAATGATTTTTTCAATTGGCAGGTTGCGTTTTGGTAATCAATTGACTGGAAGCCTTCCATATACTTTATCAACTTTAACATTACTCTATGATTTGTAAGTAATGGCAAATTGTATTTTGATTTTTTTCATCAAAAATTGTAGAAATGCAATACAACTAATGCAAATACTTACAATCCTTGCAGGATTGTCAATAATAATCAATTAACGGGTGAAATTCCAGACATTTTTCTGGGTCTTACAGGTTTAGTTAATCTGTAAGTATTTTCATTTGATCTTTTGAGTGTTTCTTAACTTCCATTTGAAAACTGTATCAGTTCATATTTTGTTATAATTAGTATGAGCTTTAGAATATTTTCAATCGATCTTTGCTTTTGCATAGATTTCTCTTCTAACAATTTTAGTGGTCCACTCCCTGCCTCCATGAGCGATTTGACAAGTCTTTCTTCTCTGTAAGTTACATACATTTTTCTTGGCAGATACAGAGCTTAAATGACTAATAAGCTTTCTTTTACTTTAGTAGGGGCTGTTCTTGAAACATTCTGAAATATTTTAGGTTTGCTTGCAGGCATTTGCAGAATAATATGTTAAGTGGAACTGTTAATAATCTAGCAGATCTACATTTGACAGACTTGTAATTCTCTTTTCAACTACTATATCTGTTCATTTCTAGAAATGCAATGCTCGAATTCTTTTAGCTGTGGTAAAATTTTTGGAAGGTGTAGATTAATTTACAGAAACTGATAAAAGATAGCACTCAAGAAGCATTTCTTTTGGATTGGTGGCAATGCCAATTTTATTCATAAAATTTTGTTACTGTATTTGAACAGAAATATAGAGAACAACATTTTTACTGGATGGATGCCTCGAAAATTGTTGACAATTACAGACTTCAAGTAAGGAAATGCAACATTTTGGATAACTCGTGCAAATTTCAAAAATGTTTGATCACCTTGCTTGTTATGCATCTTGATCTTTGTCATTTCTAGATTGTGGATAACCTGGGCACAAGGGTTCTTAACTTTCATCATCCCTATATTGACAGGTATGGTGGCAACCAGTTTGACACATCTCCTGCCCCCCCACCACCTTCTTCTATTTCTCCATCATCCCCAAGAAGCCCTGGGCATAATTCATCATCAGGAAAGAGTTCCCACGATGAAAGAAAAATCAAATATTTAACTAGTGGGAGGATTGCTGGTATTGCAGTAGTAGGGTTGTTAACTTTCATTACAGCTGTGCTTATTATTATGTTCTTTGTAACAAGGAAACATGAAAGGAATTCAAGTGTGGAAAAGAAATATAAAGGAATGGATAAATATAAAAATGAGGAGAAGATATTTTATAAAGATGTGGAACGGGCTCCCATGCCGCCCTGACATACCTCTGAAACGGGCTCCATCATACCTCTGAAACGGGCTCCATGAAATCTCTGGGGGAAATTTCATCCATGGCTTTCCTGAATGTAGAAATTTCAAATCATGCTTGATCATTATATACGGTATCTTTCACAAATATTTGAGTTCGTTTGCATAATGAATACATTACTCTTTGGCAAAGTCCTCTTGTATAATATATACATTATTCTTTGGTAAAGTCCTTTTAAATGAGTAATTTTTCTCTTCTTCCTTATTTATCTATCTAGGAGGAATTCTTCATTGAAATTTAGGCATATTTACACATCATTCTCCTGATGAATTTTGGATCGTCTACCTGAAGATTTTTCTTCGTTTTACATTTTTTGTTCTTCTATTTATTCCCAACATCATTTATGTTTTACAGACAAACTGAAACAAGAAGATTTTATTAACTCGTTTGATAGCTTTCTTCTACCATATTTTTCCCACTCAAGATCTTTGCAGTAATTTCTGTGCCTCTGTTATTTTTCAGAATTATATGTTCAAGTATGATAGTGTCCACGGACAGTGGAAGCATCATGAAGTCAAGGTCAAAGAGTCGAAAACTTTACTCTTTGGAGAAAAATATGTTGTTGTATTCGGTTTCAGGTAAAGCACTTGTTTATGGAGATCAATGAGAGTTTCTTAGGTCAACTATTGCTTGAGTTTAGGCATGAACAGAGTGTAAGTACTGACATTGTCTATTTGTTCCCATTTGTCCAACTGTTCACATTTTGGTTTGAAAACTGTAGAAATCCTGACAAAATACCATGGGGCGAGGTCGGCGCAGAGTATGTGGTTGAATCCACAGGTGTCTTCACCGACAAAGAGAAAACAACTGCTCACTTGAAGGTTTGAATATTACCATTCCACAATTCAATTATAATTGATTTTTTCCTTCAAAGTTTATTTGACATGCTACTAATTAAAAATACAATGTACCTAAAAGTTGATAAATGATATTTGAGGTGCAGGTAACTAAGGAGTTGTCACATGTAATACCGCTCCCTCCCTACATGAGCAAGGAGATTTGGCAATAGCATGTCCGCTTTGGCTCTTTCTCAATTTATAAAATTGACACTGTTGACTGATATCGGCATAACCAACCCTATTCTAAGTTGAAACTTCTATCAAATTGAGCAGTCACCTCATGAAAGGTTACCTTAAAACTACTCCATAGTTTTGACTATTCGAAATTGATGATGTGATTAAAAATTAACATGTTTGTTTTCAGTTTCTTTGGAGAACAATCTATTCTATGATTTTTTTTGTGGTGCATGCAAAAATATTTGAAAGGCTATTAACATATCTAATTTTGTAAATTTAAAACGGTATAAAGTGCAACAATGGAAATTACAATTTGAACTCCATATAATAATTTTTTTTTGTTGATTTCTAATAGGCAGGTGCTAAAAAAGTTGTTATCTCAGCTCCAAGCAAGGATGCACCTATGTTTGTTGTTGGGGTTAATGAGCACCAATACAAATCTAATTTGAACATTGTTTAAAATGAAAGCTGTACTACTAACTGCTTGGCTCCCTTGGCTAAGGTTTGCAATGATATTTTTACCAAATTATCACAGTTTTCATTGTATAGGTGTCTTTATATGAGAAAAATTACATATTGCTGGGGAGGAACTATATGTTAAAAGAGAACAAAAACACTATGTTTTCTCTGGCAGGTAATCAATGACAAGTTTGGCATTATTGAAGGTCTCATGAAAACTTTCCATTCCATCACATGTACACTTACTATGAACTAGTATTATGCCCTTGAATTTTATTGATACAAGGCGTTTGCAAGCTGCATTGACTTATGTTTCTGTATGTAAACAGCAACACAGAAGACAGTTGATGGACCATCAAACAAGGACTGGCGAGGTGGCAGAGCCGCTGGTTTTAACATTATTCCTAGTAGTACAGGAGCAGCATAATTTTGTTAATATGAATCACCATGAGCATCGCCTTTTATGCTCTCATAGCTACTAATTGTGATTTTATTTTTGAAGGCTGTTGGCAAGGTTCTACCAGCTCTCAATGGAAAGTTGACTAGAATGGCCTTCCGAGTACCCACACCAGATGTTTCAGTTGTTGATTTGACTATTAGACTTGAGAAGTCTGCCACTTATGACGAGATCAAGGCGGCCATTAAGTAAGTAGTCTCAGTTACCCCCTAAGAAGAGGAAGGGATGAGGATATATACAATCTCTGTCATGAATAAGTTTCGAGGTTGTGTATTTCATTTTAACTATATATGGTGCATTTCATTTTATAGGGAGGGATCTGAGGGAAAATTGAAAGGAATTCTTGGTTACACAGAGGACGTTGTGGTAACATTGTGCTATATAGAGACTTGACAACCAGCAACCCAAAAAACTTCAAGAACTTGAAGAAGATATAGTATATTGGGTAAGATTTATTGTTTCCAATTCCAAAAGAGCAAAATCCTTTCTCACTCATGTCACAATTTTCACTCATACTTCTCTAAGTTAAGAATTGTACTTATCAGCGGTCCAATGCATTCATAGGCTTAGGGATCGTTTCACTACCTTTGTTGAACAGGGAATGATAATTTTGTATTGGGAGAAACATATAAAGAGCATTGCTCATTGAAGTTTTTTCAATCTTTTGTGAGGATTATTGAATGTATTAGAACTAATTCAGAAGATGGAGGAACCAAAATATCTTTCTGTAGCTGATTGCTTTTTACTATAAAGGAAATTTGAGTTTCATCAACATTGAGTTCATTAGAGCTATTATGATACTCAGCAACGGATGTGTGGCCGGTTATATTCCTTTCTGATGATTGGTTTGGTTTATTATTTGACATTTCCTCCATGTTATATTTGTCCTTTCCCATTGAAATATTTAACAAATCCCCATATCTATATTCTTCTTTAGTTCTTGTTGAATAGGGTCATCGTGAGTTTCTTCTATCTTTATTTTTGCAGTTAACGTGGACAAATTTTTTGACCTTCTGGCAGGTGTTGGACACAAACATCACTTCTAGTGGGATCTGGAATGCCGTAAAGTTCCTTACAATTTTCACATGTTCTCACACTAATAGGAAGTCTGGAAAGAACATTTGTTTTAGTTGCTTGACCTTCATCATTATTCTCATCAGAATCTACTGAATCACTATAAGTAACTGGAAGAAGATCTAGACACTAATAGGAAGTCCAGAAAGAGCATCTGTTTTAGTTGCTTGACCTTCATCATTATTCTCATCAGAATCTATCGAATCACCATAAGTAACTGGAAGAAGATCTAGAGCTGATATTTGAGACATTTCTGAAGCACTGAAGATAGACAATGAATTTGGCATGCTTGCAACATTTAAAGTTGACAAGTTTGGGGATTCTTTAGAATTCTTTGGATTAGAATGCCGAAAACCATTTTCTAAGAATTTTCTATCCCTGGGCATGTTCCTGTTTAGTCCATAATTTATTTTTTAATTTTCTAAATATACAATGAAATATAAAACAAATAAGTAAGCCAAATCCCCTTCAATCAATGTTATAAAAAGGTGTGAGCATTGTGAGTCATCTGCCATGCTCTAGTGTTTTATGTTATTGAAGAAACATAGAATGACTAAATGTTGAACCAAATGTTTCAGTTACTAGGCTTTTCTATCAGTTGAAATTCCTGCAATTACAGTCTTTTGACACAGAGGCTTCCCTTCTGTAAGGACCTGATCAAAGGCACTCTCCTTGGATGTGACATGCTTGAGATTAAAATTTTGAATTGAATCAACTTCTGCCTTGCTTTTTATGGACTTTGTACTGAGATTGACACTGGATAATCAGTGTTCTTCCTGGTTTAAATATTGGAGGATAGCTGGGTTATTCATTGGTAAACTTCACAGCTTTAATAACTCTGTAAGTAGCAAGATGAAACCTTCAAATTAGTTCAATGATTTACTGTGCAATCCTTTCCATGAAACTAACAGGGAAGGCATGGCTATTAAAAAAAGAAGTAGATGAGTTTGTACTAGATTGCAAAGTTGACAACCGCTATTGTGACATAATGCAGGGATCTTACCAATAATCATATTGGAGATGTTGTTCCTTTTCAACTTCCACCTCACTTACAACGCCTGTAAGCTTGTAAGCAATTATTAGTTGTTTTGACAATGCTTCGGGAACATGCTTTGTAGAATTTGGGCAATAGGGAGTTCTTTTATTAGATTTTATAGTATATGATGATGCAATATATAATAAAAGGTGGCTAGTGCATAATAAGGCCAATGATTTTTGCAATTGGCAGGTTTCTTTCTGGTAATCAATTGACTGGAAGCCTTCCATATTCTTTATCAACTTTAACATTACTCTCTGATTTGTAAGTAATGGCAAATTGTATTTTGATTTTTTCATCAAAAGTTGTAGAAATGCAATACAACTAATGCAAATACTTACAATCCTTGCAGGATTGACAGTAATAATCAATTAACGAGTGCAATTCCAGACATTTTTCTGGGTCTTACAGGTGTAGTTAATCTGTAAGTATTTTCATTTGATCTTTTGAGTGTTTTTTAACTTCCGTTTGAAAACTGTGTCAGTTAATATCTTGTTATAATTAGTATGAGCTTTAGAATATTTTCAATCGATCTTTGCTTTTGCAGAGATTTCTCTTCTAACAATTTTAGTGGTCCATTCCCTACCTCCATGAGCGATTTGACAAGTCTTTCTTCTCTATAAGTTACATACTTGGCAGATACAGAGCTTAAATGACTAATAAGCTTTATTTTACTTTAGTAGGGGCTGTTCTTGAAACATTCTGAAATATTTTAGGTTTGCTTGCAGGCATTTGCAGAATAATATGTTAAGTAGAACTGTTAATAATCTAGTAAATCTGCATTTGACAGACTTGTAATTCTCTTTTCAACTACTATATCTGTTCATTTCCAAAAATGTAATGCTCGAATTTTTTTAGCTGTGGTAAAATTTTTGGAAGGTGTAGATTAATTTACAGAAACTGATAAAAGATAGCACTCAAGAAGCATTTCTTTTGGATTGGTGGCAATGCCAATTTTATTCATAAAATGTTGTTACTGTATTTCAACAGAAATATAGAGAACAACCTTTTTACCGGATGGATGCCTCCAAAATTGTTGACAATTACAAACTTCAAGTAAGGATATGCAACATTTCGGATAACTCGTGCAAATTTCAAAAGTGTTTGATCAACTTTCTTGTTATGCATCTTGATCTTTGTCATTTCTAGATTGTGGATAACCTGGGCACAAGGGTTCTTAACTTTCATCATTCCTATATTGGCAGGTATGGTGGCAACTGGTTTGACACATCTCTTGCCCCTCCACCACCTTCTTCTATTTCTCCATCATCCCCAAGAAGCCTTGGGCATAATTCATCATCAGGAAAGAGTTCCCATGATGAAAGAAAAAGCAAATATTTAACTAGTGGGAGGATTGCTGGTATTGCAGTGGCAGGGCTGTTAACTGTCATTGCAGTTGTGCTTATTATTATGTTCTTTGTAACAAGGAAACATGACAGGAATTCAGGTGTGGAAAAGAAATATAAAGGCAGGGATAAATATAAAAATGAGGAGAAGATATTTTATAAATATGTGGAATGGGCTCCCGTGCCGCCTTGACATACCTCTGAAACTGGCTCCATCATACCTCTGAAACGGGCTCCATCAAATCTCTGGGGGAAATTTCATCCATGGCTTTCTTGAATGTAGAAATTTCAAATCCTGCTCGATCATTATATACGGTATCTTTCAAGAATATTTGAGTTCGTTTGCATAAGGAATACATTATTCTTTGGCAAAGTCCGCTTGTATAATATATACATTATTCTTTGCTAAAGTCCTTTTAAATGAGCAATTTTTCTCTTCTTCCTTATTTATCTATCTAAGAGGAATTCTTCATTGAAATTTAGGCATATTTGTAGATCATTCTCCTGATGAATTTTGGATCGTCTACTTAGAGATTGTTCTACGTTTTACATTTTTTGTTCTTCGATTTATTCCCAACAGCATTTATGTTTTACGGACAAACTGAAACAGGAAGATTTCATTAACTCATTTGATAGATTTCTTCTACCATATTTTTCCCACTCAAGATCTCTGCAGTAATTTATGTGCCTCTGTTATTTTTCAGAATTATATGTTCAAGTATGATAGTGTCCACGGACAGTGGAAGCATCATGAAGTCAAGGTCAAAGACTCGAAAACTTTACTCTTTGGAGAAAAATCTGTCGCTGTATTCGGTTTCAGGTAAAACACTTGTTTATGGAGATCAATGAGAGTTTCTTAGGTCAATTATTGCTTGAGCTTAGGCATGAACAGAGTGTAAGTGCTGACATTGTCTATTTGTTCCCATTTGTCCAACTGTTCACATTTTGGTTTGAAAACTGTAGAAATCCTGATGAAATACCATGGGGTGAGGTCGGCACAGAGTATGTGGTTGAATCCACAGGTGTCTTCACCAACAAAGAGAAAACAGTTGCTCACTTGAAGGTTTGAATATTACCATTCCACAATTCAATTATAATTGATTTTTTCCCTCAAAGTTTATCTGACATGCTACTAATTAAAAATACAATGTACCTAAAAGTTGATAAATGATATTTGAGGCTCAGGTAACTAAGGAGTTGTCACATGTAATATCGCTCCCTCCCTACATGAGCAAGGAGATTTGGCAATAGCATGTCCGCTTTGGCTCTTTCTCAATTTATAAAATTGACACTGTTGACTAATATCGGCATAACCAACCCTATTCTAAGTTGAAACTTCTTTCAAATTGAGCAGTCACCTCATGAAAGGTTACCTTAAAATTGCTCCATAGTTGTGACTATTCGAAATTGACTAGGTGATTAAAAAATAACATGTTTGTTTTCAGTTTCTTTGGAGAACAATCTATTCTATGATTTTTTTTGTGGTGCATGCAAAAATATTTGAAAGGCTATTAACATATATAATTTTGTAAATTTCAAATGGTATAAAGTGCAACAATGGAAATTACAATTTGAACTCCATATAATAATTTTTTTTCTGTTGATTTCTAATAGGCAGGTGCTAAAAAAGTTGTTATCTCAACTCCAAGCAAGGATGCACCTATGTTTGTTGTTGGGGTTAATGAGCACCAATACAAATTTGATTTGAACATTGTTTCAAATGAAAGCTGTACTACTAACTGCTTGGCTCCCTTGGCTAAGGTTTGCAATGATATTTTTACTAAATTATCACAGTTTTCATTGTATAGCTGTCTTTATATGAGAAAAATTACATATTGCTGGGGAGGAACTATATGTTAAAAGAGAACAAAAACACTCCGTTTTCTCTGGCAGGTAATCAATGACAAGTTTGGCATTTTTGAAGGTCTCATGACAATTGTCCATTCCATCACAGGTACACTTACTATGAACTAGTATTATGCCCTTGAATTTTATTGATACAAGGCGTTTGCAAGCTGCATTGACTTATGTTTCTGTATGTAAACAACAACACAGAAGACAGTTGATGGACCATCAAACAAGGACTGGCGAGGTGGCAGAGCCGCTGGTTTTAACATTATTCCTAGCAGTACATGAGCAGCATAATTTTGTTAATATGAATCCCCATGAGCATCGCCTTTTATGCTCTCACAGCTACTAATTGTGATTTTATTTTTGAAGGCCGTTGTCAAGGTTCTACCAGCTCTCAATGGAAAGTTGACTGGAATGGCCTTTCGAGTACCCACACCAGATGTTTCAGTTGTTGATTTGACTATTAGACTTGAGAAGTCTGCCACTTATGACGAGATCAAGGCGGCCATTAAGTAGTCTCAATTACCCCCTAAGAAGAGGAAGGGATGAGGATATATACAATCTCTGTCACGAATAAGTTTCGAGGTTGTGTATTTCATTTTAACTATATATGGTACATTTCATTTTATAGGGAGGAATTTGAGGGAAAATTGAAATGAATTCTTGGTTACACAGAGGACGTTGTGGTAACCTTGTGCCATATAGAGACTTGAAAACTAACAACCCAAAAAACTTCAAGAACTTGAAGAAGATGTAGTATATTGGGTAAGATTTATTGTTTCCAATTCCAGAAGAGCAAAATCATTTCTCACTCATGTCACAATTTTCACTCATACTTCTCTAAAGTTAAGAATTGCACTTATCAGCGGTCCAATGCATTCACAGGCTTAGGGATCGTTTCACTACCTTTGTTGAGCAGGGAATGATAATTTTGTATTGGGAGAAACATATAAAGAGAATTGCTCATTGAAGTTTTTTCAAGCTTTTGTCAGGATTATTGAATGTATTAGAACTAATTCAGAAGATGGAGGAACCAAAATACCTTTCTGTAGCTGATTGCCTTTTACTATAAAGGAAATTTGAGTTTCATCAACATTGAGTTCATTAGAGCTGTTATGATACTCAACAATGGATGTGTGGCATGTTATATTCCTTTCTGATGATTGGTTTGGTTTATTATTTGACATTTTATCCATGTTATATTTGTCCTTTCCCATCAAAATATTTAACAATTCCCCATATCTATATTCTTCTTTAGTTCTTGTTGAATAGGGTCATCGTGAGTTTCTTCTATCTTTATTTTTGCAATTAACATGGACAAAAATTTTTGACCTTCTTGCAGGTGTTGGGCACAAACATCACTTCTAGTGGCATTTGGAATGCCATAAAATTCCTGACAATTTTCGCGTGTTCTCACACTAATAAGAAGTCCAGAAAGAACATTTGTTTTAGTTGCTTGACCTTCATCATTATTCTCATCAGAATCTACTGAATCACTATAAGTAACTAGAAGAAGATTTAGAAACTAATAGGAAGTCCAGAAAGAGCATCTGTTTTAGTTGCTTGACCTTCATCATTATTCTCATCAGAATCTATCGAATCACCATAAGTCACCGAAGAAGATCTAGAGCTGATATTTGAAACATTTCTGAAGCACTGAAGATAGACAATGAATTTGGCATTCTTGCAACATTTAAAGTTGACAAGTTTGGGGATTCTTTCCAATTCTTTGGATTAGAATGCCGACAACCATTTTCTAAGAATTTTCTATCCCTGGGCATGTTCCTGTTTAGTCCATAATTTATGTTTTAATTTGCTAAATATACAATGAAATATAAAACAAATAAGTAAGCCAAATCCCCTTCAATCAATGTTCTAAAAAGGTGTGAGCATTGTGAGTAATCTGCCATGCTCCAGTGTTTATGTTATTGAAGAAACATAGAATGACTAAATGCTGAACCAAATTTTTTAGTTACTAGGCTTTTCTATCAATTGAAATTCCTGCAATTACAGTCTTTTGACACAGAGGCTTCCCTTCTGTGCGGACTTGATCAAAGGCACTCTCCTTGGATGTGACATGTTTGAGATTAAAATTTTGAATTGAGTCAACTTCTGCCTTGCTTAACATGACAAAGCTTTCCACCCCCAAAGCTATGATATTTTTGTCTGTTTTCTTCACAAAGTATTTGCCTGTTGTGAACACAACCTCTACATGTAGATTGTTCTCTGTAGTTTGGTTAACAAAAACAATTTTCTACTTAGACCAGAAATGTAAAAAAGTGTTTTTGAACATAAACTTTACCAGTTAGATGTAGTGTTAAAGACCACAACAAATGCCAAAGCAATTTGTAGTGGTGATTAAATATTTCTTGCTTGCGTTAATAGAGAATGATTTTCATGGGCGCATTTTTAAAGAACATATCATTCACTTAGTGTTAATGCATTTAAAAGATCCTATTACAATTCTGTGAAAAACTGTGAAATTTCCTCCTTTTTTTTTTTATTCTCTGTTTCAATTTCCAATTTTTAAAGTTGAAATGAACTCTAAACTACAATGCTATGTATTGATAAACACGATAAGACCTTTATCTCTGACAAAGCTTTTCTAAATTAATAGATTGCTAACATTTGTTATTTATAATTTTCACAACAAAATCTGTGAGCATTCAAGTTGTTGGTAAAATTCAGATATCAGCGAGAAGAAGCAAGAATTGAAGCTTTGGTAAATCTCAAGACTTCCAAATCTGAAGCTGCAACCAAAAATCTTAAGGTATAAGGAGTGTGCCTGTAAATATTGGTACACATTTAGGAATATTTCTATAATTCTAGTCGTTTACAACATTTAGAAAAAGTGAATAGACATGTTGATATTTAGGTCATTGACCTTATGCACACACTATATGGATAATGGATTTCCGCACTTTATGCCTTACCGCGTTTCCTTTGCAACATCTCGTGCAAATGCTAGTAATAGTCATTTTCCACATCCGATATAGTTTATTAATAACATTCTAATTATATGGTGACAAAAGACCATTTGAATCGGAACTTTGTCTATTCGTTTAACTGTTAAACCAGAAAACGGCTGGAACACAAAAATCTTCTACAAATATCCAAAACATGGACTTTTCAAATATTGGTGCAGATAATTTCATTTCATTTCATCTGACGATCAAGGTATAAGTTGATTGAGTGAATATAGAAGATAGGTTGTCAAATATGCCGGTAGCAGTTCCTTGGTGCCCATCTTTGCAACTATATTTGAACACCAGGACCGACATAAAATTTAGATATAGGTATCAATAAGAATTGTTAGCTGCCCAGTTATTCACAATATGCTTACCCAAATAAGGATCTTTCTGTCCGAGAATCTCCCAGTGGATTACTTGCAACAAAATCTCTGCCATTGGGAGGGAAATCGCTCTTGATTAGTGTGGGAATGTGTTTGTTGTTTCCGGGATCTGTTGGGTATTTTTCAATGGGAAAATACCAAAACCAAACAAACATTAACACCACAGAGGCAATGCTCTGTTTCCACTGTTCCAGGATCTTTTCACAGGGAAGCTATTTAAAAATTTCTCAGAACAAACCATTACACAGCCATACCACATTTTTTTATTGATTAAAAACAAAACACTGATACAAACTTCATCCTCTTTGCTGAGAGGGATTCACCAAAATATTTCAACCAATAAAAACTACTCTGTCTTCACATGAGAATTTACTGTGCTGGGTAAAATTCTCATTTACATTCACTGACTGTGAAAACACATTCCATACTGGTGTAAAACTATTTTTACACATACTGCTGTAAAAATATTTTACACATGCTTCTGTAAAAACATTTTACATATGTTGCTCAAAATAAACAAAGCATTATATGCCCCCAAAAAAAACTTACTGCGCATTACAAAATGGTCAACACATATAATCTATGCACTGCTGTGCATTTCCTCTTGCAAAAACAAACACCAAAAGTCAACACACAGAAAATACATGCGCTCCACTACTTTTCACTCTCACACTGCTCACATTTCATTACAATGAGGAACTAATTTTTATGCACTGCTGTGCAACACTTCAAATTCTGGATTCCCCTTCTGCGTTCCTCCTTTTATTCATGTGTGCGTGTTATCAAAATGGTCTACATATTGCCCCCATTTTTACTCTGTCCCCTATCCTCTTTTCACACACTACAATACCCAAAAAAAACCACAAGCAGCCACTACAACACATTGACTTTTTTTTACAACACATATATGTGAGGGCACAGGCTTACATAATATATATAAAAACATATATAAAAAAAATGTGGCCCATAATAATATTAAAGGCCCACACCTAAACTACGTACATGCATAAAAATATAATAACGTGCCCATAACCATTTAAAAGGGCCTCCACCTAATCCTACGTAAATGCATTAAATCCATGTCGTTTCCTCCACGACGGTCAACCACAAACTTTCAATCCACGCAAACTTTAAATTGACGCAGGCCCGTGCACCTTCAAGAGATCGACGACTGACAACACGTAAGGAGATCGGACGGCTGGAGTGGATATCGGAAGGCAGTTTGATGCTGAGCTTTACCTCCCGATATGTCAGAGATGCTGATGTCAGGTGAGAGCCACGCGTCTTCACCAAATCGCATCGGAGCCAAACATACGAAAACTGCTTTTCCCTGGATAGCGGTGCGATATGGTCTGGGCGGTTTGTGGTTTAGTTCGGTGGTTTTGGGTGCAGCCCTATTGTCCACGTCCCCCACCTGCAGTTGGAATTAACATTCCAACACTCCCCTTTAATTTCAACTGTTGGGCATTCAATCTTACCCAAGCACTTCCTCACATGGAGGGATTCACCAACTGCTTCTGATGCAGTTCATAAACAAACAATGTTGTCTTCCTCTTAATAGAGGGATTAACCTGAAACTGTGCTTAAGAGCACCTTCCTCATGACAGAGGGATTCACCTGTGACTATGCTGAAAAGCATCATCCTCTTGATAGAGGGATTTACCACACTATGCTGAAAAGCATCTTCCTCTTTCATAGAGGGTTTCACCAAATGACTGTGCTGAAAAGCACCTTCCTCATTAACAGAGGGATTGCAAACAGACACTGCTTTAGATGCAGTTTCAAAAACAAACAATCATTGCACTGCTGCGTGTGCAAACTCATTACAATATATATATATATATATATATATATTTATGCTGATGCATATTCTCTGCTGCACTGTTGTGCCATCTTCTTTACTGTGTCTACCTCACACTGTTGTGTCTACACTTGCAGTGCTTGTGCAGTTTTCAAAGACAAAATACTGTGTCTTTTCTGGAACAATTACACTGTCCCAATTTACAAATTTACACTGCTGTGTGTAAACATTTCTTACACTTACTACTGTTGCATATATTGCATTTCAATTCAATGAACAACAAATTCATTACATTTACCTTTACTGCTATAAGGAAAATTTCTTTTGCATGTGCTGCTGTTCAAAACTTCTTGCTGCTGCATTTTTTTTATTTGCATTGTTGTGTGCTTCTCCTTCTTGCCATCATGCTGCTGTCCATAACTATAACCATAGACTGTCATCCCTGGGTTTTTATTTGCTGCTGCGTTGCCTCTGCAATTTGCACTGTCGCTGCCTTTTGTTTCATCATACTGCTGTGCCCATACTCTTGGCACTTCATTCTCCACACAAAAAATAACACGGGCTGTTACTTTTTACACCCTTGCTTCACACAATCTTCAGTTTCATTTTTTTTAATTACACAATGCACTGCTGTGCAATTCCTTTGGCTTTCTGCTGCCACACACATTCTTATACATCCAGTGTGCATTAAAAATCTGCTGTCCCTATTTTTCTTTATGCATTTCTTTGCATGCTGCATTGCATAAAAAAAACATTACATTTTTTTTACTGCTGTGTAACAAAAATTTCATTGCATTCTCAGCCACTGGGCATTTACGCTCTGCTGCGTTTTGCCTTCTTCTCATTTTCTTCTCACTGGTTTGCATTTTCATTCCCAATACAAAACATTTCATCTGCTGTGCATTACACTCATTCTGCTGTGAGTATATTTTCTCACATTACATAGAAGGAAACTACCTTCCATTGCTATGCAAAAATTCAAAACTGCTGTTCATTCTAATCCATGTGCTCCAAATTTTTTTTTCCAAACTGCTGTTTTATGTTTTGTCTTCCCACTGCTGTGAGGGTTTCCATGCTTTGCATTTTTCTTTTATCTCGCTGCTGCTCTTTACATTTCAGCGCTGCCATCTTTTCTTCTTTATGCATTTATGTGCATATTGCATAAACACAAAGCAAAAACATTGCTGATTTCATCACTGCTGCATATTACCTTTTAGAGGGATTAACAAAAATTTCATTTGCAACTGCTGCGCTGCAATACATCCTCCATCAACAAATGACTGTTAATGCAGTTCAGCAAACAAAAAAAATTACAAGCTCCCCTTTAATGTGTGCTTGTCTTCTTTTGGCAGACTCTTCTCAAAACAAATTTAGATCCACTGGGGAGTTCAAGGAGTTTTCAGATTGCCTTTCCTTCCTTCTCCATACTTGTGTAACTTTCTTCTTTTGCATGGGTCTAGCTTGTGAAAGAGCCCATGTCAAGTTACAATCTCGTGCCATATGCCCAATGTTATGACACTTGAAGCATTCAAATTTATTCATGAATAAGAATTCATGATTTCTTCTTGTGAAATTATTTCTTGGAGATTGTCGAGGACCACAACATCTATCTCCGTGAAATGCTCTACAATCTTTTGCCATATGACCAAAGTTTGAACAAGAGTAACAATAACCATAAAATGAACTTTGGTACCTGGGAGATGGAGGTTTCCTTGATGTGCTTCTGAGCCCTTGCTGCCTTGAGATCCTCTGATGATAACCATTGACTCTTGCCTCTTTGACATCAGCTACATTTCCTCTTGGAGCTGATTTTCTACTTGGAGCAGGATTCCTTCTATTGCTGCCTTCATTTTTCTCCTTGCCTTTGCTGGAACTAGGAGCATCACCATCTCTTTCTGGCTTCTTCACATCTCCTTTTCTTAAAGCATCCTCATCCTTGTTTGAGGGTTCACCTACATACCCAAGTCCTGATTTATCAAATGGAGATCTGTGATAGCTGAGCATATCATCCAAAGCTTGAGAACTCTTCATGATTTTGTTCATCCCTTCAGCCTTCTTCCTGAGGAGGACAATCTCTTCTTCTAACTTTTCACATTCATTATTTTTCTTTGCTAGTTGTCCCTTAGTTTCTTCCTTGCTACGAGTAGCTTCAGCTGCTACTATTTTGAAGGAGATAATATCTGACTTCATTTTGGAGATTTCTGCTTGACTGCTCTCCATTTTCTTTTCAGCTCCTTGTGCCTGCTTCTTGGCTTCTTGTAGTTCGGACTTAAGGGAGGAAACCTCTACCTTGTACTGTCCAATCTCTTCTACAAATTTGTTCACTCTCATGTGCCTTTGTTCAAGTTGACTTGTCAAGACATCTGCCTGCTTCTTTGCTTCAATCAGCTGATTTGTCATGGATATGACTTCTTCATGATGTTTCCTCTTGCATTCTTCAAGTTCCTTCTTAAACTTGTCAAGCTCTTCATCCCTTTCTCTTACTTGAATCTTGATGAGGTCAAGCTTTTCATTCTCAGCTTCTATGATGGGTTCATAAGTTTCTTCTTGACTCATTGTCATGGTCAGTGCTCCCTTTGCATGAAGGTCATGCAGTCTGTCCCATATATCCTTTGCTGATGTATATTTTCCTAGATTCCTCTTCACTGAATCAGGGAGTCCATCCAAGATAGTCTTTGTTGCTTGTGCATCATACTCCATGGATTCTTTATCCATCTTGCCATCATCAATCACTGACTCCCAGACTTCAATCCCCTCAGACATTAGGAAAGCCCTCATCATTATTTCCCATACATCAAAGTTTCCATCAAACCTTGGAACCTCAAATACAATGCTTTCAAATAGATTGCCTTCTAGTTTAGTAGAGGAGGGAGACACATTTTTAACAGGCTTGGAGGCTTTCTTCTTTGACCTTGCCATTCTTATCTAGGCTTCAAATACTTTACTGTGTTTTTTTAATCACTGACTGTTTCTATAACAGTAACACAAAGGAAAGCTTGAGGAATACCTTAATCCTTTTGGCTGTGGCTTCACACTGCTGGAGAGCCTTCACTGCTGCAACAAGAGTCCTTCCTTCAGCATCTTTGAGCCTTCAAAGAGCCTGGACTAGCTCTGATACCACTGTTGGGTATTTTTCAATGGGAAAATACCAAAACCAAACAAACATTAACACCACATAGGCAATGCTCTGTTTCCACTGTTCCAGGATCTTTTCACAGGGAAGCTATTTAAAAATTTCTCAGAACAAACCATTACACAGCCATACCACATTTTTTTATTGATTAAAAACAAAACACTGATACAAACTTCATCCTCTTTGCTGAGAGGGATTCACCAAAATATTTCAACCAATAAAAACTACTATGTCTTCACATGAGAATTTACTGTGCTGGGTAAAATTCTCATTTACATTCACTGACTGTGAAAACACATTACATACTGGTGTAAAACTATTTTTACACATACTGCTGTAAAAATATTTTACACATGCTTCTGTAAAAACATTTTACATATGCTGCTCAAAATAAACAAAGCATTATATGCCCCAAAAACTTACTGCGCATTACAAAATGGTCAACACATATAATCTATGCACTGCTATGCATTTCCTCTTGCAAAAACAAACACCAAAAGTCAACACACAGAAAATACATGCGCTCCACTACTTTTCACTCTCACACTGCTCACATTTCATTACAATGAGGAACTAATTTTTATGCACTGCTGTGCAACACTTCAAATTCTGGATTCCCCTTCTGCGTTCCTCCTTTTATTCATGTGTGCGTGTTATCAAAATGGTCTGCATATTGCCCCCATTTTTACTCTGTCCCCTATCCTCTTTTCACACACTACAATACCCAAAAAAAACCACGAGCAGCCACTACAACACATTGACTTTTTTTTACAACACATATATGTGAGGGCGCAGGCTTACATAATATATATAAAAACATATATAAAAAAAACGTGGCCCATAATAATATTAAAGGCCCACACCTAAACTACGTACATGCATAAAAATATAATAACGTGCCCATAACCATTTAAAAGGGCCTCCACCTAATCCTACGTAAATGCATTAAAGCCATGTCGTTTCCTCCACGGCGGTCAACCACAAAACTTTCAATCCACGCAAACTTTAAATTGACGCAGGCCCGTGCACCTTCAAGAGATCGACGGCTGACAACACGCAAGGAGATCGGACGGCTGGAGTGGATATCGGAAGGCAGTTTGATGCTGAGCTTTACCTCCCGATATGTCAGAGATGCTGATGTCAGGTGAGAGCCACGCGTCTTCACCAAATCGCATCGGAGCCAAACATACGGAAACTGCTTTTCCCTGGATAGCGGTGCGATATGGTCTGGGCGGTTTGTGGTTTAGTTCGGTGGTTTTGGGTGCAGCCGTATTGTCCACGTCCGCCACCTGCAGTGGGAATTAACATTCCAACAGGATCTCCATACAAGTCTCCCAAAAGTAAAACTGCTCCAACATTCTGTGCCTCTCAGTTACACCCAGTTGTCAAGAGCGCGAAGACGAAAGTCTGAATCGCAA
Source organism: Pinus tabuliformis (assembly GCA_031772625.1). Lineage (NCBI taxonomy): Eukaryota > Viridiplantae > Streptophyta > Pinopsida > Pinales > Pinaceae > Pinus > Pinus tabuliformis. The sequence continues at coordinate 895,925,978 of CM062815.1, forward strand.
GTGCCCACAGCCTGGATCGAAATGCGGACATGGCCATGCGTTTCAATTAATTTTATGGTTTAATCGTTAATTATAGGACGTGACAAAATTATATTTATATATTTATTTGAATTTCTTTTTAAAAATACAAGTTTAATTAATAGATAAAGATTTTTTTAATTACAATTTAGACTACTTAACCTTATTGTTATTAAAATTCTCTATTCGATTTTAGACAAAATCAACGAGAAAAATGTCCATAAACAGACCATTTTATCTCACCAAACTACTTACATTATACATGACCTTCTTAATCTATTCAATAAAATGTGTTTTTTCCTAAAACTAAAATAAATTAGTTATAATTTCTATATATAATTTTTTAACAGAAAAATATTATAATTTAAAATATAATAAAATCATAGAATAACATATATTAAATTTTAATAATCTATTAATGTAATTTTTTTCATAATAAGTACTTTAATTTGGATATTTTTTATAATAATTACTTTAATTTCGAAAATAACAAATCTAATAAGTGTAGTTTGCAAAGGTTTGGTCTCGTCGTGAGTAAGTCATCCGTGCCTGTCACAAGTTCAAGTCTCGTCTTACTCGAGGGAAAATTCAACCTCGTGTAACGCTAGTAGTTAAAAATAATGGAGAAATGGTTATATGGTTGTAACGCATCTCCTTAGTTTAGGGTTTGTTCCTAGAGTTTAGGAGGTTGTTCACAACTACCTAATTTTCAATGATGTATTTAATATTGTAATATTCATTTGATGTAAAGTAGAGTGAACAAGAGAGTCTCCTCTTTGTTTGAGTGCAGTCTCCAGGTGCTGTACACACCTGTGAGTTGCAACTCCTTCATTTAATTCAAAGCCTGATTTTTATCTTGGTATCAGAGCTTAGGGTAGAGATAGCCTCAAATTTTTTTTAGGGATGTATCATTAGTTACATATCTGTAGTGGTAGGAGAGCATGTAAATGTATCTGTGTGATCAGGTGAAACTGCAGTAACACCTGGAGCGAAGGGTCTCACATGACTGATCATCTCTGAGCTGAAGAAAGGGTTGGAGCAATTTTTTTTTTTTTTTTCAGAAGAAGCAGCAGTTGGCACAGATTTTTTGCAGACAGTCGCGCGAATACAGAACAGAACAAACGAATGGCGCGATTTTTTAGAGAACAGATGCGCCCATTGGCGCGGGTTTGAGGCTGATAAGCGCGCCATCGAAATCGTGACTGAATTGGCGCGGATCCGTGGCTGTTAATCGCGCCAATTTCCGTGCACTTCATAAATTTTTCTTTTCTGCAATTGGCGCGGATTTGTGGCTGTTCAGAGTGCCAAAGAGCCAACCTCTTTCTCTCTGAAATCTGCAATTTTTCGTTGCAGATCAGAGTTGCCCGATGGTGGCACGTGGAGATTTCTGCTCGGTGGCAACAGATTTGATTTGCCCGGTGGTGGCGAATTGAGGTTCCTTGATCCGCTTGGAGGTAGCAGATCAGACCTTCCTGGTGGTGGCAAATTAGAGATCTGTGATCTGCTCGGTGGAAGCAGATCGGATTTGCCCGGTGGTGGCACAGTGCATCTCCTCGATCTGTTCGGTGGAAGCAGATCGCCTTTGCCCGGTGGTGGTGTGTTGGAGCTTGTTTGTTGATCTGTTCGGTGGTAGCAGATCGGACTTGCCCGATGGTGGCACAGTGAAGTTCCTGATCTATTCGTTGGTAGCAGATCGGACTTGCCCGGTGGTGGCCGATTGGAGTGTTTAGTTGGGCGAAAATGAACAACAGTATAGAATCATATCTTCACGAGTCTGGCAAACTCGATGGATCGAATTTCTCCAACTAGAAATTGAAAATGCAAACTTTGTTGGAAAGCGTAAATGCATGGTCGATCATTGAGGGAAATGAGCAGAGATCTAGAATAGCGGCCCAAGAACAAGATTGGGATAAAAGAGAAACAAAAACAAAAGTTATACTGAAGATGTCTGTTAAGGACAATATTATCCCACATATCGGAGATTCTAAGTCGGCCGCTGATATATGGACAACAATCAAGAACTTGTACGAGACTGAGAATACAAATCATGTTCTGGCACTCAAAGGAAAACTGTTTGCATTGAAAATGGACGAGAATGAGTCCGTTGCTGGATTCATGGCCAGAGTCAAGGATCTGAGTGACAAACTGGGAGCTATTGGAGAAAAGGTGTCCGACTCAGATCTAGTCACACTCACATTGAACAGAATGACTGATGAATACCAGACGTTCATCACAGGACTGTCAGCGAGGGAGAAAGCCCCTTCATTTGATGAGTTGACAACGATTCTGCTCCAGGAGGAGGAGCGACGACAGAATTTGAAAACTCAGAGCAATGACCTTGCTCTGATGGCGAAGAGGCGATAGTACAGAGGAAAGCAGCACCAGCACCAACACCAGCAACCGCAATAGTAGCAGCAGAAAGGAGCCAACTCTTTTCAAAAGAGATCATTCAGAGGTATGATTGATAATTATGTTAAGAGATGTTTTTATTGTGGGAAACCTGGTCATCAGATTAAAGAATGTTATAAGCGGCAGGCGGATGAAAGAAGAGGTAAACAGAGGAAACATCAGGGGTGTTTTGTTGGAGAAGAGGAGGACCACAGCCATGATCTTCGACTATTCACAGTCGATTGTGCTCTTTCAACATCAAAGGGAGATAAGGACGACATATGGTATGTTGACTCTGGCGCATCCTCACATATGATCGGTAAGAAGGACTTTTTGAATTTCTTGAATAATCTGCATGTGGATCAAAAATTTATCTAGGAGATGACAATGGGTATGAAATCAAAGGATATGGAGATATTCCTGTGAAGCTACCTAGTGGCGACATTAAACATCTTAAAAATGTATTATATGTTCCAGGAATTAAGAAAAACTTGATCTCTGTCTCAATGATTACAAACCAGGACATGCAGGTGCAATTCTTTAAGAATGGTTGTGTCATTAAGGATAGCCAGATGGAAACAGTTGCAACACGAGTGCGCGTGGGGAATTTGTACAAATTGTATGCAAAGAGTATGCCACGACAAGCAATGGTTGCAGCTAGTTCAACAATAAAAAATCTCTGGCATCAGAGATTCGGCCATCTCAATTTGCAAGACCTCATCTTACTTCAGAAGAAAGGTATGGTCGATGGACTCCCTGTTTTTCATAATGCCAAGTTGGAATGTGATGGATGTGCATTAGGGAAAATGCATAGAGAAGAGTTCCCTTTGCATGTCAATAGAAAGGAAAGAGACATCCTAGACCTAGTGCATACAGATATTTGTGGACCTATGCAAACTAGGTCCTTAGGAGGTGCATATTATTTTCCGCTGTTTACAGATGATTGCACTAGGTTTTCATGGGTGTATTTTTAAGTAAAAAGAGTCAAGCCTTTCGGTACTTTAAAGAGTTCAAATCTATGATAGAGAACCAAACAGGAAAGAGGATAAAGATTCTCTGCTCGGACCAAGGGGGAGAATACAAGTTAGGAGAGTTCATGAACTTCTGCAAGCAGCATGGGATTATGCAGCAATTCACAGTGCCACACACTCCACAGCAGAATGGAGTAGCAGAACGGAAGAACAAAACCCTTTTGGAGTGTGCCAGAAGTATGCTTCAAGGTAAGGGTCTATCAAATGGTCTTTGGGCAGAAGCCATTAATACTGTTGTTTATTGAAAGAATATGAGTCCTACTAAATGCCTAGGCTTCAAAACCCCTTTTGAAGCATTGTTTGGACTCAAGCCAGCAGTTAGTCATTTAAGAATATTTGGATCAAAAGCTTATGCTCATATACCGAAAGCAGATAGGAAGAATTTAGACCCCAAAGCTCTGAAATGTATATTTGTTGGATATGGCATTGAGTATAAGGCATACAAGTTATATAATCCTGTGACTCATAAAGTTTTTGCAAGCAGAAATGTTATTTTTCATGAACAGGCTGAAGATGGTAAGGAAGACTCTAACAGTGATAGCCACATTCCATTGCTGATAGAAATGAACAGTGACGAAGATGAAGAGCAAGAGCAGGAGCAGGAGCAGGAGTAGAAACAGGAAGAAGTAGCAGCAGATAGTGTAATAAGTGATGATGCAGGCCCGGAAAGTGATGAAACAAATAGACTTGAGGTAAGTCCTCTACCTAGAAGATCAGGTAGAAAGACTAGACTACCTGAAAGATTGAAAGGCTATGCTTTAATGTCCAAAATTTTAAACATTGTAGAACCTTCAAATTATGAAGAAGCAAGTAAATCATATGAGTGGAGGGCTGCACTGCATGAGGAAATTGAATCAATATATAGAAATCATACTTGGGATTTAGTTGAGTTGCCTGAAGGAAAAACCCCCATAGGATGTAAGTGACTGTATAAACCTAAGATAAATGCAGATGGGAGTGTAGAAAAATTCAAAGCTAGACTGGTAGCAAAGGGTTTCTCACAGCAAGAAGGAATAGATTTCGATGACACCTTTGCCCCTGTAGCTAAACTAAATACAATTAGAATGCTAATTTCTTTAGCAACAAAACATAAATGGAAGCTACACCAGCTAGATGTTAAGTCTGCATTTTTGAATGGAGAATTAAAGGAAGAAATTTATTTAGTACAACCTCCTGGTTTTGTGAAAAAGGGGCAGGAGCATTTAGTGTGTAAATTGCATAAGGCACTTTATGGTTTGAAACAAGCACCCACGTCATGGTATGAGAAAATTGATTCATTTTTTATACAGCATGGTTTTCTTAGGAGCCTCAACGATCCAAACCTGTATACCAAGATAAATAAACAGAGGCAAATCATTTTGATTTCTTTGTATGTGGATGACATGATCATAACAGGAAATGCAAATAATTTGATCAAAGAAATCAAGCAGCAAATGTCACAGGTATTTGAAATGAAAGACCTTGGAGATCTTCATTATTGCCTAGGATTGGAGGTATGGAAAGATTCTGGTCAAACTTTTCTAACTCAAGGAAAGTATGCTAGAACCCTATTTGGAAAGATTCAGAATGGAACAGTGCAAAACAACAGCTACACAATTGCAACAGAATCTCAAGTTAAGAAATGACGATGGCAAAAAACAGGTGGATGCCACTTTGTATAGACATCTAGTGGGAAGTTTGATATATCTCATGACAACTAGACCTGATCTGGCATATTTTGTTAGTGTGCTAAGCCAGTTTATGTCCAAACCACTTGAAAGTCACTGGATTGCAGCAAAATGTGTGTTGAGGTACCTTAGTGGTACTTGTAATTATGGTATTTTATACACTGACATTTCTGATGTTACTTTAGCAGGTTATTCAGATTCTGATTAGGCAGGTAACCTGGATGATCGAAGATCCATCACAGGTTACGCATTTAGTATTGGATCCGAGGTTATTTCGTGGAGTAGCAGAAAGCAAAGTACTGTAGCACTATCATCATGTGAAGCTGAGTACCAAGCATTGTGTGCAGCCACATGCGAGGCTATATGGTTGAGGAGATTGCTCAGCGATGCAGGCGAAGGACAGAAAGAAGCAACCAACATCAAAACTAACAACCAGAGCACAATAAAGCTTGCATACAATCTAGTTTTCCATAAAAATACTAAACATATTGACACTCAGTTTCATTTTGTTCGAGAAAAGATACAGTCAAAAGAAATATGTGTGGAGTATTATAACACTTGTGATAATTTAGCTGATATTTTTACTAGGCCTCTAGGGCGAGTAAAGTTTGAGTTATTTAGAGGGATGTTAGGAGTGCAGAATAACCCTTTTTCCATTAAGGGGGGGAGTTAAAAATAATGGATAAATGGTTATATGGTTGTAACGCATCTCCTTAGTTTAGGAGGTTGTTCACAACTACCTAATTTTCTGTGATGTATTTAATATTGTAATATTCATTTGATGTAAAGTAGAGTGAACGAGAGAAAGAGAGTCTCCTCTTTGTTTGAGTGCGGTCTCCAAGTGTTGTACACACCTGTGAGCTGCAACTCCTTCATTTAATTCAAGGTCTGATTTTTATCTCTAGTACCATACCACTGCCCTTGCCGATTCTGCTAATCAAAAAAAAATATCTAACAAGTGTAATATGCAGGGTGACTTCTTAGTATCTATCTTTTATGTAAAAAATAAATAATAGATGCTTTAGATTAATATAAATGGTTATAGAGCTACATATAAGTATGCTACATCGTAATCATAAACCCGAAAGCCTTGAATTTAAAACTTTTCTTATAGTTGAATTGTTATACATTTAATAATGTTAAAAAATATGTTAAAAGGTAATCATAAATCTTAGTTTAATGTATTTACATATAAAGTATGTTAAATTTGGAATTTATAACTTTCCTAATTAATGTTGAACAAAATTAGAATGTGAAGTTTTTGATTTATTGACCAAGGCTTTGATTAATTTAAGTTGTTATAGAGATGTAAAAGTGGACAAGGATTTCATTGGTACAACTTGCAAACTAGAGTTAGACTTAGAGGGTTGAGACAAGTATGCACTTTCTAAATATTTCATTGGTATAATTTATAATTAAGTATGAAGCACGTGTATATATATTGATAACAATTATATTCAATTTGAATTTCAATTGTTAAATATTTTTAAATCATTCAATAAAAGTGAAAATTTACTCCAATTTAATTAAAAAAAATGTTATTATGAAATACTAAATACTAAATAGATTTTAAATAATTGAAATAGATTTACAAATAAATTTATGTTATTTAAATATCCATTAAATTAACATTTATCTATTGATTTATTTGTTAGCAAATGTCCCTCTTAAATATATAATTTTAATAAAATCCATAAATATCAGGACTTCAATAACATGATTTATCATTTTACAGACTCTAACTCCTTAAATAAATCTCTATATTTTCCTTATAAAACCATCTTTAAAATGATTTCAATAATGAAAATTTATAACAATCCATTAAAAAATTCCTGCTAAATTTATAAATACGGAAGAAAATTAATATTCATTTAAAAACACCTTCCACTTCTCTCCAAATTATTAAATCGTAATGGGACGGGGCTAAAAAACAAATACGGCCAAAAATTAGTTCATTCTTATTTATAAGATAAAGATTTGGAAAATTACTGTAAAAAACAACTATTTAATTTTGATTTTTTCTGGATTTCAAATCAACTCTAAAGATTAATATAGCCTGTTTGTAATTGTATAATATACAATGTGACATCAACTTTGTAATTGTATAATATACAATGTGAAATCAACTTTATCTTTTATAATGTACAATAAACTTTTATAAATATTTTTAATAAAAAATTATAAACGAGAAAATAAAATAAAATAAATATTATATATTTATATAAAAATAATAAATATTATACATTTTGCATATAAAATTATATAACAATTAAATTTATTCTTAACAGAATAAATAAATGATATTATATTTAACATTTTCTGCACTTCAGGATTCACCGACATATATCTTTTTGTAATTTGAAAACTCTCCTTATACTTAGATCAATTAATTTGCATCCACGAATGTATAAGTCATCCTTCCCTCATTTTTTTTCCTTCTTCTTTATTTTTACTCTCCCATTTTTGAAAGATTAGCAACATATATCTAATCACTTGGCATACATGAATATTTGTTTATGCTCATGCTTAAATGTGTTTGGTTACTTGTAAATGGTTCTTCCAATCATGATGTGAATGGCTAAGTACTTAGAATGCTTATATTAGTTTAATAGTTTTCCTCGGAAACATATGGTATATATATAATTACATGTTGTACATAAGGCCTATCCTATAAAGGTCGTGCTCTCCCTCCAAATGTATATGTATATCACCTCAACATTGGGAAAATATGATATATATCTTATTTATTGCACATAGGCCTAACCTATAAAGGTTTCGTTCTACATATTCACTCAACCATTCGTGGGTATGGATTTATGAGTTTTGTTACATATTTCAATTTAACACATATACCCTCTCCCCTACACCACACATGTACTCCAACAATTGGCGTGCATGTGCCTGGGCATCTGGGAATCTGATTCATTATGTACACCTGAACTCAACCCATGTGACAGTCATATGAACTGTCAAACTCCCCTTCGCGTGGATGGTTGAGAATAACTCTCATCACATCAACGGTAGTCGTGGATCGTTCAAACCCTAAGTTTGTCTTTTCACAGGGTCTCAGACTATTCACACTTCTCGTGCCAAAGGTTACCATGCTTCGCTTAGATTGTTGTCACTCAGCTGCTGGGAAGTGGTCGCTGGCTGGGGTTGAACTATGGCGGTTCATTTCAGTCTTTATGCTTATTAATATGGTGATTGTCACAATGTAACATACATCAGTGCCTTCAATTTTTTTTTACAAGGTACCTATTTCATTTCTGAATTATGTATTTAACTGATATAGTGGAATCTAACACCATAACATTTTACCCCAATCTCCCTAAGGTTTTATTTTTTATTTAAAATGTATCACTGTAGCTCAAGCGTTGTAATTCTCAGCCTACGGGGTTAACCACATCGCTATTAGTCTCTGGGTGAGGAAAATATCCCCATCCTCCTTACTAACCACTATACATCCTAACGGTTAGGGGAAAACGATACTTTCCTTGGAGGCATGGTTAAATGGAGCGCATTGCATACACTCTATTCCCTATGCATTAACCCAACTCTTTTCCCTATGTATTAAATAAGAATGAAATGCATTGCATCTCCTATACCACACTATAGTGTCAAACCCCTTAGTGTGACCCCATTCACCACATGCCATTCTTCCTTGAAGTTCTCGCTACCCTCTTATTCTTCTCCACGTTGCTCGTTGTCACATGTAGTTTATGTGATCAATGTGGCAACGTTGGTATTGATGGCAGCAACCGGTGGACGGTTGGGATGAGAAGTTCGACATCAATGGCTCAGATTGGTTTTTCTAACCCTAAATCGATTGTAACCCTATCTCCTTAATTCCTGTGTATTAATTCCTCGTTATTAATTTTCTTAGAAAAGGGTTGTGGTTGAGAGAATTACACTAAATGAACGAGGTGAAGAAGGGTCCTTCATTTTCTTGTCTTCGTTATAGATATAGACCTTCTAAGTTTATAATTGTATCTTCCTTAACTTTATCTCCTAAATGGTTATCCACATTATCCTAGGTTTAATGCAAAAATGCTTACGGTTCTGTTACTATTACCGATCTTATTGTCAATGCAAGATATACATTTTACATGGAAACCTGAACAAAACGATACCTTAACCAATCCATGGTATTTGGTGATGAGTATAGTGTGACCATGACGCAGTGACTATCAAGATAAATATATAAATATTTTTGTTCCTTCAAATAAATTATTACATAGTCATTCTGCCATCGGCCTTGTATATTCGACCTGATGTTGTCCTCCTCCAATTTGAGTTGTGCAGAAGCAGATGGATTTACTATTACTTCTTTAAAAGCATACATGTATTGTGGATTCACTTCATTCTTTTGGTATTTCATACTTATCCCTAATGAATTCATAACTCTCTTAGGCATAGTGGCTACAAAATATAACCAAATCAAATTCCTGGAAAATTATGCATACTACTCTACTCGCACTTGTTTTCAGTACTCAGTAGCTACGTTGGTTTGATTCCTCTCATCTTTTGAGAGTAACCGTGCAAGACCAACTAAATATCAGAATTTCATTTTTCTGTTACTAGTATTTGAGATCGATTTCCAACAAATTTCATGCATCGTAGTATAATACCCAACTGATTCATTTTTAACCAACAAATTACATGTACTCTGTAAAATCATAAACCCAGTATCCAAGCAGAATTTCATCTCAGATTTCAGAGTACATGCATCTCTTCGAAAATTTCAAATTCAATAAACAATTAACTAAATTTACATTTCCTTATAAGATGGTAAAAGACAACATCCACTCATGTCGATTCAGAATAAAAGATAAGTCGGAGTAGAAATAAAATAAAAAAGATGAAGTAACATAACTGAAAGTAACCCCTTCCTTATAAGATGGTAAAAGACAACATCCACTCATGTCAATTCATAATAAAAGATAAGTGAGAGTGGAAACAAAATAAAAAAGATGAAGTAACATAACTGAAAGTAATTCCACTAGTATCAGTGATAGAAATTCACTTGGAACCTTACACCTTTTGTTGTCTCTCACTGCATTATGAGTTTTTCATTTGATCAAAGTTGCCAAAGAGTAGTGAAGTTTGAAGCCATATTCTATACCACATAAGCACTCAAAGCTTTGGACCCTCTCCATTTCATAGTGCTCAGAACGAGCTTTCCGACGGTATATGGAAGTCCGAAATTGGACTTTTGGATCAAAAGGTATGGCCTGCTAAAGTTCAGAGGTTCTGTTGCCTTTAAAGGGAAGGAGAAAAGCATATCAGAAGTCTAGGAACTCATCGCAATCGTTTTTTCTCAAGTGGCAACATGGAAAAGTAACAAAATCTGCGATAGCTGATATCGCAAATCGCAAATTGTTTGGACCCATTCCATCAGCTTATCGCCGATGGAAACGTCCCACATATCACATATCACAGTCCCGCAATATTGTAGCCCCGCGGTCTAGCGATCCCGCACATCAAACCTAGCAATACCATCAAATTGGTGATCGATGGCCCCTAAGGACCATTCTTAAGGAATTGCGGGGGGGGAATACAATGATAGCACAAAATCGCCAAAAATTGGGCTTTAGTGTTAAAGCGCTTGGAGGGGACGATTTCATTTTACAAAGGAAATTAGCTGAAAAACTAGAGGAGGCAGGGCTTTTCTTTCTCCTCCAAGGGGCCACCTAGCATAGCACCATTGGTCCAGATGAATCCACATGGCAGTTGATGTCAGCATGATGTTGAAGTATGGAGGACACATGGCATGCAGATTTGGCTTTTTCAGGGGTCATATGGGGGCATTTTCGGGTGACACGTGCCACCACTTAGGAGGTGCCACATGGCATTGACGATGTCATCAATCCCGTAATTGCACAAATCAAAGCCCCTCCTCCACCCAAGTCCCTTTCGACCTGTGATTGCGATATGCGATCGACCCTCTCGGATGTGATATTTTATGTGTCATATCCTATGAAAGGAGGTAAAGAGGCTCCCTCTCCCATGTTGAAATTGCGATACCCTGGGTGGGCCCGATCCCACAGATCAGTGATCGCAAGGTTTAAGAAGAGATATCAAAGACATGCATAAGAAAATGTGGGATACAGGATTTTATATAACAAAGGAATAAGCCCCCGACAGGAAGTCCAATGGCCCTAGCACAAGAGGACTAAGCACCTGATTCTAGCCCTCGGTCACATGAAGTAAAAGGGGCTAAATCATAAGGGGCCAAGGGAGATCAGAACTCCCCTGTTTCGTAATGTTTTAGTGATGAGGGTTGGCACAGGAAAGTCTTCCATATTACATCATAAGTACATCATCAGGCATATCAGGGAGTCGATAGTGTTTTGTAGAACTTTAAAGGGACGATGGGTCAGAAACTACGACATTTAATAAGGAAGAGGGAGCATTCAAACCTAACATGGGATGATCCAGAAAGGCTCTCTATGACATGGAACTAGGGTCGATGCTGACAAAAGTAAATAGGGACATGGTAGCTCAGAATGGTGCCCCCATACAGAAGAACGACAAAGTACCGCCCTGGGGTCCTTTACTTCAATACCACAACATGAAACTGATAGCACCCATTCCCAACTTTAAAGGATGAATGGTTCAAGCAGTGAAAACATAAGTGACAAGAGTTGGCTGAGCAGCACAGGAGGCCATACCGTGAGCAAACTACAACTTGAAGTAGTAGCGATCACAGGGATGGGCATGAAGATACTTTTTTTAACATTCTCATATGATTGATTGACTTGATTTGTATTCCTATAATGTGTGGCCATTGAATAAGGTAATTAATTTTTTTTAATGTGTTTGGGCCACAGAGCCATCCTTGATGGAGATAGCTAGTTGATCTGACATCTGAGACTAGACAGAAGATATTTTATTGCAGTAAACGTTCAAACTTTTCCCCTCTCAGATAAATAGGGGGAAGCAACACTTTACAAAGGTTCATGAATTCTAAAGAAAAAGCTACATGTTATTTTCAGACTGTATAACTTTATATTGCAGACCTTTTCGAATATCAAAGAAATGGTGGTGGTTCCCCCTTCGAGTATTACAGTATGTTATTCCTCTGTTAAAACCCATTATGTTCATGTTTCTTCTCTGAATTCATGCAATCATAGCTGCTAGAACTATTTTATACTTCCTTACATATTTGCTTGTATTGATTTTTTAATGAATGTGCATGTATGAATTGTTGAATTGTATCTTTAAAGCTGCGCTACATGAATCATAACACCCATTCTCTCTTTTGTCCATTATATCTACCATCAACTCAAATAATTGTAGAAATTCTTATTGCTTCAACCTCTATGTGTTAAATATATAATTCTTGATGTTTTAGGTTCTATGTGATGAGTTGCTCTTTCCCCATATCCTGTCTCATTTCTCTATAAAATATTATCAAGCTTTAAGTTCTTGAACTACTCAGCCTCCACTATTTTATGTACATATTTATGTGAAATTCATATGGGAAGAAGTACTAAAAACACATGACTTATACCTTTTGGATGAATGAACCAACCCATTCCTTTTAATATGTGTGTGTGTGTGTGTGTAATGTCTCCATCTTCCTCAAAATCATTTGAGACACACAAAATCTAGATGTGCCCAGGCATTGGCCTTCTAAACAATCCAAGGTTGTCTTTGGGAGCTATGTCTTCTGGCGCCATTGCCAGGGAACGTATTGAAGGATTTTTCCCCTGGGATACGACAAATTGAGCACTCTTTGTGTAGGTGAGGAAAGATGTTCTGATTGCATCCACATCACCTTGGAGACTACACACAACCATTCATCATTTATCATGCTGGCTTTTAAAAAGACTCACACTCGCTTAGATACTTTTCAGTAGAAAGCCCCATTTGTATCTGACCCAAAGAAAATAAAATTTTAGGAAATTCTACAAGGAAAAAACTCCTATTGTCTGCACTATGGTCTCATTAGTATTTCAAGCCTCCTCATCTAGCTCTCAAACCATTGTTTCTCACTACTGAAGAATTACTCCTAAAACCCTTATATACTCTGCTTCCAATCCAGCCATTCCTACCACTATGTTTTTGGCCCAAGTTCCTTAGGAGAGCCTCAATTCCCCTCCATTAATCCATATGGCTCTTCTGGGGTTTTTGCTAAATAAATATGCCCCCTCTTAATTTACCTCAGCCCCTAAGTGTTATGCCCCAAGACTACCTAAAGCTTCTACCTAGGTTCAATGGGGAGGATGATAACACAACATAGAGACACATTGAAAGCTTTTGTGCCTTTGCTGAGAATCTAAACGTGGAATGTTTAGTCAATTTATTGTTCTTAAATTGCTAGCATAAATTATCGACTGGAGTTGGTAAACTTATGAAGTGCAATGCACTATATATGCTAGAAGCCATTCTTACTCTCAGTTTATTATGATTATTGTCGTTTTATGTTTTGTTTGTCCTTTTTGATGAAATTTAAAAGATCGTGATGATTTAAACTGAATTCTAATTTAAGTGAGTTGAATCTATTTTTAAATCTTAACCAATTTACTTGCTAAGAATGGATTAAGAAGAAAAACCAAAATTCTAAAACAAAGAAACAACTTCAATATTTTTATGTCTTTTGGAAACTTTTATGTGAATGAAATCAACATTAATGAAATTAAACAAATTACTAAATTATTGAAATCATTAGAAAGCAATTACAATTTTAAACTCAGAAAAAAGAATCTTTAAGTTACAATAGAAAAATAAACTACTCAATTTGCAAGAAAGAATCTATTTGAAAGAAATCTTATATTGCTTAGATGAAAGAAGGAAAATCTAATCTATGATAAACATCTAAGCAAAAAGAGATTTAATCTATCTTCAAAAGAAAAAATATCTACGCCAGCTTGAGATCTATTGTAATTGAAAAGGAAACGTTGGAAATGAAATGACAATTCTAGAAATAATTGTTCATCTATTTAAGCCAAAAGTCTTTGCTAAAAACCATGGAAACAAACTAGAATCTACAGAGTACCTATATTATGGAATGCTGGAAACTAATTAAGGTCTAAATATACAAACACATATGCTATATAATGGTGAAAATTAATTAAAAGAGATGACAAAGATGATTTAAGCGTCTAGAATGAAACAAGAATGAAACATCATAATAAAAACATAACAATTGAATCTATGAAGACATCTAATTGTAAAATATAAAGTAAAACAAAAACTCTTCTATTGCAGGGGCCCTTCACAACAGATGGTCTCGACTTCAGGTATCAACTAACTGTGCTTTGGAAGTTTAATATACATCTTCATTCATGTAATAAAAACAGAGTTTTTAACACAATGTTACAGTCACATCCAAAATTACCCCCTTATCTGTTTCAATGGCATGTTTATATAGTGATTACAATGTAATTTCATGGAGATTAATATGGCTAAATATGGCTAAAATGGACACCTATTTTCCACGAAGTTGATGAATCACAGTCCATTGAAACCTCTATTTGCTTGACTGGGCATTTATTGACACATAGGTTCATTGTTTGCTCACGCAACTACAAAATAGGGCTCCAAATAACCCCAGATATCTCCCAAATGGTAATGAATTTGGGAAAAATCCTCGTCACAAACTTAATTGGGCCTGTTCTAAACAAAATCCATGTTTTATTTTCTGTGATTGACTTTGAGTTGCTCAGAAAAAAGTGTTTGAATTTTTGACTGCTACGCTTTTCCCTTGATCTTTCCTTGGAGGTCCACGTGTGCGAGCTGGGTGGAATTTTACCAATCAAAATCCATATTGGAGCTTCTGGAAACAATTTCCATGTGTTGGATTTCATTCTAGAGTGGTGCTACTACCTCAACAATGGAGGTAGCTACGAAAATGTGACAAATTTACAACAACTTGAACTTGCTAAACTATCATTAGTTTAAATCATGCAAAATTCTTCTTAATATACTAAAAATAAAGGAAAACTATGTTAATTAACCACTTAGACATACGGATACACGTAATGAAGAATTATGGTAAAAATGATGGTAAGTGAGTGAAATGGTGCAATGGATGGTTGCAAATAATGGCCTAATGAATGTAAAAGACAAGCGAAAATGATGACAAATCAGTGACCGAACATGGAAGAGCTAGATGTGGTCATGAGATGTTTTGTACAATCCCTTGATGGATAAGCCAAAAAATGGTTTAAATCCATACATAATGCCTCCATCACTACTTGGGAGGAACTTGAAAACCCTTTCACACAAAAATGGGGTGAAAAGAGAAATCATGAGTACCTCCTCACAGAGTTTAATGCTATAAAGAAGAAGCCAAAAGAGGATACCCCAGAATTTATAAAATGATTCAATAAGAAATATAATAAACTGTCAGGTGAGATAAAACCTCCTCCAACTGCTACTCCAGTAGCTTTTTCGGGATCCCTTGAATCTGAATTTGGTTTTACTATGAGGGAAAGGAAGTCTCTCGCTCTAGATCAACTCCAAATCGATGCACTTAAGGTGGAAGAAAATTTCACCTCAGCAGGGAAGTCAAGAGGAAAGCAAGAACCTACTGAGAGTAAAAGAGGGAAAGAAGAAGCATCCTCCTCAGGTCAAGATAAAGAATCACCAGACTTGAAGTGGATAAACTCATTAGGAGTTTATCACGTAAGGTTGGAAAGCTTGAGCTGAGAACAAGAATCTCTCCAAACAGAATTCTCAAGTCAACAATCGGGGTTATAACCCATAGTATATAAGGCCTCCATTGCAAATACTTCCAAGGGAAATAAATGTACAACTCGATCAGATATCTTGCCCTCTATATTTAGAAGATGATCATGATGAACAATCGTCGGAGACACATGAGATGCAGGGAAACTTGTATTCCACTTTCTCTGAAGAAGAACATGAAAATATGCCTCACCAGGAGATGAGTCATGATAGAGAAGCAACAACAAATGAGGAGGATATAGATTATTATTGTAAATAGTTTGCATTATTCATGCAAACACAACCACACCATAAGTATGAGCTAAGATCTTCAAAGAAGAGGTCAAGGTAACCAAAACAACGAGAGGGAACTTCCCCCACAGTTATTCTCCCAGAACCAAATAAAGGGAAAGGTAAGTTGAATCCTGACCCTTCCAAGATAAAGGTCTCCTCAAATAAGGAGAGTAATAGGTCTGAGGGACATGAAGAAAAGGAGGCACTGGTTCTGCAAACCACTACTAGTAGTAAGGAAGGAAAAACAGAGCCATGAGGTATAGAAAATTTCCAACCTACATTCAATCTTCAGAAATATCTTGAAAAGGTAAATATTCATGTTCCTTCGATTGATATTCTAAAGAAACCTACTTATAAAGCACGAGTCTCTCAATTCATGCATCCATTCGCCTCAACACTAATCCATGACAGTGTAAACCTTCAAGAGGTGAGGCCAATGGTTTTTTTTGGGCCACATGTGGAAGAACGTGATCCTTCTACTGCATCTTTCTACGTGACCCTAGTAATCTATGACCTATTATTGCATAATTTCATGTTGGATTTTGGAGCCTCACACAACCTCATGCCCCTAGCAGTGATGCAACAATTGGGCTTGCAGATCACCAGGCCCTACAAGGACCTATACTCCTTTGAATCTAAGAGGGTCAAATTCTTCGAAATGATAAAGGATCTAGTGGTAAACCTGGCTCAAATCCCTATGAAGAGCGTCGTAATGGACATAATGGTGTCAAACATTCCCCCTTGGTTTGACATGCTCATATCTATAACTTGGGATTCCAAGGTGGGGTGTTCTATCAAGTTAGATCTGACTTATGTTGTTATTCCCACTTTTGGAGGAGAGCAAAGGAGGTTTTACATAGAGTCCAAGTTTGTAAAAAATGTGATCCTATCTAAAGGCTAAGAAAACTCCCCAGTGCATGGGAAAGAAAGTGAGCTCTCTTGCTTGTTCCTAGAAGAAGATGAGACCATCTTAGAGGAAACATTGGTACATCTAACAAGGCAATCAAAACACTAGTACACAAATGAATATAAATTACAAAAATTATACTTTGACGGAGCAAACTCAAAAGAGGGAAATGGAGCTGGAATATTGTTGGTGTCTCCAGAGGGCAACCTGATACCCCTCTCATTCAACCTGGAGTTTGAGGCAACTGACAATGTGGCGGAGTATGAAGCATTACTCCTTGGTTTACAAACGGCAAAAAATATGAATATTGAATGCCTAACGGTCTATGGAGACTCTAAATTGGTCGTAAGGCAGATCAGAAATCAATGCCAAGCCAAACACCCCACACTGAGGACTTACTGGAATGAAGTCTAATTAATAATTTATTCCTTGCCTTTAATAGCCAATTTATGTTGATGGAAGGAAACATAATGACTGACTCCCTTGTTGTAGCGACAAGAAGTTTCACGACCCCTTGAAGTTTGTTCCTCGGGTATGAGGTAGAAGTCTGATACATACTCGCTATACCTAATAATGTCAAGCACTTGCAGGTATTTGAGGATGACGAGCAGATGAAAAGATTCATAGAAGTCATTGGGGAGTTCGCCCACTCCACCATCGATTAAGACGAAGAAAAAGCAAATCAAGAAGCCACTTCGTTGAAAGATACAGTGGTTGGGTGTAAAAAAAAAATTGTTAGGAAACCAGCTCAAAAAAAGATAGAAAAGATAGATCAACGCCTTAGAATTCAGCCTCTTCGAGGGGGCATCCTCCTTTACATTACACAATGAACAATTCTTGGATGATACAAATGACTAAACCTCCCTTCTATATATAGGTGTCTAAGGGGCCACAATATAATCAAGCTGACATAACAGTAATACCATAAGGGCACAAAAATAACAATAGTGGGTTTCTATGGGGCATACTAATAACAATATGGGGACAATAGGGGCACAATAATAACAATAAGGGATACAATGACATAGTAATGGGGAATCACTAGTATTATAGGGACCTAACATGCCCCTCTCCTTCCGAAAAGTGTTGTCCTCAACACTTGAGTAGTTCTGGATGCTTCTATATAAAATTCTCATCCCCCCATGTGGAATCTTCAACAGATAAGTTCTTCCACTTGATGAGATGCTCCGAAATTAATCGATTTCGTAGCTATCGAATTCTTGTTTCTGTGAGTGCTTCCAATTCCAATATGATTTTTCCTTCCTCGTTAAGTTCTGGCAATATTGTTTGAACTGGGAGCTTGTCACCTATAACCTTCTTTAAACATGAAAGATGGAAAACTGGGTGTACTTGGGAAGATGCAGGAAGCTCCAATTTGTATGCCATAGTACCAATCTTTTGCAACACCTTGTACGGACCATAATAATTTAGTGATGATTTATTATCCTTCTTAGTTTTCTTGAGGGACATTTGTTTATATGGTTGTAGCCGTAGGAATTCCCAGTCACCTACATCAAAACCTCTTTCGGTGCAATGTTGATCTGTCTATTGTTTCATTCTATTCTGCGCCAACATGAGGTTATCCTTTAAGAGTTGGAGAACTTGTTGTTGATGCTCGATGTGATGTTCCACTTCTTGAACCTTAGATTTTTTCTCTTAAATATGATGTGATGGATGGTGGATGATATCCATAAAGTGCCATAAATGGGGTCATTGTTTCTGTAGTATGGAAGGAAGTGTTATACCATCATTCATCCTGGGGAAACCATTTGACCCATTGTGTATGTTTATCAGATACAAAGCAACGAAGATATCCTTCCAAACATTTGTTTACTATCTCAATTTTCCCATCAGATTGAGGATGATAAGATGAACTATGAGCTAACTGAGTACTGAGACAAGAAAATAATTTTGTCCAAAAATTTCTAGTGAAAATGGGATCTCTATTGCTTACAATAATATTTGGGTTTCCATGTAGCTTTTGAATTGTTTCCATAAATGCAGTAGAAATTGTACTGGCTTTAAATGGATGTGATAATGCACAAAAGTGTGCATACTTGGTAAGTATATCAACTATGACACTCTTTCCATGAAACTTGGGTAAACCTGTGATAAAATCCATTGAAACATCCTCCCAATGTTGGCTTGGAATGGATAAAGGTTGTAATAGACCTGGGGTCTTAATTGTTTCAACTTTATTTTGTTGGAAAATCAAACATTCTGCCACAAAATTTTGAATATCCGATTTAAGGCAATCCCAAAAAAATTCCTTCTTAACCCTGTGGTAAGTTTTTAAAAATCCTGAGTGCCCTCCTAAGGGAGAAGTGTGCAATTCCATAAGAATCTTTTGTTTGAGTTGCGAATTATTACATAGGTGTAAATGATCTTTGTACCATAACGAATCATTTTTCCAGCTAATGTATTAGATGTACTGGGAACTTCTTGTATCTTTCGAATGAGTGCCCACACTTCTTCGTCATTCTTCCATTCCTCCCTTGCTTCGTTATCCAATCTGGTTGGATAATAGAAATGGCGCACAACAATGCTTCCACATCCTCATCCTTTCTTGAGAGTGCATTTGCCACAACATTTTGCTTCCCTTTTTTGTAGATGATTTCAAAGTCATAAGCCAACATCTTTGTGACCCATTTTTGTTGCTCTTTAGAGGATAATATTTGTTCTAAAAAGTATTTAAGACTATCATGATCCGTTTTTACCTTAAAGTGTCTTCCCATTAGGTAGGGTCGCCATTTCTTAAGTACATGTAGTATTGCCAACATTTCCTTCTCATAAATAGCTTTGTGTAAATACTTTCCCTTGATTGGATGACTTTCGAAAGCAATGGGTCTTTCATCTTGCATTAAAACAACACCAATTCCATTCCCTGAAGCATCACATTCCAAAATAAAGGTTTTTGTGAAGTCCAACGTAGCTAAGACCGGTGCTTGACACATTGCCTCTTTAAGATGTTCAAAGGTATTTGTTGCTTTTGGAGTCCATGAAAATGCAACTTTCTTCAATAATGTTGTTAGAGGTGCTTCTACTCTCCCATAATTCTTAACAAACTTGCGATAATACCATCTCAAAATGAGAAATCCTCACAGATGCTTTATGGATGTGGGGATTTTCCCTTCCTTAATGGCTTTAATTTTGATAGGGTCTACCTTAACACCTTCATGAGATACAATATGACCCAGATATTCCACCTATTGTACTCAAAAGAAACATTTGGAGCTTTTTGCATATAATTGTTTCTCCTCCAATAGTTTGAGCACCCTGTCAACATGTTCAACATGATCCTTCCAACACTTGCTATAAATTAGTATATCATAAAAAAATACTAACAAAAATATTCTAAGGAAGGGTTTGAAAATGGAATTCATCAAACCTTGAAATGTAGAAGGTGCATTGGTAAGGCCAAAAGGCATGACCAAAAATTCATAATAACCCTCATGATTTCTAAATGTTGTTTTCGAAATGTCTTCATTCTGATTTGATGATATCCTAAACGAAGATCCAACTTGGTGAAGTAAATTGATCCATGCAATTCATCCAAAAATTCATCAATGATAGGATTCAGAAATTTATCTTTAATAGTGAGCTTGTTGAGCTCCCTATAATTTGGACACATGCACCATGATCCATCCTTCTTGTGCACCAATACTATTGGAGCACAGAAAGAACTTTGACTAGGTTGAATTATACCAGCCTCTATCATTTCTGCAACCATACATTCAATTTCACTTTTTTGGGCATAGGGATATCTATACGGCATGATGTTTGGAGGAACACTTCCTACAATCAAATGAATAGCATGATCATGATCACGAATAGGTGGGTTAACTTTGGGAGTATCAAATACCTTGGAATGATTGTCCAATACTTTTTGGAGATTTGGAGAAATAGATGATTTCGATGTGGGAACCTCTAGTGAACATAATTGTGCAATTACACCTCATTGTTCCTTCTTTAGAAGATTTGTCATACTATTAGAGCTGATTATCTTTCTCAGTTTCCCTGCAATGCCCCTTAATTCAACTTCCTCTCCCTCCACACAAAATTTCATGAAAAGTTCTTGAAAATTAAAATCTATTGTACCCAAGGATTGTAGCCATTGGACTCCTAGTACAACATTAGCACCACCCACTGGAATGGAAAGCATTGGGCTATTCGATACATATTCTCCCATGGATATCTTGATATTATGGCACTTTCCATAGAAATTTATGGTTCCTCCACTTGCAACCATCACTTGACACTCTGGTGCTGGATATAGGAAGCAATTCAATTCCTTTTCTATCTTACAATGAATAAAATTATGGGTACTTCCCGAATCAATCAACACTATTACCTTTTTTTCTTGATATGTCCTTCTATCTTGATAGTTTGAGTGGTAATTCCAACCAATGCATTACAAGTTATGGTCGGATTCATTTCTTCTTTATATAGGGTTTGTTCCTAGAGTATATCCTCTTCTTTTGACATTTCTTGTTCCTTTTCTTCCTCCTCTTCACAATCTATGTAGAATAATTTCTTCTCAGCACACTTATGACCTTTAGTGTATTTGCTATCACAATTGTAACAAGGTCCTTTTGCTCTTTTTTCTTCCAATTTTTGTGGTGTCAACCTTGTAGGTTGTGGAAGGTTAAGGGAAAGAACACTTCCATCTTTATAGTTGTGAGTGGTAGGCTTCCTGGTTGCCATAATTTTTCTTTCCATTTTTCTTGCTAACATGCATGCCTTCTCCAATAAATCAGGTTCCCAAAGGAGAACCTCATGTTGGATATTATCTTTTAAAGTCCCTATGAACACATCAATCCTATGCTCCTCTGGAATATCTTTTACTCTTATGCTCAATTTTTTGGAAGTCCTCAATGTGCTCCATCATTGAACGCTTTTCTTTGAGATTTATCAATTGGCTAAAAAAGGTGTTTCTTTTTGTATCCTCATAATGTACTATCATTTCTTTCGTAAAAATTTCCCAAGGGACAATTTGTTTATGAGAGCAAAGCCATCGATACCATACAAATTGATTTGGTTCCAAATATAAAGTTGCAATGCGTACCTTTTGTGTGTTTTGCATGTTATGGAGATCTAAAAATTGCTCCATTTGTAGTATCCATGTTCTGGGATCCTTGCCATCAAACTTCCTCATATCGATTTTTGGAACAAGGTGGGTCTTCAATCCAACATTAGAGTCTATGAAATCATGATTAACATTTCTTTTGTTCTCATCATGAGTTTCCTTTACTACCCTTTCACCATTAATGACCATTTTTTGTAGCAACTTATTCATATTTATCTTCAATTCTTCCATCTTAGCTTCCACGCCATCCATCTTAGCTTCCACACCATCCATCTTAACTTGCATGCCATTCATATTAGCTTCTATGCCATCCATCTTAACTTGCATGCCATTCATATTAGCTCCCACGCCATTCATCTTGGCTTCATTTACCTTTAGTGAGAGTGAAATTTGTTGTACTTGGTCTTGTAATTTTGATATATCATGTTGCATTTCTTCCTCTTCTTCACAAGTCATGTTAGAGCTTTCAGGTTGCTTACTTGCTGTTTCCATTTTCTTTCTTCGGGGCATTAAATAATGCTAATAATTATTCACTATTCCCTTTGCATTCCTTCAAACTAATTTTTCAAACCAATCTTATGCAAAATTTAAAAAAAAATACATGCCTTTTTTTCACTTTGTAAGAGCTTGATATTAAATCTATTGTATTTCTATAACTGCAGATCTCAAATATCTGAAATCGCATCCTGCGGTACCCCTTTGAGTCTTCTTCCTAACCTCGCAAGTCTGATCAAGATTGGATTCTCCAAGGAAGCATTATGCCAAATCTCCCACGGTGACCTGATTATAGACTAGTTCGGTAGAATGAACTTGTATGACGTGCCACGTGTCACTGTTTTGACCTTAGTACCTGAAACTGATACACAAAAAATGACATGCCATCCTATTTCTGAAAATTCTTATGAAATTTCAATTTGATGCTCAAAACAAAAGCTATGATGATATCCACAGGTTGCTGGTTTGGAATGTAATTCGGGCATTTGTAAAAACGCTAACTTCCTCAGATCATTTCTCTGCAAATATAGCGAGACAGTCTCTAAAATTTGGACTTGAAGTTCAAAATGATTTAATCTCGATTGGGTTTTTTTTTTGTAGCTTCTTAAACGTCGTAGAAAAAAGTTATAGCAAAAATGCCACGATGACCTGTTTGGAGCAGCGAAACCCTAGAATCCAAAGCTCTGATACCAAATGTTAGGAAACCAGCTCACAAAAATATAGAAAAGATAGATCAACACCTTAGAATTCAGCCTCTTCGAGGGGGAAACCTCCTTTGCATTACACAAATGAACAATTCTTGGATGATACAAATGACTAAACCTCCCTTCTATATATAGGTGTCTAAGGGGTCACAATATAGTTAAGCCGACATAACAGTAATAACATAAGGGCACAAAAATAACAATAGTGGGTTCCTATGGGGCATACTAATAATAATATGGGGACAATAGGGGCACAATAATAACAATAAGGGATACAATGACAATAGTAATGGGGGGAATCAGTAGTTTGTAGAGGCCTAACATTTTTCAACTGAAAGGGAAGACCATCCATCATGTACTAGTTCCACTGGAAAGAATTTTTAATAAGGATGACATAACCTCCAAACCAATGGCTCTGGAGATAAACAAAGAAGTAGAAGACTACTATATCGGCTCGGAGGAACAACCCTAGATGATCAGGCTGTCAAAAGGAATCCCCTTCCAATACAAACAAAGGTATTTATATCTATTCAAAACCTAAAAGGATGTTTTTGCTTGGTCTTATGAGAATTTGAAAGAATTTGATACTAACATCATTCAACATAAGATTCCTTTGAAGAGTGGAATAAAACCATTCAAGAATAAACTCAGGAAGATAAATCCACTCTTACTCCCCTCCATCGAAAATAAGTGAGAAAGATGGTACAGGAAAAGATCATAGTGCCTTTAAGGTACTCTGAGTGGCTGACCAACTTAGTCTCTGTCCTGAAAAACAACGGAGAAATAAGGCTATGTGTCGATTTACATAATTTAAACAGGGCGTCACTGAAAGAAAACTACCGACTGCCTAAGATGGATCATATATTGCAAAAGGTGGTTGGCGTAGGAAGAATGTCCATGATGGATGGGTTCTTTGGTTACAACCAAGTAGCAGTCCACCCTAATGATCAGAAGAATACTCCTTTCACCACCCCATGGGGAATGTTCATGTTACACTCGCATGCCCTTTGGTCTTATTAATGGCGGGGCCACATTTTAGAGAGCTATGGACATAGCCTTCATAGGGGAGCAAGAAAAAATTTTGGTGGTTTATTTAGACGATATCACAATATTTTCTAAGACCGAGGAAGAGCACATCCTCCACTTGAAGCTCACCTTTGAAAAATGGAGGAGGTATGGTCTTTCTTTAAATCCTAATAAATCTCAATTCACTCTGAGTGAGGGGAAGCTACTAGGACACATAGTAGTGCAGGAAGGTGTGAAGAACAATCCTAAACAAGTCGAAGCCATCAGTCATAATTCTCTTCCTAGGAATAACAAAGAGGTCAAAGCCTTTTTGGGGAGAATAAATTTCTTGAAGAGGTTCATACCCAACTATGCTGAAATAGGAAAGGGTATTACAAACATGCTTAAGAAGGAAAATGAAGTCAAGTGGAGCCCTGTCCCTAGATATTCTTTCATTAGAATTAAATATGCTTTGGCTGAAGCCCCTATACTAGTCAGCCCTGACTATTCAATTCCTTTCTATATCCTTTCTTTCGATTCTACACATATTATTGCCAAAATGTTGCTTTATAAAAATAAAGATGGTTATGAACACCCTATCCCCTTCTTCAGCTAAGTCCTAAGGGATGTTGAGTTGAAATATAACATCTTGGAGAAAGAAGACTATGCACTAGTCAAGGCTTTGAAGGTGTTTCATATGTATGTGCTACAATTAGAAATCATAACATTTGTCCCAATGACAGAAGTCAAGGGCATCCTAGTGCAGGGAGACATTGAAGGAAGAAGGGGTAGGCGGTTAGAAAAATTACAAGAATATGAGCTAGACATAAAGCCTACTAAGCTCATAAAAGGCCAGGGGTTGGCCAAGGTTTTATCCGAATCAAATTACCAAGATTTAGGGGAAAAGATGATAACAGAGGAAGGGAGACAATAGGATCATTAGAGCAGGATTAAAACATCCGAGCAAAAGATTTATGCTAAGTATTAGGGATCACCCTGGTATAAGAACATTGTTCATTATATCTTATTCCTGAGGTGCCCGTTAGGGCTAGATAAATCCAAATACTGAACTATGAGATTGCAAGCACAAAAATATATCATATCCAATGGCTTGCTCTACTAAAAGGACCTGGTGGGGGTATTTATGTTATGTTTGGTGGAGGGTGAAACCCATAAGGTGATTGAGGATCTTCACAAAGGAGTTTATGGAGGTCACTACAACTAGAAGACCGCAACACATAAAATCCTCAATGTAGGATTCTACTGTCTTACATTGTTTGTCAATGTTCATTCCCAGGTCAGGTCGTGCCAGAAGTGCCAAGTGTTCACTGAGAGGAAAAATATTTCTCCTCTCCCCCTGGGCCCTAATTCCAGTACATGTAGAAGAATCTTTGAGACAATGGGGATTAGATTTCATAGGAGAAATAAACCCACTGTCCAATGCCCAACATAGGTGAATATTTACGGCCACGGATTATTTTACCATGTCGGTAGAGGCCATCCCAGCTAGAAATGCTACAAACTCAATGGTAATCAAATTTATGGAGGAGAACATATTACCTTGCTTTGGTTGTCCCTTCAAAATAATCATTGATAATGCTCAGGTCTTCAAATCTTCCAAGTTCACCAGCTTCTGCCACAAATATAATATCATCATTGGGCACTCCACTACCTACTATCCTCAAGGTAACGACTTCGCTGAGTCCTAAAAAACAACTGTGGCGAGGGTGCTAAAGAAGACCATCACCAAGAATCAGTGGAATTGGGACTCCCAAATGAATTTTTCCCTATGGTCTAACCTAGTAACTCCTAAATGATCCATGGGGA
Source organism: Pinus tabuliformis (assembly GCA_031772625.1). Lineage (NCBI taxonomy): Eukaryota > Viridiplantae > Streptophyta > Pinopsida > Pinales > Pinaceae > Pinus > Pinus tabuliformis. Next base: position 895,952,074 of record CM062815.1, read on the forward strand.
AATCGCCTTTTGAGGTAGTGTATGGTAAGGTTGTAGTCTTCCTGATCCAATTAGCAATGTCGGTGGCAAAGTTACTACAATAATTTGAGGAAGAGCCAAGTCCCTTGACAAGAAGGATAAATCAGCTGGTCAAGCTTCATGAGAACAAAGAACAGGCGAGGGTAAAATTGTCAAATTACCAACAAAAGATGAAATCCCTGTTTGACAAGAAGGCCAAGAATCGACCTATTCAACCAGGAGATTTATTTCTCCACTGGGACGTCTAACGGGAAGACAAAGGAAAACACGAAAAATTTGATCCGCTATGGTTAGGCCCTTTCAATATTGCAGAAGAAAGAGGAAATAACACGTACATGCTTCAAAATCTAGACGGTGAATCTCTAGAACTCTCGGTAAATGGTCAGTTCCTCAAACTTTATTTCCAAAACTAGAGGTACTTGTCTTACACTCATTGTAAATACCGGTGTGTGTATTGTAATTGTTATATGAAATTTCCAGTTTATGTTCAAAAGTCCACTTTCTCATAATTATCATTTGTTTAGAGATAACTCCATGCCCAATGGAAGGAAGGCTACCACCATTCTATAGGTTCTCAGCACCTTGCCAGCAAGGCACTGTCCCTAGTTGGAGCCAATGTTGTCACTCACTGCATTATGAGCTTTCAGTTGATAAAAGATGCGAAAAAGTAGTGAATTTTGATTCCATATTCCAGACCATAGAAGCATTCAAACCCAAATTAGACCCTCTCCATTTCATAGTTCTCAGAACAAGCTTTCCAACAGTATATGGAAGTCCGCAAATGGACTTTTGAATCAAAATATATGGCTTGTTAAAGTTAAGAGGTTTTGTTACCTTTGAAGGGAAGGAAAAAAGCATATCAGAGGTCCGAGAACTCATCGCCATCGCAAATGGGCACTTTTCTCAAGTGGAAACAGGGAAGAGCAGCCAAATCAATGATCGGTCAATCACCGATATCGCAAATCGTAAATCAGCCAGGCCCTGGGCATAGTCCATCAGCTTATCGGCAGTGGGTAGGTCTTGGATATTTCATATCACAAACCTGAAATATCGTAGTCCTATATCTCGCAGTACTACGATATCATAGTCTCGTAGCCTCGCGATCCTGCACATCAAATAACACAATACCAGAAAATTGGTGATCGATGAGCTCTAAGGACCATTCTTAAGGAATTGTGGGGGGGGGGGGGTTGGGGGGGATACGCCGATAGCGCAAAACCACTGAAAATTGGACTATAGTGTTAAAGAGATGGGAGGGGCTGATTTCATTTTACAAAGGGAATCAACTACAAAACCAGAGGCAGGAAGGCCTTTTCTCTCTCCTCCACGGGGCCACATGGCAGAGCACCATTGGTCCAGATGAATCCACATGGCAGCTGAGGTTATTCTTCACCATCTTATTAATATGGAGAATTCTTAGCAATACTATTTTATAACTAAATGTATAATAACAAATAAGAAATATTTACTAGTTATAACTAAAATTTATATTAAATAATTCCTATCCCTTGTAGCATATTTGAACCTTTCTCTTAACCTTAAAACCTGGCTATTAATTATATAGAACAACTATTTTTATCTTATTATTATATAATCTCCCATACTCTTTTTATTAACTTTCTCATCAACTTATTACTCTTATTACTAATTTACAATAACTAAAATATTAATAATTCATAACTAAAATTAGAATATGAAATCATTTATAGCTATAATTAGAATATCAATTAATTCCATTCTAACTTCTTTGACTTTTCTTTTTATCGAGTCAACTGTTCTCCAATGGCTAGTTTTTCAATGGTTGACCCTGGGCTATCATGCATCCCTGCTATTTATTCTTAAAGATTGTTTGATTTTTTCACCTTCTCTTGAGGATGAATGATCCGGATTTAAACAGGAACACAACAAATTACAGAGATAACCATATACACAAACATGCAGCGGAAATAATACTTCATTTCATTAATGGAAAATACTAAAATATGCTTACAACCAGAAATGGAAATAAACCAGCTAGGGCAATGGTAGCTTATCTCTGAGAAGAGATGTGATGGCTACATGCCTCTGAACTGTTCCCCAACTATATTACAATGAGGCTCAAAGGCCTATTTATTAATGGAAAACCCTTCACATCCCGAAACCTAACCCTAGAAGATGAAATGCCAAATTGTGGGCCCCGTTTGGGTAAATTGATACATCAATTTCCCGGGGTCGTAACTTTGGCATACGATCTCCGTTTGACGCGTACGATAGCTCGTTAGAAAGATCTATCCATGGACCCATGTTGCCCCAGATTCCCAAAAAAACGTTGTTTAGGGCCTCAAAACGGCTCCGGAAGTTCAGGATCCGAAAAACTGCTAAAAATAGTAAACTGTGCTACAATTTAGGAAACTGTAAAAGCTAAAAGAGACAGTTGTGGGGGTTCAAATGGGATAGGTGGGTGGCCACCAACATCCACCTGGATCATTCCTCCCCCCTTAGGAAGCAATGGTCCCCATTGCGTTGAGTTCCTCCCTGAGATGAGGAAGCTTTTGCTGAGCTGGGTCTCTGGTGAGCTGTTCTGAAATCTCTGATGTGTCCAGAAATGGTGGGAAGCATGGTCGACGACGGTCCACATTGAACACTCAGTGCAAGCCAAGGAATGGAGGAGGGTTGTGCTTCAAAGCATTGTTTCCCGTAGCCTTGGTACTGGTGTAAGGACCATGTCGGAGTCGCCTGAGTTTCTGATGGGTTCTGGTAAGGCATTATCTCTGCAGATGTAACCAAACTTTGTCGCCCACCTGAAACTTGTGTGGTACCCCTGTGGGTGAGGAGAAGTTGTTCCTGTGTTCTGTCATGACCGTATCCCTTTGTTGCTGCTGCTGCGTGGAGGAACCCTTTACGGGGGTCATGGATGTAGCAACGATCTTCCCATTACTTTGGGAGTGAACCAGACAAATGAATTTCCTGGTCTGGGAGATGAGCTTGCTACCTTTCTTAGCAGTTATCAAAGAGGTGGCGGTAGGTGGGGCTGCCTCCGGTATCTTGTATAATGAATCACCCAAAGAAATAATGACAGCGCGAGGCCTTGACTCATACACAGCATGTCGCCTCCACAAGTATGGTTGGCCTAATAATACATCACAAACATCCAGAGGTGTAACATAACATAATACCTCGTCGGTGAAGGGCTTGATGTTGTAGGGAAGGCGGAACTGCTGGCGAACTTTGAGATCTCCTCCTTCATGAAGCCACCCGATACTGTACGGCTGCGGGTGTGGTGTAGTCGGTAGGCCCAACTGCTTCACGACCTCTGCTGAAATGAGGTTCTTTTGGCTGCCACTGTCGACAATGAATTGCAGCGGCGAACCCTTCACCCACATCTGTGAGTGGAAAAGATGCTCCCCTTCCTCTGGATTTTCGGGCTCATTTTTCTGGATTTTAGCGGTGGCAATAGTGGCGCTGGGATCCGCATCAATGATCTGCTTCCCTTTACCATTACCCTTATTGGGTTCTGGCTCAGGGTCAGAACATGCATCTGATTGGGAAGCCTTTAACTCGGCCACCAGTGACTGCTTTGTCCGACACTCACTTGTGTTATGAGTGGGACTCTTGTGGAATTCACACCACTTTCCTGTGTCCTTCTTCGGCTTCGTGGTGTTGTTCTTTTCTTGCGGCTTCGACGGGTTGTCTTTGGTCACCCTGCCTTGGCTTTGTCCTTTGGGCTTCAGATTTGCAGATCCAGAGTCTCGCTTCTTCTGTTTGAACTTTTGCTCGATTTTGACATCGTATCGGTATGCTGTGCCAAGTGAGTAGATGTTCAAGAACCCCATCTCTTCCTGGATGTATCTGTGTAGGCAGCCACGGTATTTGAGTACTAGATGCAGCTCAGTATCTTTGATACCCAACTGTGTGCGAAGGGTATGAAAAATGTTTGTGAACTCCGGCACACCTTAGTCTCGTCCCTGCTGTAGTGTGGTCCATTTGATGTATTTGTCCTCATAGCTTCCGACAGGGTAGTATTGCTCCTTGATGGCATCCCAGAAGTCATTCCAAATGGGTGCGGCTGAAAATAGTGAGCCTGTACTTTCATCCTTCTGCTCGAAGTAGGTTTCCCACCAGTCCTTGACGTGGGGGGCTGCTTTGAGAAGAGCGAAAACAATCTTTTCCCGACTTGAAAATTCATGAACAGAAAAATACCCATCTAGCAGATTTAACCATTTATCTACGGCATCTGCATCTATTTGACCATCGAAGATGGGGATTTCAAAATTAACTTGTACCTTAAATGGTGTGGCATTTCCAGAGTCGCTGTTGGAAGCCGATGCGTCGCCTCTGGGTAGCCGCTGAAGGATTTGCGCAAAGCTATCCATCATCGCGTTCCTTTGCCGCTCGAGCGCTTCTTCGAGCAAGATTTTGATAGGATCTCCTGCCCCCTCGTCTTTCTTCTCATCCGCCATTGGAGGCCGTCGGGATTTGCGAGGCTGGTCTTGCAAAGGTTCGACCAGTTCAAGCCCTAAATCCTTATATCCCGACATCGTTAGGGACATGCAAAGAAAAACAGAGAAAAAGCAGACCGCTCTGATACCACTGATCTGGATTTAAACAGGAACGCAACAAATTACAGAGATAACCATATACACAAACATGCAGCGGAAATAATACTTCATTTCATTAATGGAAAATACTGAAATATGCTTACAACCAGAAATGGAAATAAACCAGCTAGGGCGATGGTAGCTTATCTCTGAGAAGAGATGTGGTGGCTACATGCCTCTGAACTGTTCCCCAACTGTATTACAATGAGGCTCGAAGGCCTATTTATTAATGGAAAACCCTTCACATCCCGAAACCTAACCCTAGAAGATGAAATGCCAAATTGTGGGCCCCGTTTGGGTAAATTGGTACATCAATTTCCCGGGGTCGTAACTTTGGCATACGATCTCCGTTTGACGCGTACGATAGCTCGTTAGAAATATCTATCCGAGTACTACCACTTTGGGAGGCAACATCGGTCCATGGACCCATGTTGCCCCAGATTCCCAAAAAAACGTCGTTTAGGGCCTCAAAACGGCTCTGGAAGTTGAGGGCCCGAAAAACTGCTAAAAATAGTAAACTGTGCTACAATTTAGAAAACTGAAAAAGCTGAAAGAGACAGTTGTGGGGGTCCAAATGGGATAGGTGGGTGGCCACCAACATCCACCTGGATCAATGAACCGCATTAGTTGGTTCAAAATGTCAACCAAATCCTAATGATGTGATTAATCTGAAAGACATTCATTCTACAATATGGATCACACAAGTCTTAGACCGAATGATATTTTATATATTTAACTTTAAAAGGATCTGTAAATGAATTGAAAATGGAAGGTGATGTGTATTAATCACGATTAGAAACTGGCTTTAATTGAAAATTTGTTGCGCTATCTTAATTAAAAAAATATTTATTTTTTTGGTTGTTGAGTCCAAATTTTAGGGATATTGATTTTTGTCCTGGGTTGAAGTGGGATATATTGTGCATTTTCTCTCCCTCTCTCTGTGTCTCATGGAGACAAGCACTTTTGTGTTTCCTAAACATGTTGGCACAAATTATTTTTATTGGAGAAAACACATGCAACCTATATTCATGTAGTATTCGTCCTTGCAATATTATTATTTGGTTAGATTGAGTTGTGGCAGAAAAACCATGGAATATATATATATATATATATATATATATATAATTCCTTAAAAGGATATTTACCAATAAATAAATAGGATGTATGATGTATGTACTTGGGATGGATACACTTAGATATGAGATTTTTCATGATAAGATTCTAGATGAAATTCTAGATATTCTTAATGGATGAGAGAGAAATATCGATTAAGTTGTTTAGTTGGCATAAGATGCTAAATGTGGAAAAAACATAAAAGCTCAATGGGAGAGAAAGACAGGCTTTTATGGAAAAGCTTAGCAAAGTGGATAAGGAATCCCACAAAAGTGGGACGTCGCTAAAAGAAACTCTATCACGAAGGAAAGGTATTAAATACCTTTGAAAGAGATCAACAAGGGGGTTCTTGAGACTTGGGTAAGAGCTTCTCTACTCGGGGGTGAACTAGAGGGAACAATTATAGGATGGGTGGAAATAGGTGTGAACTCCCAAGTACTTCTATTGATGATTTGATGTACTCTATTATTTGAACTGGTTGCATGTAATAGTTGTATTCTAGATTTTATTTATAATTTTACACTAACTTTTCAGAGGAATTGAAATCTTCTATAGAAAGGTGGGGAATTGGGGAAATAGTGATTTAGAAATGAAGAATGTGAATCTTAACGTCAGTGAATTTCTTATATTGAGTTACCTAGAAAGAACAAAATTAGTTGAAAGTAAGTAGAGACCCAAATTCCGAGTAGCATAAGACCTTACTAATGAGCTTAAGTCGTGATTTACTATATCTGTTAAGTTGATGAATTAATTTAGAGGGAGAAATAAAAATTATGTTATTAATGCTTCTGGAATTGTGCATGTGAATACACATGATTAGTTGACAATATGTTGCATACCAATGAATTCAGGGCCATAAACCTCTATGTCTAATCAAATTAATGTTATGCAAGGAATGATATACACAATTTCCTGGAGGTACATTCTATTAAGTAGGTAACTTAATTCTATTTGGTAAATTATATATAAATTGCAACTGTGGTGGAAAAGTAAGAAAATTTATGTCGATGTGATAAATTTTATTGGGTATTTCTTACATATGATATTTATAGGATTTGGATTAATAGATCTAGTTATTAAAATATAATAGTCACGGTAGGATTGGAATATGAATTAATATGATTGTGGGGCTGAGGTAGAATATAAATACATATGCCTTTTATAAGAAAGCACATACCAGCAACTTCGAAACTCTGGATTTGGGTACAAAAGTTTAGCTTATGAGATGGTTTGTTTCCAAGCCATGGTAACGGGTTAAGGGGATATAATCCATTATATATAGTAATCAAAACCTTACAATAATCAACCAAGTCAAGAGGAACTAATGGGATTTCCCAAAATTGTAGGAACCCATATAATTCCAATGAGGTACGCTACCGGTTCCTAATAGAAATGCATTTAGTAATTTATGGTTTACAAGAAACTTTACAGAAGGACCAAGCACGTAAATGAAAGTAAAATGGAAACCGAGAATGTTTAAAATAATTACGTGTTCAAACACATTTTTGTACAAATTCCATATCAAATAGCGAGAGTGAATTCTACCTTGATTAATATAATGAGAATGAATTCAACAGACCAAATATTTCAGAAATTGTACTAACTACAAGTTACCATAAGAAATAAAGGAAAAAAACAGAGCTTCCATTTTTGTAACATATGAGAACAAACAGTGAGAAAATTGTAGACATGAGAAATACCCAGCAAGTATCGAAGGGGCATAAGAGGCACATAATATGCTAAAAATGATGAGGTTAATGTGTGAGAGAAACCCTATTGAGGATTGTACAATGGGTAGATATCAATATTACATCATGATTATATTTCAGAATACCAGGATCAAAATAAGCCTCATAAGGGATGCATGCATACCAAAGAAATAATAACTAACAAATTCTTAAATTACATCTGTGAATAGGCGTGAGATAAAAACAAAGCAGAGAAGTATGGCAACGATCATCATTCACTTCAAAAGTATTATGGCACAATAGAACACATCAACTTAAATAAAATTACCACAAATATATATCTAAATATATTGTACATTGAGATGAACCTCAGAAATCTTACGAATTGATTATATTTACTTCCAAATGGAAATGAAGTAGATAAAGAACACTCGTAAAAGTGTAGTTTTCCAAACTAGAATTTGGGGAAGGCCATGAAGTCTTGATACAAGCATTGAAGAGTTATGATTACAAAAAAACATAGAGGTAATTAAGAAACTGCGTGTAAAGGGGTATTACACCCTTGGAATAAAATCAATTTCATTATAATCATGATGACAAATACTTTATTTCCAATACAACAAAACCACCCTTCCCAATTGGAAAAATGTGCTAAAATCCACCACTAGATCAAGGTGATCGAATCGAATTGGAACAAGAAGAGGGATGTTAGCCGAAAAATCACACAAGTGATAGCCGGAGAAAGACTTAGATCATCACACTGGCCATACATGTATTGCCACAACACATAGAAATTGAATAAGTATTGTCAGCAAAGGAACACTTAAATAAGCTATTCATAAGGTGAGTGGTGGGCTCCAGTATTATAGCAATAATGCTACAACTCCTGGAGCTTCCTTCTTTAACTTTATCAACCCGGTTGTTCGTAACAAACTTGGAAGCGACGGTGCTGTATGCACAAGTACTAGCTCTTGCCGCAACTGTCACTTGGTCAGCTGGCACAAGTCCGCTAGGGGCTTAAGCCAACTTCTATGAGCTCTTAGAAGAAGCTTTTTAACTGATGGATGAAAGCTAGCTCAAATGAAGCTAATCTACTTGCAGAAAGAAACTGAAAGCCAACAAGAAACACAAACCCTAGCAAACCCTCATTCTACCAGCTAGTCCTACTGATGCAAAGATGGGACTGAAAAGTACTGAAAGAGATGCCATTACTTCTATGAAGGTAAGATGCATGTGTCTAGACTACTTCTACCTGAAGAAAACATCTTTTTGTATTTTTGAATAAGTTATGTATAATTATCATGCATGTGCTTTTAACTGGCTTTTTACTGTGCAGAGGCAGATCATGGAGGAGAAATGCTTGGAAAAGGTCGGGAAGGTTCAGAGAGGGTTTAAGGAGTCCCTAACATCCTTCCAGAGAGTTTCACAAAGTTTGGCTACCGAGAAACCACGTTTATGAACTTCTACAGGAAGTCTGCAGGGGTTCTACAGGATGTTTCAGAATTTCTACAGGATGTCCAATAATTCCTATAGGATGTTCTACGATTGGATTTTGGATGATGGGTGAATGGAAGAGGCTGCAGGGATGGATAGGGAGGTAGGAAAGGGCTTTGTAATGACTTAGTGACAGAGAGATGAGTTGATGAGAGGGTGTGTAAAGCTAGTTTGTCTTAAAGAGGGCCGAGGAAATGGAAGGCCAAAAAGGTAGGATGATGTGGGCAGTAGAGTAGTTGTGAGACGAGGGGTCTAATTTGGAGATGAGCAGTTGGCCTGGATGAAGCTTGGAAGGACGAGAGAATGATGGAGATGCACTGCACAATATAAACTGAACCAAATCATCCACGTCCTACACATAATCAAAATATTACTAATCTATCCTAACTGTTTAATGAAACCAATGAACAACAACGTTATTTCTAAAGAGAATCATGTATGTTACCGAAGCAAATAAACATTCAAAGAGGTCTGAACGTATGGATAACTTCTAAAAATGAAAATATTGCACCAAATATTGCATGAGTACGCAAACTAATGTTTTTGGTGGGTAGCACTGTCTGCAAGTCCAGCCCCTAGAAAGAGGTGAAAATGAGAGTGCAGGCAACCCTTTTCTGGACTTTTATCAATTCCAATCTCTTTACTCTATTCTAGATATATGAAACAACTCTATCTACTAACAATGACCTACTTAACCACACCACGAAATCTAACTCAACAAACTGCGTTCAAATGCATGTAAAGGAAACCATAATGCTGAAAGAAAAGATATCAATACAAAAGAAGGAGGTCCTAGGCTCTCAGGTTGGGCCCAACCCCGAGAGCTATGGCTCCTTTAGAAACTCAGAACTGAGATCAAATCTGACTGCTTCCCATTAAAAAATAATAATCATAAGTCAAAAGGTCTGCCAATGATGGCTACAAAAGAGCAAAAACAGAGCTAGCAGCTCGTAGTGCAGAATGTGCAACAGTTTTCCAAAAAGTCCTTTTCGAAGGCTAAAGCCTTATCATTTATACATCACGAGGCCCCAAGCTGGCCTCCTAAATCTACGGGACTTGGCTGACCAAACTGGGAGTGAACAGCTGCTTCCTCAAAATTCGTTTGGCTGCCTTCTAGATCCGGTTGTGGTGGTTGTTGGAGCTCGGAGTTGGGGGTGAAGATCCCGAGGAAGGCCATTTAATGCTGTGGACAACCCTCCTACGAATCCTCAACCCCATCTTCGCTGTCTCCTAGCCCTTATCTGCTCGGTTTTGCTCCAACATGTGTCAAAAAACATGAAATGAGCACGTGTTAGCCACCTAGGACTAGTGACTGCCCTTCTTCATACAAATGACATAAACATACTAAAAAATGATGCATAAGTTATGAAAAATGAAGGATTGAGCAAGGGTAGTTAGGCCAAATGAGCCCAAAATGTTACCAAATTTGGGGCTCATCATCACCCCCTAGCTAAAATGATTGCTCATCTTTGAGCAACTAATCCAGCTCCACGTCGTTCATTGCTTTCACCGCCACCCTTACATCCCAGGCTTCTGAAGTAGTATCCTCCTCACTGGCATGGAACCCAGCCTTCCTTTCCACCTCTTCTCACTGCTTATGCTCGTCTTTTTCTATGCTGCCTTCCATCAATCCTAAAAGCAAAGGTGAGCTTAGCTTGAGGCCAATCCAGCTGGCTTGGAGGTTCTGTATGGACTTCTTGTAGAGGGGCACCCGTGCTAGAGCTTCCCTCATTCGAGTTGGAGTGTGATATTCTCTGATTTTGAGGCTGTGGGACAATGTGTTCCATCGGCGGGTGCAAGCATGAACACAGTTGTCCCCTAATAGTCGCTCCATATCCTCGAAATGTGCTATAGCCTGAGCCTGCTGATCCATGTATTTCAATAAAGTTTGAGGGTTGGTGGCTAAGTGTTGGTGGGCCGATATCAATGCAGTGGGATCCCCTAGCTCTGCTCTAATCAACATCGACTCATGTAACTCTCGGTTAATGACCTATTTGACCTCTGCTGCTCTCTTTTCTTCATGGTTCAACCATGAGGCAAATGCCATTAACTGCATGTCTCCTAGAACTGTGTTGGGATCCCATGAAGTCACATTAGGAAGGACAAAATTATGGAGATAGAACTCCGATAGTTTGGCCTTGACCTCTGATGAACTGCTACTACATAACTCTGTGAACTGTTGGGGGTCTTGGATTTGGGAGATACCCCTCTGTGCCAATGCATTAATTTGAAATTGCAGCCACTGGTCCCATAGGTATAGGCCATAAGATTTGGCCGGTTGTCTGCATTGTAGAGCATCCATGGCCCAACTGGCCATGCAGGCCAGTTGTGCCTCTTTTTGCTGCAACCGCTGTTTGAGAGCTTGTATCTCAATTTGTGCTTGTAGTTCCCTTTCCTGTAGATGCGAGGTTAGCTCCCCAAGACCAACTTGCAGTCCTTCTTTGCCTTGATTTTCTGCTGTAGTTTCCCCTGATGATGTTCCCCTTTCTTTCCTCAGTTCCTGTAGCTACATTTTGAGATTCTCATTCTCTTCCTGTAGGAATACCCGCTGGCAATTTTCCACATGTTTGTGTTGTGGGGAAAAATGCCTATGCAGGACGATCCTATCCACCTAAGGTGTGACAGTGCCTTAGCAACAAACAGAGACAGCTATTCTAGTATTCTTCCTTTATGAATTAAGAATGAAGAGAGATGGATGGACTAACCGGTGTCTTCCGTCTGTCCCTCGATCCAGTTTCTCTTCTCTTGGAGAGTTCCCAGCTACTTGCCTTCTCGCTCGCCCAGCTTCAAGAAGTTTCTGCAAGATCACAAGAAGAGAACACTACACAAGACATGGATTCATATTCATAACTAGTTCAGGATTAGAAATAAACTAAACATACTAATGCAATCATACATCAAAAATACATCAGTATATAAGAGAAACCAAGATAGCTTTATTGATGAATAACAAGGTTCAGGAAGAGATACAACCCAGAGGGCTCCAATCCAGCATCTCCTTCCCACCAAATGGAATTCCTATCTTCACCCCCTTCAAAGCATTAAACACCCAATGATTCCAATCTCAAACCAACAACAATTCTTTGCAATAACAAAATTCCAGCTCCTAGATCTCATGGAGGAGAGATCTATATATAGATGTTTGGAGAGAGGATGAGTCAACTTGAGATCTGACTAGTGTCCTCTCCTTCTGTCAGTTCTTGATTCCACTTGGAGGTTCTTGCTTCCACTTGGAGATTTGGAACCTCTTACTCATCACCAGTCGAATTCCCTGAGGCAAGTGTCATTGAGGAAGATTTGGAAGCTTCCTGGGTTTTGACACCTCGTGGAATGAACTTGCCACATGTCAACTCTCGCTCAGCGCAGGTAGCCAGTGTTGGCTTTGACATTCAGTGCAGGTAGCCAGTGTTGACTTTGACATTTAGCGCAGGCAGCTAGTGGAGCCACTAAATTGATCCTGAATTGACTTGTTTTTGAGCAGTTTCTGGTGGAGAACATCTGTGAATTGCTGTGGTTTGTTAGCCTTGTTCCTCTAGGGGTAGGAACAACATGTTTAGGGACTTTGGATCCCTTAGATTATGGACATTTCATGCTCAATGCTGTAAGGCACAAAAATGTCTATAACAGTTTCCCCCTAAAGTATGAGGCTGTTTATCGGGTGAAAAGCTTTATCAGGAGGATCCGAAGTTCATCCAATGCTGGGAAGAGACCTGTAATAAGATACAATACAATACATTATTTTTCATGATCTAGCTGAGGCGGGCATTCCCATGCTCAGCTTTATAAATTCATTTTTCTGTACATAGAACAGACAATCGTCTGATGGTAGACTGATAATTTTGATGAAATTATCATCCTTTGAGTAGGATGATTATCTGTTGCAATGATGTACATGTCAATGTCTTTATTTTTCCCGACATATATCGCAGCCCGGATGGATGAAACTAGATCCGGGGTCTTCAAACTCGTTCGATCTTCACTCTAAGTACAAGTCGATCCATGTGAGAAATGTTCTGAAGTCGAACATGGAAAGACATCACTCGATTACCGGTCAATGATGTAAACCATTAACAAGCGCGAGAGGAATCACCGATAATGATGATGACCCTCAAGGTACTGCAGTACAATTCACGTGGTGTGAATAAAGGATTTGGCGTCGAACACCACGCAAAATCTTTCGGTCGAAGGTCATTGATGTATACCTGTCGCCGAAAGTGAGAAACTTGCCATTGAGGCATGCAAGCTTCAAAGCACTGAAGGGGTTGTTCCTAGACCAACTTCTTGGATAATGAGCTGATGTCGACAAGAAGCGATCCATCAAAGGAGGGCCTTAATGAATCCCACATCAGTGACACGGAACGGAGCTAATGATTTTGATGGAGGTGAAAATGATCTGTGACATATGATTCAAGGTGGCAGTCATGAAAGGATGAAAGATAATGTATGGCAGTGGATGGGACACGGTTGACTTTTCTGAACGACTTCTCTTGAACATATGGCGACACTGATACGATGGATCGGTAGCATTATCCCAAATATTGATGGTATGGCGAGACCATGGATGTGACTGGTGAATGAAACAACCCAACCCGATTGTGGTACGGAGGAAAAGTGTCATGTTCAAGAGCGACTTGCTACCATTAAAGTTTTCTTGAGTTTCTCCCAATTTTTCCCCAGTCATTGCTGACCAGTACCTCTTTATTTTTGTCAAGCTTGAGGAGGATAACATATGCTTTTTCTATAACCTGCCCTTCGGGCAAGCCCATCGCTATGTTTTAACGAGCCTAGCGATAGTGAAATTCATTCTCGTCTAAAGACAAGTTTGTCGCTATTTACTGATTTTAACAAGTCTAACGACAAAGATAACTCGGTCCTTTTCATTTTTAGAGAGTTTGAAAAGGTACATAAAGTTAACTCCAAAAGTCCTTTTTCGTCATCTAATCCCTTAGGTCCAAAAAAGTATAAAACAATACAGAAGGGATAAGTTTTCGATAGTTTTAACGAGCCGAATAAAACAAGCGCTTGATCTTTTTGTGCAATAATCCCTCAGGTCCAAAAAGATTAAAATCTAGAGGAGGGATAACACTTCCTGTCCCTTTAACGAGCTGGAAGGCCAAGGACTCGGCAATCTTTTCATATTTTACGAGTCAGATGAAAAGAGCTTAAAGAAGACTCATCTTTTGAGGAGCGAGTGATAAAACAGGTTAGCAGCTGATTCCAGGTACAGATTGGAATTTTCCAATCACGGCAGTGTCACAAGGATGGCTAGTGAAATCACTCTTCGCAGCTGTTCCTCAAAATGGGTAAACAAACATTTGGAGGTGAACAATCGGCCAATGAAAAGTGGAGGTGACAGTGCAAACACGACCAAGGCTTTAATGGCTGATGATATTACATTCACAGTGGTTATTTACCGGGATAGTTCATTTTTTAACGAGCTTAAACGCGGGTGGAAACATCTGCTCGATCTTATGTTTATTTTTTAACGAGCATGAACTATGTGCTAAAACTGCTCGGATCTTGCATTTATTTTTTAACGAGCATGAACTGTGTGCTAAAACTGCTAGATTACCCAGTCATATGATAAGAGTGTCTCATTAAGATTCTATTTTTTATGGAGCTTCATCTTACAAAGCTATGCCCCGCATCCTTTCTTTATGCAAGTTAGGAAACGGCTAACCCAAAAAACAGATAAATAACCGCTCTTTGCTTGCATTCCAAAAGGTTTGCATGCCCCCAGGTATAAAGTACGATTTCAAGGTTACCTCTACTTCTTTTCCATCAAAACAATTGTTTTAACGAGAGAGGCTTACCTCTTTCAGGTTACCCAAAGATTGTCTCGTTAATCTTTCAAACAAAACACTTCCTCGGCAATGTCTACCGAAATAGAAAAAGGTGAGCGACGATGCCCGCCAACTCACATAACTTTGACAAAAGAATCTTATTCTAGAATAACCCTCTTCTAGCATGGGCGGGGTACAGACTAGTCATATTCTCCCGCGGAAACCTACCCTATACCCAAAGTTTTCCTGTCGAAGCAGAGCAGGACGCATGCCCCTTGGGTTCCAGTCATATCCTCCTGAATTACTCGCGCTCATCAGGAGGACGGACCGTGGGTTGAGACGCTTCTTGCGTGAATAGACCATTTAGGGATGGTATATGACTATTTGCGATGCGTGATCCGGGAAATGAAAGTTGGTCCACGAGCTTGACCACTCTTCCTTCATGCGGAAAACACATTACTCTAAAGAGTGAGGAGACAATAGCTCCCATGCAATATATATAGTCTCGTCCAAGGAGTAGGTTATAATCCAAGGGTCCTTGAACGACCATCACGTTCATTTGAACGGTCTTCCCTTTCAATGTTATGGGCACATTGGGGAGGATCCCTAAAGGTCGACTGGTTCCTTTATCAAAGCCTGATAGATTTCTCATTTCAGGCAAAAGCGCTGGCGAACCAAGTGCTTTCCAAGCAATAGAGGAAAGGATACTCACAGATGACCCCTCATCAATGATAGTGCCAGCCATTACCATTCTGTATATTTGAACGATAATTCTGAATGGTATGCTTGCTGGCAACCAGGGTCTACCTAGTTGGTTCCAGTCGAAGGACACAACCAGGTTGCTTGGTGGTGGGACCGAATAGACGGTCGGGTATGACTCTGACGAAGTTCCTTCCTGCGATAAAGGAATGGGAAAATTGCCGCCTTGTTTGTCGGAGTCTGTGTTGATGAAGAGAATTTGGACGGTGTCGTCTTTATTCTCCTCTGTGATGGTATCATTCGAAGATAGAGCCTCTGAAGGCAAAACCGGGTCAACTGCCATCTCAACCTTTTGACTTTCGTCAGGCATGGATTCAGACGGTTCATCTTCAATGATAGGTGCTTCGGCTGACCACCTGGGCGAGCCAGCCGGGTTCTCAACTAGTGAAGGACTTGGCAAGAGTTTTTGATATCCAGAAGGAAGTTGCACTGGTAAAACCGGGTGATCTTCCAAAACTCTTTTAGTCTCGTCTAAGAAGGGACAACGGTGGATGGCATGGTCACCTTCACACAGTTTGCAGGGAAATCTAGCTTTCCCTCTCTATCCTGTGGCTTCACTTTCACTGGTTGACGGTGAGCAGTCAACATGGCTATCAGAGGTTGATGCTACCGAATTGTGCAAACAGGGAGACCAGTCCCTTAGTATCCGAGGGATGCAGGGACAATCTCTGTGGAAGTGGTCTCCCTTGCATATGACACATGGCGATTTAGGCCTAGTCAGTGTTGTGTGTGGATTTTTGTCAGACGACACTTGTTTGCCCCCAGTCTCTTTTGGCTCCTTCTTTTTCTTCTCTTTCTTCTTCTTTTCTTTCTTCTCCTTAGGAACTTGGTTTTTTGTTTTACCAGTTCCGTCAAGCGAAGAGGAAGGAGGAGAGGAAGAGTTAGATGAAGTAGAAGGTTGGTTGGCAACTATGGTTTGGTCTAAATGTTGACTCGACTGTTCAGGAATAGTGGTGTTCTGAACGACATTAGTTGAAAAGAGCCAGACCGACAGGCCAATTGTCAGTCCTGGAAGTGACAATGTGGCCATATCGGGCGCACCAACATCTCCCCAAGAGGAGAAGGGACTAGGATTTCCACCAAGGGGAATTCCTTGGTTGGTGTGCTCCATTTTTTCAACCTAAAGATCAACGTAGGAATAAGGAGTGATTGTTCTGTTTAAAATAAATTTTTAACGACGCTTAGACACAACTTGCTTTTTCAATTTTAAAGAGTCGAGAAAAAGCTAAAGATGACTCTAGCCTCCTTCGATGTTTTAACGAGCCCGAAGTGACAAATGCTCGGATGGACTTTTTTCGTTATAGAGTCTGAAAAAGGCCAAAAGGAACTGCTCTGGAGTTCTAGGCAGAGGGTGTGCCAAACTTTTCGCAAAACCGCAGAATATTTTTTAGGGTACGGGCGATCGATCTTCCTGAATGCTGTGTTCAATGCATTGCGATCAGTAGGGCGGCCGACACGGCTTCCTAAGGATAAAGGTTTTATGCCTATAGGGGTCTCCCAATATATACGCAACGGTACGTGGGAGCACAATCCATACTGGCGCTATCGTCTCTCAGGAGGAATCACCCACCATCAACGAGATCGACAGTCACCAGGCTTTACGATGCCGGAACACGTCTCTAGCCTAGACCTCTATGTTGTGCGTTATGTTGCAAAGCGTTGTTAAGTTCATTCAATTTATTTTAGGTTGATATTTTTAGAAGTTTGCCTTTTGAGGTTCACCACGAGATGTATGATACAATTCCTAAATGCAGTCTAAAGATGATAAGCAAGCTTTATATCTTTTCAACTTTGAAAATCCTAGCTACTAAGGGAAAAGAAAGACACCATCTTTTCTCAAAGAGCAATCAGCACACTCTAATGCACTTTTCCTAAATCAGACATGCAAACTATCAAAATGCAAATGCACAATGCACGTGTTTGTTTTCCGATTTCTTAGTATTGATGCCTACAAAGAAAGCTTTTTGTACAACTTTTAATTTGGTTTTAAATGACAAATACAAACAAGTTTACTTTTTCGAAATCAGAGAGGGTAGAAGAGATTACAACACTTAACGATTTTCGAAATGAATACTTGTTTCGACACTTAAAAGAGAAACTCAAACCAATAAGCAAGAGTAAATGTATAATCAACTGCAAACAGCCAATGAACTCTCTTCTAAGATCACAATGAACAGATCTGAATCAAGGGCTACAGGATGACTATTTCACTCATGCAAAGGAAAACTGTAAATGACGCCACAAACACATAAAAACACTCACAGCCTTTTTGTACAAAAGGAGGCGGAATTTGAGCATAGAAAAGGAGTTATCAGACTGGTACCTATGCTGGTTACATGCTACAAAAATCAGAGATCAAAACAAGGCAAAACAGAGTAGAGAACCCCAGCTGCACAAGGCCAAACTGGTTCAGCGCAACCTCAACACAGGGGTTTTGACATTCAGCGCAGGTAGCCTTCACGGGACCTGCGTTGAAATGAAGAATCCCTTTACAGGGTTTGCGCTGAAGGAGAAACTCTCGTTTCTCACTGGGTTCCGGGTCACAGATTGCTATTTAATCTACTGTTTCAGGCCAAATCAAAGCAACAAGCAAGGTGTATTCAAAGGGATGCTTTGAGGGAGTACTAAGATCTATCACAAAGGATCATCAAATCATTTGTGAGTCCATTGTTCAGATCATAGACAAGTCCAGTGATTGGATCAAAGCAGCAACTGTCTACTTTGCATCTGGGAATAGCAGATGTAGTTCGATTGTTGCTGTCGAGTCTATGAAACAAACAATGATAGAAACACAAATAAAATGACTAAACAGATATCCCCAGCGGAGTCACCAATTTGTTGTGGGGAAAAATGCCTATGCAGGACGATCCTATCCACCTAAGGTGTGACAATGCCTTAGCAACAAACAGAGACAGCTATTCTAGTATTCTTCCTTTATGAATTAAGAATGAAGAGAGATGGATGGACAAACCGGTGTCTTCCGTCTGTCCCTCGATCCGGTTTCTCTTCTCTTGGAGAGTTCCCAGCTACTTTCCTTCTCGCTCGCCCAGCTTCAAGAGGTTTCTGCAAGATCACAAGAAGAGAACACTACACAAGACATGGATTCATATTCATAACTAGTTCAGGATTAGAAATAAACTAAACATACTAATGATATCATACATCAAAAATACATCAGTATATAAGAGAAACCAAGATAGCTTTATTGATGAATAACAAGGTTCAGGAAGAGATACAACCCAGAGGGCTCCAATCCAGCATCTCCTTCCCAGCAAATGGAATTCCTATCTTCACCCCCTTCAAAGCATTAAACAACCAATGATTCCAATCTCAAACCAACAACAATTCTTTGCAATAACAAAATTCCAGCCCCTAGATCTCATGGAGGAGAGATCTATATATAGATGTTTGGAGAGAGGATGAGTCAGCTTGAGATCTGACTAGTGTCCTCTCCCTCTGTCAGTTCTTGATTCCACTTGGAGGTTCTTGCTTCCACTTGGATATTTGGAACCTCTTACTCATCACCAGTCGAATTCCCTGAGGCAAGTGTCATTGAGGAAGATTTTGGAAGCTTCCTGGGTTTTGACACCTCGTGGAATGAACTTGCCACATGTCAACTCTCGCTCAGCGCAGGTAGCCAGTGTTGGCTTTGACATTCAGTGCAGGTAGCCAGTGTTGACTTTGACATTCAGCGCAGACAGCTAGTGGAGCCACTGAATTGATCCTGAATTGACTTGTTTTTGAGCAGTTTCTGGTGGAGAACTGTAGTGAATTGCTGTGGTTTGTTAGCCTTGTTCCTCTAGGGGTAGGAACAACATGTTTAGGGACTTTGGATCCTTTAGATTATGGACATTTCATGCTCAATGCTGTAAGGCACAAAAATTTCTATAACAGTTTGGCCATAGCTAATTCTCTTCGTGCCTCCTTGAGTTGTTCCTCCAAGGGGCCTATATCTGCCACTACTTTTGATTTAGCTATTTTCATCCACGTGTGGGTTCTCACTCTTTCTTCCTCCAACGCAAAGAAAAGTGGCACTGTGAATTTCTCTGGAATAATTTTTCCAGCCTCCAAAAAGTTATAATACGAGCTCAAGCTTGGCTGGGGACTAGGTTCCGGAATATGCTCTTCCTCTTCTTCCCTCGGTGGCTCTACTCCGTCTTCCCTAAGTGGTGATGTGGCTTCCTCTCCCTCCATTCTCTCTGTCTCCTTGAGCGGGGCCAATGTTTCCTGTAGAACAGCCTCAGCATCCTGTAGCGGGGTTTTTGAAGCCAACTTGTCCATTCTCTCCTTCCAAGCAGTTGTCTTCGGGCTCCCCCGCTCATAAGTGACTGATATTTTTGAGGGGGACCTCTCCCTTGGCGAAGTAGGGGTGTCTTCTATGGTAATTGGGCTGCTGGATGGAGGTTGGGGCCTGCCTGTTTTGATCCTCACACTTCTCCTTGCTTTGAAATACAGAGGTATCTCCCTCTTTCATTTTTCCCTCGGCTTGGGAGGGGTACTAAGGGTGGCCAGCATGGTTGCTGCCTATCTTGCAAGGATTTCGGCTGTCTTATCCTTTGGTTTTCCTTTCTCAGGACTTCCTATAGAAAGCCCTGTAGCGGCTGATTTCTGGCTTCCTGTAGAAGCCATTTTTTACTTTCCTGTAGAAACAGGTGGCACTGTTTTAGCCTGTTTGGCTGAGGGTGCTTTGTCTTTTGACTTTTCTGAGGCTGCTTTTGAGGTGCCTTCACTGATGTGAACTTGTTCAGTCCTTTCCACCCTACTCTGTAACCTTTTCTCCTTGGGTGTCAATGTGGGTTTGTCATCCTCTTTTTCGGCAACCTGGTGTTTCTCTTATTTCTCTTGTTCTTTCTTTGGTGCTTTGGCCATGGTTCCTTGGCCTTTTTCTTTCTTCTTTGCTTGTATTGGTTCCTTCTCCTCGCTGCTGGAGGAGGTGAGCTCCTCGGTCAACATTTTGATGTCGCCATCCTTAGTCAAATTTCAGAAGGCTTCCCACGAGAGAGGGACAGTGTATGTGTGGAGTGCATCCTCCACAAGGAGCTTAATGAACCCATGATGGGTACCTGGTCTGGCGTGCCCTCTCGTAATTTGGTGGCACATTCAGTCATGGACTGCAGAAGGAAGTAGGGAATACTTAGCTTGTTTTCTGAATGTAGGTCCATCTGGTGCCTAAGTTCTGTGAGCAACCAGAAATGGTACCCATATACGATGCTAAATCATCCTTCGCACGTGATATATTTCATAATTTGGAGGCTGACCTCACTCCAGAGCGGCTACAGGCTAGCTCTGCTAACCCCGTTCTTATCCTCTGAGAATTGCTCCTCCAGCAGAAAGAACTCCTTTTTAGCCTTCTGGCCTAGTTTTCTTTCCTCCTTATCCCACGGTACCCCCATTGGGAGATCAGTGACTTTGCTGATGAACTGTGGGGTGAGTCTGAGATTCAAACCCCTGAAATTGACGACGGACAGCGTTTTTTATTTTGGCTTCAGAGCTCGCAAGAATTCCTCTGCCACCTCATCATCATAACCTTGAAGCTTGTCGCAGAATGACAACCATCATGCACAAGAAAACAGGTCTACCACCTCTGGGTTTTCCTGTACTTTCTTTGAGTCTGTCGGTTCCTTCCTAATGAACCCACCCGACATGGTGAAAGCTTGCTGTGTTAGCCGGAGGTGGCTGGTGCGTATCAAAGGATGGGCCTTTCAGATTTCTTGAGACAGAGCACAGAGTTATGCCTCTGTCAAACACACAGCTCGTGAATTCTCGACTATCTACAGGTGAGCCTTGACAGGGGTTTAATTACGAACCAAATCTTGTAGAAAACCCCGCATATACTACTACGACAATTCTCATGCAAAAGGAAGATGACGCTTGGAATTTTATGCTCAGACTGTAGTTTTACTCTTTTTTAGGACATCGACTTCGCCACCCTTCAAACCAATTGCATGGGAGGAACAGGTTCAGGCTTACCTTCTCCAATTCGCCACCTTTGACGTGAATAGATTGATTTCCTCCATAGCGGTGAACTTCCTGTAGCACAGCTTCCTGTAGAAGTCGTGCACAGGTTTTGGAGAGTGCGTCAGTGGTTCTGGGTCTTCTTTGCAACCACCAGACGTTTGAACAAGCCGAGGACTTGGAGTAACAAGCTTCAGGGAATTCCAGACGCTTACTCGACTTCAAAGCGGTCAATGATAAATGAGTGGAGTAACGATCTAGCCGGTGGATTTGAATCCTTGCGGAACTCGTGACGCGGGGGTGAGCTGTCCCTGTCGGACCGTTGGACGATGTCACCTATCCATTTCACTACAAGTCTGCCTGACCTCCGCATCATTCCCTGCATATCTACCGCCGCCATTTCTGTTAGATCGCCGCTTCTCCCTGACCGGACGCTTCCCATGTGTCCATTTCCTGTTTTGCTTGACACGACCAACACTTTTCGAATCTGACGAGACCATCGGACTGGTCGTGGTGGCCAGTTGAATGGCTACCCGACTGGCTCAACCCATTCATTTTCACACTTGCAAACATTTCAGAGCATTGTTCATGTAATTTGACGAAAAAAGGGTGAGGCACTTACCTGTGCGGCCGCGACGTTATTTTCAGGTTTCAGGACGAGGGTGACGGATCCGCTTGCTGCTGCTTCATGCACAGGCATGGGGGTTCCTCCTTGCCGACTGCTGCTGGTTACGAAACTTATTACCTGGCTGCGGATGGTGCATGTGCCCGCTCTATGTGTTGCAGGTGTCTTCATGGTGTACGCTCTAGCCATATAAACTCCTACGAGATTCCTGTAGGATATCCTGTAGCCATTTCTCCTCCTCGGGTGCATGCTGAAACGGTGGAGACGGTGGCATCACAGTCACGATCGCAGGGTCCTCGGATGGCTTTGATAAGTAGCGCATGGGGCCTCTGCATCCTTTATTTCATTTGAGAATTGCTTCCTCTGAGAATCCAACGTTCTGATTTGACTGTGCAGATATTTCCCTTGCATGGCAACAGGGGTGGTAGAAGGAGGCGACAGTAGTGGGTGATGGAGAAAAACATTGGCTTGCATGCCTCCATATTGGACCTCGGGCTTCAAATCTTCCACACAGTTGGTCCTGGGCCATCCAAAGATTCTACAGGAAGTTTCCTGTAGAAATACAGAACTTCCTGTAGAAAGTCCTGTAGCTTCCTGTAGAAGGCTAAACTGTGATCAAATCATGCCCAGAACTTAGAAGAGATGAGTGTTTCTGGAGGGAGTGTTGGTGAGGTCCTCTGGTAGCATAGTAGGGACTCTTGTCCTTGAGTTGAGGGACCTCTTTCCCTGCATGGAATACCTGCAACCTGCATGAATTATCAAATCTTGAACCTGTTTTCCCTGTTTCTTTGTTTGTTTTTTTCTTTTTTGTTTTTGTTTTCTCTTTTTTTATTTTTTTTTGAAAGACAGCAAGGGCGCCTCCATGAGGTTTTCACCCTTACCATTTGCCTTGAGCGCCTCAGAGAGGTTTTCACCCAAGGGTCTTTTTTCAAACATTTTCAGAAGACATCAGGGACTCCTCAATGTGGTTTTAACCCCTACCATCTGCCTTGGGAGCCTCAGAAAGGTTTTCACCCAAGGATCTTTTTTTTTTTTTTTTTTTTGAGATCTTCAGGGTATGCCCAAAACAGAGGCAGAACCCTTCTCTATGACCAGCACTGATTTTTCCACAGTTTTGATGAATTCTTGCCTTGAAAGAGGTTTTCTGTAGATCTTTAGTCGATGCCCATTGACAAGCATGGGGTGGCCTCCTCATCAATGGTCTGAATAAGAACAGATCCATTGTCATTACATTTTTCCACTGCATATGGTCCCAGCCATCTGGTTCTCAGCTTCCCCTTGAAATCCTTATGCCCGGAATCATACAACAGCGTCCAATCTCCTGGCTGAAATTGCTTGTCGTTGAGGTGTTGGTCATGCCACACCTTCCTCTGAAGTTGGACCACTTCTGAGTGGAGAAGGGCCTGCATTCGGTGCTCATCCAATCCATTCAGCTGCAATAACCTTTCTCGTTGGGCATGGATGAGATCCAGGTCCAGCTGAGCTGCCATCCTCAAGGTGTTGTACTCGAACTCAATTAACAGCAAAGCTCTCTTCCCATAGACCAGCTCATAAGGTGTGAAGCCGGTTGTGGTCTTCCAAGTGGTGTTGTAAGCCCACGTGGCCTCAACCAGGCGATCTGCCCAATATTTTCTACTGCTGCTTACCACCTTAGTCAAGATCCCTTCCAATGCTCTATTGGTGACTTCCACCTGCCCATTTGCTTGAGGATGATAGGGGGTGGAAGTCCTATGCTTGATTTTGTGATGAGCGAGTAGGTCTTCAATTAAGTTGGAGGTGAACTGGCTTCCTTGATCGGTGACTAGCTCTCCTGGGTAGCCAAATTTGTAGAAGATGTTTTCTCTTAAGAACTCGGCCACCTTTTCTTCTATCGCTGCTTTGATTGCCTTGGTTTCTACCCACTTTGTCAGGTAGTTTGTGCACACAATGATGTAAGACCTTTGCCTCGAAGGAGGATTGGTTGGACCCAAAAAATCCATACCCCACTTCTCAAATGGATCAAGAGTCACTTGAGGTTGGAGAGGCATTTTGTCCCTTGGAGTCGGTTTCCCCATCCTTTGGCATCGGTCACATTGGCTGATATACCTTCTGACATCTTGATGAAGCGTGGGCCAATAGTAGCCTGCCTGTAGGATTTTGAAGGCAGTCCTTTTGGCTGCAAAATGTCCTCCACAAGGCCCGTCATGATAGGTTAGGAGGATATCAAAGACTTCCTCCTCCCTTACACAACGCCTTAAGATCTAATCGGGGCCAAGCTTGAATAGGTTGCCCCCGATCCAAGTGAATGAGGAACTCTTCCTCACGATCCTGCTCTTCTCCCTTGAGGATAGGTGCAGAGGGAACTGTGTTGAGACAAGGTAGTTTGCTATATCATCAAACCATGGAGAGAGTACTGAGATAGCAAACAGATGTTCATCTGGCATATGGTCATCCACTGTTCCATCCTCACCTGCAGGTAAATCCAATCTAGACAAAAAGTCAGCAACAACATTTTCTTTACCTGGTTTGTCAACGATAGTCAAATCAAACTGCTACAACAAGAGTAACCATCTAATAATACGAGCATTCACATCTGGTTTATTCATTAAATATCTAATTGCAGCATCATCAGTATGTACAAATGTTTGATAGCCAGTGATATAATGTCGGAACTTGTTCAGTGCATGGACCACCGCCAAGAATTCTTTCTCAGTTACAGTATAATTCAGTTCTGCCTTGGATAAGTTTTTGCTGACAAAGTATATGGTGCATGGAAGTTTTTGTTCAACTTGTCCTAAGGCTGCCCCTATGGCTTTGTTCGAGGCATCGGTGTGGATGTGGAAAGGTAGGGCCCAATTTGGACCTCTCAAGATTGGGGCAGACACCAACTTGTCCTTTAATTCTTTCAGAGCCTTCTGACAATCGTCAGTCCATTTAAACTCAACATCTTTTGCCAAGAGGATAAATAATGGCGAGGCTAGCTTACTGAAGTCTTTAATGAATCTCCTATAATACCCTGCTAAACCTAAGAAACTTCGAACATCTCTTACCTTCTGAGGAGGTGGAACCTTCTTGATGAAAGCAATTTTGTTAGGATCCACCTGTAACCCTTGGCAAGAAATGGAATGGCCTAGCACGGTCCCTTCAGTCATCAAGAATTCACACTTTTCAAGACTAAGGGACAGGTTCATCTCAATGCACTTGGTTAGGACTTTTCCCAGATTGGACAATGCTTCCTAGAAGTTGAACCCATAAGGAGTGAAGTCATCCATATAGATTTCCACCGAATCATGGACCAGCTTAGAAAAGATGCTCAAGACGACTCTCTGGAAGGTGGCAGGAGCATTGCATAGTCCAAAGGGAAGAACTCGGTAAGAAAAGGTACCCCAAGGACAAGTGAAGGTGGTCTTATCTTGGTCTTCCGGGCTGATTTGGATCTGGTTATACCCGCTAAACCCATCTAGGAAAGAGAAAAACTTCTTTCCTGCCAGTCCGTCCAACACTTGATCTATGAAGGGTAGAGGAAAATGGTCTTTCTTGGTGGCTTTGTTCAGTTCTCGGTAGTCCACACAGATTCTCCACTTCCCATTTTTCTTGGGAACCAACACCAGAGGGGACACCCATTCGCTATCCGAGATGGGGTAAATGAATCCGGCATCCAACAGTTTTTGCAATTCTTCCTTGATGATGTCCTTAAGGGGTGGATTCATTCTCCTTTGGGGTTGCAATCCTCTTTGATGTAGATGTGATAGTTACAGACCGAAGGATGGACTCCTTTCATCTCCTTATAGCTCCAAGCAAAAGCATCTAGATGACTGGCCAACAGACTACACAACTCCTTTTCTTGGGAAGGAGATAGGGAGGAGCTGATCTTTAACGTTCTCTCGAGGCCGAACTCCACATTTTTTACTCTGGGAGAGACTGCGTTGGTCACACAAAGGTTCACTAATGTGCTGGCTTGGGCATCCTCTACCAATTCCTCTAAGGACAATGCACTGGGAGGTGGATTCTGAATCAATGTCTCAATCAAATCATCCTCGGTTGGGGGGCCTCCCCTTGTGGTGTCTAGGGTGCACAAAGGTGCTGAGTACACCTCATCCTCTTCTCCTTCCTCCAACCAAAGTGGTAAGTCATGCTCTAATAAGGGTTGGGTAGGAGGGTACAGGACTAGCTGCTTGGACATAGGACCATTTTTTATGGTCATGTTTCCTACACGGCAGCTTATGTAAGCATCTGCAGTGGCTAACCAAGGCCTCCCCAAAATAAGGGGGTATCCAGTAAGCTTTTCCTTTGGTTGCAAAACCAAGAAGTCTGCAGGGTACTCCCAAGAGTCAACAGAGACCAAGACATCCTCTACAATCCCTTCGGGAGTCACGGTGGAGTGATCTGCTAGTTGCAGGACTGTCGAGGTCTTTCTCAAGGAACCCTGAAGGTTGAGTTTGAGCATGGTATCTCTGGTCATCACATTAATGGCAGCCCCCAGATCAATCAATGTGTGTGGTATGATGGTGCCATTGACGTGTACATCAACTACAGGACTCCCAGGATCCAAATATTTTGAGCAGATTACTTGTCCCAACATAAGATCAGACAGTTGTCCTATGACATTGATGGTTGAAGCGTCTCTTTTTCGCTTGCCTGGGTGTCTGAAACACTTTTCCTTAACCAGTTTGTTGTATATCGATACATCTTTGATGGCTTGGAGAAGTGGTATTCTCACACACAACTGTTTGAGTTCTCCCAGAAGCTCATCCTCCTCTGGGTTGGGTTGTGTGGTGGCTGTTAGTCTCTCAGGAAAGGGTGGAATGGCTTTTGGTTCACTTTCCTGTTTATCTTCCTCGTCCTCTAAGGGAGGAGGTTGGCGATCCGGAAGAGTCTTTCCAGATCGTAGGTTGATCTCCTGGATCTCCACACCATAGGTAGGGCATGATGTTTCCCCAGTATATACCTGCTGGGCCTGTCGGTTGTTGGGGTTCGGGTTCGGTTGAGCAGGCATTTGGGGTTTCCTTGGAGGAGCAGGAGGTAATAGTTGTGGTTGAGCTGGTGGTGGAGGCAAAATGGCAGGAGGAGTATTGTACTGGGGCCTCCACCCCGGTTGAGGTGCATTCCACTGAGGCTGTGGCTGGGCATGTGAGTGAAACGAATGAGTAGTGGGCTGAGTATGGTACTGAGGCGGGTAAGACCATGGAGGAGGCATAGACCAGGAAGGATGAGCAAGGGGACCCCAGGAAGGCATAGGAGCAGATTGGTTGGGGCTATAATAAGCTTGGGGTGTCCCTTGCATCCCTTGTTGGTAAGGTCTAGGTCCATGTAGCCTCCTTTGGTTGAGGAAATAGAGAGGTTCAGTGGGCGCTTCTATCCCTTGATACATGGCTTTAAGCCCAGGTAAGGTTACACATTAGTTTGTGGGTTGGTCCTCCTCACAAACAACACATACCTCAACCGAATGTAATGGGCACTTGTTCTTAGGGTGCTTCCTTGTGCACCTAGGGCAGAAGATAGCCAAAGCCCTCTCAGCTTCCTCTTTCTTCTGCTGGATTCGGAATGAATCAAGTTGCATGGCAATGGTCTGTCTCACCTCACTCTTGAGGTCCTCTAATTGATTTGCAAACTCATGTTTGGAGAAAGGAATACCAGCTGAGAGGAGGTTTCCTCTACCTCTTTTCCGGGCTGCCCTAGAGTGGTTTCTAAACACAGTCTTTATATCGTCATAAGGTAGTTGGTAAATATCTCCTCCAGCTAGCATGTGAAGGGTATCTAATAGGTCTTCAGGGACTCCTCGGAGCAGGACCAACTTGAGAGATTCAGGGTCAAGTGTGCACCTGGCCCGTTTATAGCTAAGTTGGAACCTTTCCTCATAATCTTCTAAGGACTCATTATTCCCCATGGTCATCCGAAAGATTTCTCCCTTGGCTTCCTTGGACCTACAGTAGTCCCGGTATTTGGTATTGAAAGCTTGCTGCATCTGGGCCCAAGTGGTGATACTGTTCCCAGATAAGCCCATGAACCAGCATAATGCTGCATCCTTAAGGGTAGAGGGGAAGAGTTTCAGTTTTTTCTCATCTTCGGTATAGTCATAGGTTTGACAAAGGACGGTAAACTCAAATAGGAAGGTATCAGGGTCTTCAGTAGTTAGTCCATGGAAGTGAGGTAAAGCGGAGGGGCTGATGTTCTTCATTTTCATGTCTCCATTGGTCTCTCAGATGGGGAAGGCACCTTCAATTCTCTCATCTTCTCCCCTATTGTCAGCCATAGCTTCAGATGGAGTGTTCTCTAACTCTTCTTCTGTTATAGGATCTTCGTATATCTCAGGAGGTTCGCCTATAGGTTCTTCAGGATCACTGTCACTAAAGAAGAGAGAAGGGTGACTCAGTGATGTGGTGGGGGTGTTGGGTAGGAATTTGCCTGTTTTATCTCAGTTTCTACGAGGCATGAAATGGAAAGACTTTTGATTGCTTTTGTTCTTTTTCTGGTACCTGCAAAACTAAAACAGATTGAACTGCAACTAACTATCTTGCTGAAATGGAAATGCAGAATTGAAATGAAAGCATAAAAGAACTAATCTATTTTGCTCAAATGAAATTGCAGGAATGAAATGCTAGGCTACGCTTGCGGAATTGAAATGCTAATCTACGCTTGCAGAAATGAAATTGCGGAATTGAAATGTTAATCTATGAAAGTAGGAAATGTCTATGCTACTTTTGCAGAATGGAAATGGAATAAACTACTTAGCAGAAGGCAAGAGTAGGAACATAGAAGAAAAGCAACAATCACCAATACTCTGACGCTTCCCCAGCAACGGCGCCAAAAAGATGGTGGGCTCCAGTATTGTAGCAATAATGCTACAACTCCTGGAGCTTCCTTCTTTAACTTTATCAACCCGGCTGTTCTTAACAAACTTGGAAGCGACGGTACTGTATGCACAAGTACTAGCTCTTGCTGCAGCTGTCACTTGGTCAGCTGGCACAAGTCCGCTAGGGGCTTAAGCCAACTTCTATGAGCTCTTAGAAGAAGCTTTTTAACTGATGGATGAAAGCTAACTCAAAGGAAGCTAATCTACTTGCAGAAAGAAACTGAAAGCCAACAAGAAACGCAAACCCTAGCAAACCCTAATTCTACCAGCTAGTCCTATTGATGCAAAGATGGGAATGCAAACTACTGAAAGAGATGCCATTACTTATATGAAGGTAAGATGCATGTTTCTAGACTACTTCTACCTGAAGAAAACATCTTTTTGTATTTTTGTATAAGTTATGTATAATTATCATGCATGTGCTTTTAACTGGATTTTTACTGTGCAGAAGCGGATCATGGAGGAGAAATGCTTGGAAAAGGTCGGGAAGGTTCAGAGAGGGTCTAAGGAGTCCCTAACATCCTTCCAGAGAGTTTCACAAAGTTTGGCTACCGAGAAACTGCGTTTATGAGCTTCTACAGGAAGTCTGCAGGGGTTCTACAGGATGTTTCAGAATTTCTACAGGATGTCCAGTAATTCCTACAGGATGTTCTACGATTGGATTTTGGATGATGGGTGAATGGAAGAGGCTGTAGGGATGGATAGGGAGGTAGGAGAGGGCTTTTTAATGACTTAGTGAAAGAGAGATGAGGTGATGAGAGGGTGTGTAAAGCTAGTTTGTCTTAAAGAGGGCCGAGGAAATGGAAGGCCAAAAAGGTAGGATGATGTGGGCAGTAGAGTAGTTGTGAGACGAGGGGTCTAATTTGGAGATGAGCAGTTGGCCTGGACGAAGCTTGGAAGGACGAGAGAATGATGGAGATGCACTGCACAATATAAACTAAACCAAATCATCCACGTCATGTACATAATCAAAATATTACTAATCTATCCTAACTGTTTAATGAAACCACTGAAGAGCAACGTTATTTATAAAGAGAATCATGTATGTTACCGAAGCAAAGAAACATTCCAACAGGTCTGAGCGTATGAATAACTTCTACAAATGAAAATATTGCACCAAAGATTGCATGAGTACGCAAACTAATGTTTTTGGTGGGTAGCACTGTCTGCAAGTCCAGCCCCTAGAAAGAGGTGAAAATGAGAGTGCAGGCAACCCTTTTCTGGACTTTTATCAATTCCAATCTCTTTACTCTATTCTAGATATCTGAAACAACTCTATCTACTAAGAATGACCTACTTAACCACACCATGAAATCTAACTCAACAAACTGCGTTTAAATCAATGTAAAGAAAACCATAATGCTGAAAGAAAATATATCAATACAAAAGAAGGAGGCCCTACGCTCTCAGGTTGGGCCCAACCCCGAGAGCTATGGCTCCCTTATAAACTCAGAACTCAGATCAAATCTGACTGCTTCCCATTAAAAAATAATAATCATAAGTCAAAAGGCTGCCAATGATGGCTACAAAAGAGAAAAAACAGAGCTAGCAGCTCGTAGTGCAGAATGTGCAACAGTTTTCCAAAAATTCCTTTTCGAAGGCTAAAGCCTTATCATTTATACATCACAAGGCCCCAAGCTGGCCTCCTAAATCTAGGGGACTTGGCTGACCAAACTGGGAGTGAACAGCTGCTTCCTCAAAATCCGTTTGGCTGCCTTCTAGATCCGGTTGTGGTGGTTGTTGGAGCTCGGAGTTGGGGGTGAAGATCCCAAGGAAGGCTATTTAATGCTGTGGACAACCCTCCTACGAATCATCAACCCCATCTTGGCTGTCTCCTAGCCCTTATCTGCTCGGTTTTTCTCCAACATGTGTCAAAAAACCTGAAATGAGCACGTGTTAGCCACCTAGGACTAGTGACTGCCCTTCTTCGTACAAATGACATAAACATACTAAAAAATGATGCATAAGTTATGAAAAATGAAGGATTGAGCAAGGGTAGTTAGGCCAAATGAGCCCAAAATGTTACCAAATTTGGGGCTCATCAGTGAGAGTTTGGAGAAACAGAGGTGGGTACCTTAAAAAAACTATAGTTGAGAGGATTTCTCTGCAAAGGAATTGGAAGCATGAGAAATAACCCAACGTTAGACTGCACATATTAAAACAGAAAAACCTGTAGTGAATTTATATTTGTAGATAAGCAAAGGAGAAGAGTATGGCAGGGCAAGATGAGATAATACCTGGTAGGGGATGCTGGGAATAAACCATTTGTGTTATTAGTCTTCTGGAACTTGAGCTAGGAATTGGCATGTTGAAAAGTGACCCCACACCCATGACGTTGGGAAATAAAGGAAAACTTAAATTGCTATTGGCCTGGTCATCCAAATTATCACTGAAAGAACTAGATAAATAAACTAAGACTTTACCAGATAAGATCACTGTGTAATGTAGGCAAAGTAATGGAACACATGAAATCCCAAGTACCATTTTGAACTTAGAACCATGAAAAATCCCAGGGTGATAATAATATTCAATAAAACGTACTTAGAGGATTTACCTGGTAAAAAATTGAGGGAGAACCTTCTCATAGAAATATAGGAACCTATGAGTTTGGAGGGTAGTACATCGACTACCATAAATGATTGGAATGTTGTAGAAATAGCTAGATACAGAGTGAATAACCTAATAGAGGGCTAGAGTTGAGAATTTACCATCGAAAAGGCATGGGGAGTCGTGAAGTGCCTGCAAGAGTGCAGACACCAGGTGCCTTCTGTTCATTCCATCTGTTAGCCTCCTATTGCAATAAGTGTTCATATTTCATGATTGACAGTTGAAAGTGCCAAATATGTCATCTTTTCATGCTGCAAGGTTCCATATTTCCAGAAAGAAGCCAAAGAAGAGGCCATGAAAGTGTGCCAGTCTAAATGCCACTGTTGTATTCCAATTTTGATGAAGTTATTCCATTTTTGAAGAATTTTTCAGTTAAAGGAAAGCCAAACAGCTTAATCTTGGCTTCCCTAGGTTTCAATTGCTTGTTTTAGAATATAGAGAATGAATATCTATCCAAACTGTTTAATCTTTGTAGATCAATAGCTAGGTAGAGAAATAAAGGAGACCAACTGCTTAATCTGGGCCCTTGGAAGATATAAGGGTACGTTTAGATAGGAGGGAAGTCAAAGGAAAAAAAAGATAATCAGGGTATGCAAGTCCAAGTGCACCCATGAAAAATGAAGAAAAAATGCTAGGTAAGTAGGCTGGATAAGTAGTTTTGTGGTTGCAGAATCAAGCTATGTGATCCATTTCATGTTTTTTAAGTGTTGTATCTATTCAGATCACAATTATGAGGCACTTTTTCATTTGGAGGAGCTCATGCGAGGCATGTCTAACTCCCCCTTCCTCTCATTCCCCAAATCACTCACTAACATCCCCTCGAGGACCTTGGGATCTGCCCAAACAGTCCTGTTACCACTTCATTTTTGTAAAATACTAAGTGAAGCTTTGACTTTCTTTAGTGAAAAGAAGCCACATTCCTTGTGTAAAAATCATTTCTCCACAATCCATTCACTTCCTATGCCTAAGTTTCAGTTCACAAACTTAGCCCCTTACACTTCACCTCACAAACTCATATTAACTTCTAAACATTATTATGTAAATCCCTATCTATTTTCACTTCCCCTTACTAAAAGCACTAAATAGCTCCCCTATGTACATATTCCCATCCCCTGGCACTTTAGCCCTATAATATCTGTTTGGGGAAATGTTGAGTTCATTTGTGGCTTACCATTAGCCTTCCGCATCCTAACCCTGGGATTAACTTAACATTTGGTTAAGGTTAATAACCTCTTTCCTCACCCCTCTACCCATAAACCTTAAATATTTTACCCTGCACGCTCACATTTTCGGGTTTGGTTTAAATATTTTTATTAAACTTTACCCCCGGCGCACAAACCATGTATAAAACCCACAAACCCAAAGTCTAAACCCCCACAACATTTCATAAATATTCAAATATTTCAGCGGGCCCCGCGCACAAACCTGCCGCCAGCTCCGCACTCCGTCAGCCCTCTGATTTGCCCTTCCAGATCCGACGGCTCTCGATGATTTCGAAGCCGCCCCATCACTCGACAGTTAGCGTTTGATAGCCTGGCGGTTTTTGCCGTCGTATAGAGTGACGGGTGTCCGCGCTTGATTGCATCGGAGCCCCTCTGATATTTACCACCCTCGTACAGAGGGCGGTTCGATGAAACCACAAACCGCCTTCTGTCTCTCCTCCCCTGACGACAACACTAGGTCAGCGCCACGTCACCTCTGCGTCGACCCCCCCACTGCTACGTGTCACTGCCACCACATCACCCTGCCGTACTGCCACGTCACCCTGCTGACGTCACCCTGCCACGTCACTATCGTACCAAGACCCACCGCTGACATCATGCTGACATCATCACCGAAAAAGGCGCGAAAGGCGAAAATCGCAGCGAAGGATGCCCGGAATGAAAAACTGAGGCAGTTTTCTAAGCGCATCGCTAAGAAAAATTGATCAAAATGGAAAGCTACCTGTGGCTAGGCTACCAGCAGGCCTGAAAATGCACAGTTTTACAGGATTTATTCATGAAGGTTTAGAAAAGGGGTGATTTGACAAGTTCAAGAGTATCAGAGGAAAGATGAAGCCCAGATTAAATTAAAAGAGTATCAATGAAGCAGCAAAGAGTATCAGATCGGCAATACCAAAGCAGGTGAACATTAAAAACCCCCAAAGCAAAGTCAAAGAAAACGGTGAAGCCATCTAAGGCTCTCAGATCACAGTTAATGCACATCAAAACCACTTGAGAGCAGGGGATCAAAAACCAATGCACAGTTATGGCTTAATGAACAGCACAGAGCCAAAAGGACACCATATTAACTCATTTTGACACTGCTGCCTCCAGCGCAGCTCAAAGATATTTTCCTGCATTAAAATTAGGTTAAAGAAGTTATTTCCCTCAGACCTGTTTTAGGTTTGCTGTAATAGATATTTTAGATATTTTCCCTATATAAGCCACCCTAATTCATTGTTTAAGGGGTCGGTTGGATGATATTCCTCATGCTAGACTTGTGCTGTATTTTTGAGAAGCTATGTAATCAAAGACTGCTGGAATGCTTTGGATGAAGAAGTGACTGTTGTGTTATTAATGGTTAAAGAGTGACTGTGGAATTCCTGTGCTACTACATGGCTCAATAAGTTTTTCTAACTCTGTTTATAGTTTTATTATGTTTATGCACAATTGTGTTACCATCTAAATAGCAAGAAAAAAGAATAGCTTAGGTTTTGCTTGACTGCACCTTATGCTCAGTTCTTGTTATTTCCATATGTTTTCCACAGAAATGGTTATGAATATGCATACTTAAATGATCATATTTACCCTGTTTCTTTCATATACGACTGTTTTTTAGGAATTCTTTACTGCTCCTAGACAAACTTTCATCCACCTTCCCTCTATGTTAGCTAATGAAAGATTCTTAGTTGCCTTTCATTTTTGACCTTCATTCCATATTTATTCCAGTCTGATATTGTTCTATGTGTAGCTATCCTTCTCTATATTCCTCTTGTGACCAAGAAAACGCAACAGCAAGCCCTAATCCATGACTCCACGCCCAATGGTTTGAACTTATCATAGTATGCATCCCAACTCTGCTTGAAAACATCTCCTTCCCACCAGAATAAAAAAAAAAAAACCTTTTACACCATAACTAGCCTAAAATCAACCCAAAACAAAGTTAAATCATAAAGAGAGAGCCCTCTCTGACTGCAGGTAGGCTAGGACCTGCAGCCCAAAGATTGGTTTGTGGTTACCTCGGTCATATCCCTTAAGGAGCTAAGAGACAACCTGAGTGTTAACATAATGGCGACTCCACTGGGGACAATCTTCAGATAATTTCACAAATCAAGTTGGAAAGCTCCACTGGGGAAGAATCTGTCCTTCAAAAGTTTCTTTCTGGCCTTTTTTTTTTCTCAAAAAAATCCCCAAAAAACAAGTTAGACGCTGGCTCCCAAAAGGAATTCACGTTATACAAGGTCAAATCCAGACCCAAATCCCCCAGCTGCTATTGAAAATCCCAATATAATCCCAAGGAACCTCAGGAACCTAGAGTGAAGAGAAGATTTTGTTGATTCTATTCCATAAAAAGTCCAGTCAAGTTGTGTTCCAACCCCTGTCAAAGTTTTATTTCGTTCAAACCCTAATTCCCCTTGTTCATCATCCACTGCTCAAATCACTCCTTCCACACCTCCATTCACTGCAAATACTCCCATTACCACTATTATTACTGCTTTTCCAGTGGTTCCATTTATCCCTGTTGTTCCACTTATACCTGTTAATATGGCTAATAGATATGCACTGTTGCAGTTGCCAGCAAATCCAGGGGCTATGCCTCAGGATTATCAAACTAAAATCACATATTTTGATGGTACTGGTTCTTGCACAGCCCTGCAACATACCAAGAAGATGCAAGACTATTTTGAGAATTATGAGATAGATGATGACAGTGTAAGAATGAAGATTTTTTTCCAAAGTTTAACAGGAGATGTGAGGCTCTGGTTTAGAAGCCTTGCTGCAAATTCCATAACTAACCCAGAGGCCCTTTACCAAACATTTCTTAACAGATGGGAAAAAAAGAAAGATCCCTTGCACATATTATCTAAATATGACACCATCAAAAGAGGCCCTCAAGAGGCTGTCTTAGACTATTGTGCAAGATTTAACAATGTTTATAATGCAATACCACAGAACCTCAGGCCTCCACCTGATCTTGCTTTGTATAAATTCCCTGATGGTTTTGATACTGACATGGCTTATCAGTTAAGGGAAAGAGCCCCTCAAAGCCTAGCAGACATGCAAAATGTTGTTGTTAGCGTAGAGGAAAATCTAATTGCTAAAAGAAATAGAGCTAGAACTGAGAGAAGAACCACCTTTAAGGAAGAACCCTCAGCCTTAGACCAGAAGCTGGATGCTATTATCAGTGGCATGCACAAGCTAGGAGATAGAGTGGAAAGCATTGAAAGGAAATCTACATGGGAAGGACAACAGCCCAATACCATAAGGAACCCAAATTTCAGGAAAAATCAGAACACAAACGCTGGTAGGTCTAGCCCAGAGCAGGATATAAGGCCTCCTTTCCAAGAAAACTATACAGAAGCATCTACATCTAGTAAGCAGACAGAAGACGCTCATATAAACTTGATGGATTTGAAGGGTGAGCAACAAATTTTTCTAACCCAACAGGACCAAGATGAGCATGACTTTAATCAATTTCAGACTCAGTCTGGTGAGTCTTTTGACTTTAAACAAGGTTATGATTCAGCTGTTTATGAGGTCCACAAACAGTATAAACTGAGAACTAGAACAATTGATGTGCCCGAGGCCATCAAACAGAAGGAATCAAAGCAGCCTAAGAAGATCAAAGAAAATGTTTCCCTCATAGAAACTGTTGATAAAACAGTCCCAAATCCAAAAGAAGCGACCATAGAGGATATCACAGATGTTCAACCCTCTGAAAATCAGCCTTTTGTATCTTTTCCCTCAAAAGAAAACATAAACAGCACTCCTGAAAGCCTTTCCAAATCAGAAATAGTTCAAGAAATCAATGAAGAACAAGAGCAAATCGCTGATACTCCCATGGAAAAAGGGAAGCCTGCCTATCACAACACTAAAACCCAATCAGAGAAAACATTTGATTTAGAGGCAGAAATAGGTAAACTTAAGATATCCATCCCTCTATCTGAACTTGCTAAGCATGATGTATATAGGCAACAAATCCAAAGATCACTTCAAATGCCAGAGACCAAGGATGATGTCAATGTTTTAGATGATACACCTGAGCTGCTTTTCGGTCCAGAAGTTAATGGAAAATCAACATATGGAACTGTTCTGCCCTTTTATGTAAGCCTGCACATACATGATAAAGTCTTGCACAATGCTATGTTCGATTCAGGAGCATCGCACAATCTTATGCCCAAAGCAGTTATGGAAAAGCTAAACCTTGATGTCACAAGACCCTACAAAGATCTATTCTCCTTTGACTCAAGTCAGGTCAAATGTTTAGGCTTAATCAAGGACTTATGTGTCTCCTTAGTCCAATACCCAAACAAGACAATCCTCATGGATGTGGTGGTTGTTGACATTCCACCAAAGTATGGCATGCTCTTGTCAAGATCTTGGGGAGCAAAACTCCAAGGATCTCTCCAATTATACCTCTCTTATGCCACTATCTCAGTCTTTGGGAAACCAAAGAGACTATATAGAGAAACACTGATGAAGTATGTGGTAAGTAGTGAGGAAAAGCCTCAAAACTTCCCAATCTATGCAATCCATTCTGATATGGATTCCTTCATATTGATCAATGATGATAGCTACCCACACACTGATGAGAAGCCTTTGCTTTTGGAACAAGAAACATGCATCAATGAAGAATCGGTTGCCCATACTCATAAAACTGTCAAAATGACCAATGCAACCCCTTAGCCTCCTGTTGCAACAGGGTTTCATCTTTCATGATTGACATTTTTACATGCCAAATATGTCATACTTTGCAGGCTGCGGTGTTCCATATTTCCACAAAATGCCATGAAATGTGCTAGTCCAAATGGCACTGTTGTACTCCAATTTTGATGAGTTGTTCGAGTTTTGAAGAGTTTTTAAAGGGAGATTCAAACAGTCTAATCTTGGTCTCCCTAGGTTTCAATTTCCTGTTTAGAATATAGAGAATGTATCTGTCCAAACAATTTAATCTTGGTAGATTTGTAGATAGGTAGAGAATCATAGGGACCCAACTGCTTAATCTGGGCCCTTGGCAGAAATAAGTGTAGATTTAGATAGGAAAGCATTCAAAAGAAAAATTGTAAATCAGGGTCTGCAAGTCTAAGTGCACCCACCCAAAAAGAAGAAAAATGTTAGGAAGGTAGGCCGGGTAGGTAGCTGTGAGGTTGCAGAATGATGATTCATGATCAATCTTGTGTTTTAAAGTCTTATATCTTTTCAGATCACAGTTATCAGGAAGTTTTTCATCTGGAGGAGCTCGAGCTAGCCATAACTAACCTCCCCTTCTTCTCATTTCCCAAGTCATTTACTAACTTCCCCAAAGAGGTCAAGATCTTCTTGATTCCTCTTAGTTTCATCATTCTCCATGTCATTTGTCTTGGTGAAGATTTGCTTCACTCAAGCATTCTTTATTTCTCATTTACAAGTTCTTTTCGCCAAAATTAGCCTAAGGACCCTTACCTTAGCGCTTTCTTATCATCTCCATATTAACTACTAACTCTAGTACATAACTCCCTATCAGTTTTGCCCTTCCCATACTAAAACTATGTATATAATACTCCCCTATGTAAATATCCCCTCCTTGGCATTATAGCCATATTTATTCTAAGTCAGGGAAAAAGCAGTCTATTTGGGGCTGTTTTTAGCCCATTTGGGTCTTAAAGGAATTAGTCTGACACCTTGTCAGGCTAATAACTGTTGTTTCCTAATCCTAACCCTCAAAACCCTCTTTCCAACCCCTAACCTAAAGTTTTGTGCACAAATCCTTAAACACCCGCTCACAAACCCTCAAAAAACCCATATTGCGCCCCTATCCCTAAGTCCCGAGTGTAAATACATTAACCCGCACTCATTTTAACCCCAAAAACCCACATAAACCATAGTTTTTACCCCCCTGCCGTGCCGTATTAAAATCCAGGTATTCCGCGCGCCCTGTACGTTAACTCCCCGCTGCCTCGTCCCTTTCGCCAACCGTCCGATCACCCGCCCCGCAGATCAACGGTGGACGGGTGTTCCCATCTCCCAAGCCGCCCGAAGGTTAGCATCCAGGAGATGGGCGGTATTGCCGCCGTACTCCTGCCACGGATCACCTTCCCGGGCATGGAGGAGCCCACTCTGACAAAACTACCCATGCCTAAAGGCGGTGCGCCCGAAACCATTTACCGCCCCCCTGTGATGTAAGCCAGACGTCACCTGCCGCGTCATCCGCCTGCATGGCCTCCTGCCACCGTACCGCCGAGTCACCCTGCCACGTGTCCTGCCACATCATCAGACCTGTCGTACTGCCACGTCACCTCCGTACATGCTGACGTCATCCCGCCACGTCATCCGCCGTACGAGGTCCGTCATGCTGACGTCATCAGCAATTTTGGCGCGAAGGGATAAAATCACACTCTGGAGCCCCCGAATCAGTTTTCTGAGGCAGTTTTTGATGCGCGATTTGCGCGCAAATCGCGCATCGCTAGATAAATTAGGCCAAAATGGGGAATCTTTTTATCGCGCAGCCTCCAGCAAGCCCAAAAGGCGCCGAATGACCCGTTTTTCTTCGCGAAGCATGCAGAAAGGAGCAGAAGACAGTTCTAGAGGAAACAGAGGCCGAAAAACAACCATTAACTTGTGATTAGACCCACAGCAAAGGAGAAAAGCAACCCAATTCATTTGTCAGAGAGTATTAGAGGAAAGGGAAGCAGCAAAGTGTACCAGTTAAATTGTTTAATGGAAACCTTTAGTTCCCAAAGCAGGTTAACATTGAATGGATGCCAACAAAGTCAAATCAGGCGGTGAAAGCCCATCCCAGCTCTCAAATCACAGTTGAAGCATTTAAGGCCACCAAACTACAATGGAGAAGAGACCCATGCACAGTTATTGCAGAGGAAACTACACTGAGCCACCGAGGACAAGCACATTCACTTCATTTTGATACGGCAGCCCTCAGCGCAGCCAAAGATATTTTCATGCATTTATTTCAGATAGGATTAGGTCAGACTAATTATTCTTTAGGACCTGTTTAGGTCAAGATGTAATGAACAAATTGTAGAGTGTTTTTCCTATATATACCGCCCTCAACATTGTTTCAAGGGTTGGTAAATTGGTATTTTTCACTAGAGACTCACACTGTATACTTGAAATTGCTTCTATAATCAAAGATTGCCGAAAGTTTTGAGAAGAGATTGTTTGATGTGTTATGAATGTTTTTCTAGAGACTGAAGATGGAATTCTTGTGCTGCAACCTGATTCAATAAGTGCTTCTTACCTCTGTTTACTGTTTACCATTATCTAAATAGCAGAAAGAAAGATTAGCTTAGAATTTGTTTAAATACACTCTATGCTCAATTTTTGTTGTTTCTTTATGTTTTCCTCTGAATGAATTGGTAATGAATATGAATTCTTTCTGGCTCATATTTACCCCGATTCACCTGTGTGTGCCGATTATCTAGGGATTCTTTACTGCCCCTAGGTAGAGCTCTGTTATCTACCCCTGTTAAGTTGACTGAGGGATTCTTAACTGCCCCTCATTACTTAGCATTCATCCCATCCTTTAA
Source organism: Pinus tabuliformis (assembly GCA_031772625.1). Lineage (NCBI taxonomy): Eukaryota > Viridiplantae > Streptophyta > Pinopsida > Pinales > Pinaceae > Pinus > Pinus tabuliformis. The sequence continues at coordinate 895,992,250 of CM062815.1, forward strand.
ACCTGAAACATTGTTTCATTTGCAGCTACCTTGCTCCATTTTCTCTCTTGGGACCAAGAAAACACACCAGCACTCCTCCTTTTCAACTCCACACCCAATGGTTTGAAACTTTCAGACTATGCTCTGCCTCTCTACCTGAGAACATCAATTATCCCACCAATAATTGGAACAAAAACCCCTGAACTCAATAACTAGCCTAAGATCCTTTTTAACAAAGCTAAAATCTGAAAGAGAGAGCCCTCTCTGATTGCAGGTGGTCTAGAACCTGCAGTCCACAGTTGGTCTGTGGTTACCTCGGTCGTATCCTTTTCCGGAGCTTAAGGACAACCTGAGTGATAGCATAATGGCGACTTCGCTGGGGACTTTCCTCAGATAGTTTCACGAAGAAGGTAAGAAAGCTCCGTTGAGACCATAAATCAATTTTTCCAATTGTTGTTTATCTCTTAAAACTACAGATGAAGCCTGAATTTCAGCCAGGAAGCCTTTGAAACTGTTCTTTGCTTTGCATTAAGAGGAATAAATAAATGCTGCTTCAGTCAATCTTCATGCTAGTTTTAAGTTACAAATAACTGTCCCAAATTTTGATTAGTTCTTTGCTATTTCTAAAAACATTCCCAGAAAAATACCAAAAACAAATTCGGAAGCTGGCTCCCAAGAAAAATCCACGATATACAAGGTCAAATCCAGACCCTAATCCCCCAGCTGTTTTTGAAAATCCAAACCTAATCTCGAAGATCCTTAGGAAGCAAGAAAGACAAGAAGATTTCGCTGATAAAACTCCTGAAACAGCTTACCCAAGTTGTGCCCCAACTCCTGTCAAAGTTTTATTCCGATCAATTCTTGCTTCCCCTTGTTCATCATCCACATCGCATAGCACTCCTTCCACACCTCCATTCACTACAAATACTACAACTACCACTATTGCTGTTGTTGTTACCCCAGCTATCCCTGCCAATATGGATAATAGATATGCACCGCTGCAATTACCTGCTAATGATGGGGTTTTACCTCAAGATTACCAATCGAAAATCACGTATTTTGATTCCACTGGTCCTTTCACAGCCATTCAGCATAACAAAAAGATGCAAGACTATTTTGAAAACTATGAAATAGATGATGTTAGCGTGAGAATGAGAATTTTTGTTCAAAGTCTAACAGGTGATGTAAGAACTTGGTTCAGATCACTTGCTGCAAATTCCATAACTACCCCAGATGAGCTGTACCAATCTTTTACCAATAGATGGGAGAAAAAGAAAGACCCTTTGCACATACTAGCTGAATACGATACAATTAAAAGAGGTCCTCAAGAAACTATTTTGGAGTACTGTGCAAGATTCAATAATGTTTACAATGCAATACAACAGAATCTGAGGACTCCCCCTGAACTTGCCTTGTACAAATTTCCAGATGGTTGTGACTCGGATATGGCATACCAATTAAAAGAAAGAGCTCGTCAGACCCTTGCAGACATGCAAAATGTCACTGTCAGCGTTGAGGCTAACTTAATTGCCAAAAGGAATAGAGCTAGGATGGAGAGAAGAACCACCCTTAAGGAAGAACCCTCAGCCTTTGACCAGAAGCTTGATGCTATTATCAATGGCCTGCAAAGATTGGGAGAAAGAGTAGAAAACGTTGAGAGAAAAGCATCATGGGAAGGACAAGAGTCCAATACCATAAGGAATCCAAATTTTAGGAAAACGCAGAACACAAATGCTGGTAGGTCTAGCCAAGACCATTACATAAGACCTCCTTTTCAAGATAACTATGTTGAGGGATCCACTTCTAGTCAACCCATAGAAGACACTCACATGAATTTGATGGATCTAAAGGGTGAGCACCAAACTTTCCTGAGCCAAGAAGACCAAAATGAACTTGATTACAATCAGTTTCAGACTAAGTCTGGTGAGTCTTTTGACTTTAAACAAGGATATGATACTGCTGTGTATGAAGTACACAAACAATATAAGCTGAGAACTAGGACCATTAACATCTCCGAGCCTGGTAAAACAAAGGAAGGCAAACAACCCAACAGGATTAAAAACAAAGCTGTCATGACAGAACCAGTTGATACAACTGTCCCAAACCCGCAACAAGTGATTGTAGAAGACATAACAGGCACACAACCTTCTATTGAGCAGCCTCTATCACCTCCTTCCTCAAAAGAAAATTTGAACAGCGTTCCAAAAAGCCCTCCTGAAACTGTAAAATCGCAAGTAGTCAATCCCCACAACGCTGATAAACAAGAGCGAATCGCTGATAATTCAAATGAAAAAGAAAAAACTGCCCTCATCAACACCAAGACTCCATTGGAAAAACCATTTAATTTAGAGGCAGAAATAGGTAAATTGAAAATACCTGTTCCTCTTTCAGAACTTGCCAAACACGATGTATATAGGCAACAAATTCAAAGATCACTTCAGATTCTAGAAAACAAAGACGATGTAAATGTTTTGGATGATTCTCCTGAACTGCTATTCGGTCCAGAAGTCAATGGAAAATTAACACATGGACCTATTCCACCCTTTTATGTCAGTTTGCATATACATGATAAAGTTTTGCACAACGCTATGTTTGACTCAGGAGCCTCACACAACCTTATGCCCAAGGAAGTCATGGATAAACTGAACCTCGATATCACAAGACCTTACAAAGATTTATACGCATTTGACTCAAGTCAAGTGAAATTTTTAGGCCTCATCAAAGACTTGTGTGTCTCCTTAGTCCAATATCCCAACAAGACCATCCTCATGGATGTGGTGGTGGTTGACATCCCACCAAAGTACGGTATGCTCCTATCAAGATCATGGGGAGAAAATTTGCAAGGATCCCTTCAACTCGACCTCTCCTATGCCACCATTTCTGTCTTTGGGAAACCAAAGAGACTGTATAGAGAAACGCTGATGAAATATGTGGTGAGTAGTAAGAGCAAGCCTGAAAATTTTACCATTTACTCAATACATTCTGACATGGATTCCTTTATTTTGTTTAATGATGACACAAATTCTCCAACTGAGGATGAGCCTTTGGCTCTGGAGCAAAAACGTACATTAATGAAGAATCGATTATACGCACCCATGAGACTGTCACAACAGATAATGAAACCAGCATACAAGAATAACCTCCTCAAACAGAAACCTCAAATCTGCCCGCTGCAAGAATGGCTGAAACTCTTAGCACTAACCATAAGCAAGAAACCACATGGTACTTAGAGTTTGACGGCTCTGTCAACAAGTTAGGGGCAGGTGTTTGGATTCAAAACACATATAACAACCATGCACAAGGCCATGCCTATAGACTGAATTTCAAATGCACCAACAACATGGCAGAGTATGAGGCTCTGCTATTAGGCCTTAAACTCCTCAAAGCTCTAGGAGCTAAAAAAGTGTCTATCCTAGGTGACTCTGATTTCATCATACAACATATGAAAGGTAATTTTGTTACAAATGACAATAGAATGAGAGCCTATAGGACTGCTGCCACTAATATACTCAATGCATTCACTGAATTCAAGCTTGACAAGATCTCAAGAAATTACAACATTCACGCTCACAGCCTAGCCACTTTTGCAAGTACATGTAAGCTTCGCTTTGACCCAAACCACCACTTCACAGCGGAAATAAAACATAGGCCCACTATCCCAAATAACATTAAAGATTGGCAAGTGTTCGAAAATGATGCCCAAATTAATAATTTTCTCACCCTCGAGCATGAATTTTCAAATATTAACATAGATATGGACGCTGTGACAGATTCAGAACAGCAAGCAACTGAAAATCAGCAGGCTGTAACTGCTGCAACAGCCAAACAAATCCTAAACCCGTCGGTTTTTGGCAAATAAAACATTGAACAGCTGAAACAGATGCACTTGGAAGAAATAGACAAAACAGAGGCAGAAATCATTGAGCTAAAAGATAATTTTCTGCCTGCTGGCCTGACCCCACTAGAAGACATGTTTGATGCCAATGATGTGCCCAGAAAGCCAAAATTGCAGCCAATAAACACTGATATAGAAGAACACAACATTGGGACAACAGAAAATCCAAAAATGATCAAACTGTCCAAAAATTTGCCTCTTGATCAAAAGCCCAAGTACATTGATTTATTCAAAGAGTTCCAAGATGTATTCGATTGGAGTTATGAGGATTTGAAATCCGATGACACCTCGGTGATCCAACACACAATTCCCTTAAAACTAAACCAGAAACCCTTCAAGCAGAAACTTAGAAGAATTAACCCTATGCTTCTTCCCCCGATTGAGAAGGAAGTAAAGAGGATGTTTGAAGTAGGCATAATAGCACCCATCAGATTTTCCGAGTGGGTGTCCAATCTTGTTCTTACAAGAAAAAAGACTAGTGAAATCAGACTTTGTGTAGATCTCAGAAATTTAAACCAAGTCTCCTTAAAAGACCACTATCCTTTGCCCAAAATGGATCACATCCTACAAAGAGTAGTGGGATCATCTAGAATCTCTTTGCTAGATGGCTTTTCAGGTTTCAACCAAATACTTGTTCACTCGGACGACCAAGACAAAACTGCCTTTACCACACCGTGGGGAACATTTAAGTATGTGAAGATGCCATTCGGACTTAAAAATGCTGGTGCCACATTTCAAAGAGCAATGGATATTGCTTTTGCCAAGGAAATACATGATTTCCTAGTTGTCTACCTGGATGACTTAACCCCATTTTCCAAATCTGATGAAGAACATCTCAAGCACCTTAAGTAAATTTTCATGACATGTAGGAAATATGGCATTTCCTTGAATCCCAAGAAGTCCCTATTTGGCCTAGAAGAAGGCAAGTTACTTGGCCACATTATATCAAAAGATGGGATTAGAATTGATCCTGAAAGAATGCAATCCATTCTCCAAATTCCATTTCCAAGAAACATTAAAGAGCTACAGGCAATCCTTAGGAAAATCAACTTCCTAAGAAGATTTATTCCAAATCTAGCTGAACTAATACGACTGTTAAGCAACATGTTAAAGAAGGATGCCAAGGTAAGATGGTCCCTAGAAACCAAGCAAGCATTTGAAAGTATCAAAACTGCATTAACCCAAACCCTTGTCCTCACTAGCCCACAGTTTGACAGACATTTTATCATATTTCGTTTGCATATGATCACAAAATAGCCGTTGTCCTTTTGCAAAAGAATGAACAGGGAGCTGAAAAGATAATCGCCTTTTTCAGCCGAGCCTTAAGAGACACCCGTTTGAAGTATCCAATAATGGAAAAGCAGGCCTACGCACTTGTTAAGGCCATTAAGGATTTTAGACTGTACATACTGTATTCACACGTGATTGCCTATGTTCCACACGCTACTGTAAAAGACATATTGACACAAGAAGGATTACAAGGCAAAAGAGGCAAGTGGATTGCAAGCATCCTTGAGTACGACATAGAAATAAAACCAACCATGCTGATAAAGGGACAAGGTTTAGCTAAACTGATGTCCGAAACAAACTTTCAAGCCTTAGACATTAACCAGCCAGACAATGAACAGGAGCTGGCGACTCCACAGATCAGTGAAATATTTCTGCAATGCCCCTGGTACGCTGATATATGCTTTGTATTGTTAAACCTGTGTGCTCCCCCAGGATTGTCCAGGACCAAGAAAATATTCTTGAAAATGAAGGCTCTAAAGTTTTGTGTTATAGATGGTGCATTATTTTGGATAAATCATGAAGGTATATTGCTTAATTGTTTAACCATGAATGAAACTAACAATGTCATGAAAGAATTCCATGCAGGTGACTGTGGAGGACATCTATATTGGAAGTCCACTACTGATAAAATTTTAAGGGCTGGTTTCTATTGGCCCACTCTTTTTGCAGATGTAAAGAAGTTTGCCATGTCATGTCACAAATGCCAAATTTTTGAGGGCAAAAGAAAGATGTTACCCCTGCCCCTTAAACCCATCTCAACCGAAAAACCTTTTCAACAATGGGGTCTTGACTTCATTGGAGAAATCCATCCCTCTTCCTCAGGCCAACACAAATGGATCCTAATAGCCACCGACTATTTCACTAAGTGGGTTGAAGCCATTCCCTGTAGACAAGCCAATGACACTATCATTATCCAATACCTTGAGTGCAATATCCTTTCTAGATTTGGCTGCCCTAAGAAAATCATCACTGATAATGTCGCTGCCTTTAAGTCCAAAAAGATGATCAGTTTCTGCCATAAGTTTCATATCACCCTGGGCCACTCTACAGCCTATTACCCTCAAGGTAATGGCCTGGCATAATCTTCAAACAAAAGTCTCATCAACATCATAAAGAAGATGCTAGAAGAAAACAAGAAGAACTGGCACAAAAAATTGATAAATGCCCTATGGGTAGACAAACTTTCAAGCAAAAGATCAATTGGGATAAGCCCTTATGAGCTGGTATACGGCATGGAGGCCAGATTTCCTTCATCCTTGGGCATTCCTACTATCAAGTTGTTACAAGAGATTCAGGCTGAACCACATGACATTCAAAGAAGAATCAATCAGACAATTCATCTTCAGCAAACCAGAGAACAAGTTTACGACAGAGCTCAAATTTTGCAAGAAAATCTTAAAAAGATGTTTGATAAGAGAGCTAAAGCTGAGGATTTCAGTATTGGTGACAAGGTTCTAAGGTGGGATTCAAGAAGAGAAGACAAGGGCAAACATGCTAAGTTTGATTTTTTATGGAATGGGCCATTTGTTGTCTCTGCTGTTCAAGGAAATAACACATACTTTCTCAGGTCTATAGAGGACAACACTGTTGAAGAAGGCCTTGTTAATGGCCATATGCTGAAACATTACCATGACCCCTTTTAAGGGACATAATGCAGCCTTGTATATATCTTTGTACAGTAATATTTGTATATATTAGCATTCTGTTTTTATTTTGTATAAGCAGGCCGATTATTTAAGGAGCAGTTGTAAATTTTATGAAGACACAGCCAATGCGAGTATTCCAGTTTTAAAGGCTCTATCTCTACACCAATTTCAGACAAAACAACAAGAGGAAAACTGTCACATTACAATCAATTCATGGTAGAAAAGAAATATTTGCAGTCAAAGGCATGTTCCAGCAGCATTGTACATAGTTATCAAGCATGCAAAAGAAAGCAGGCGATGCTATACAGTTCACAGTAACTCAGTTGAGGAGAGATTGTTTCAAATTTCAAAGTTTCACATTTTTAGCAGCCAGAACAAAGAAGTGTTTTCTAGTCGACAGCAACAAATAGAAAAATCAAGGTAGTCTGACCTGCTGTTCTTGGCTTTTCACAAGGAAAAGCCATCCCCAAGTGGAGCCACTGTTAGCCTCCTGTTGCAATAGGGTTTCATCTTTCATGATTGACATTTTTACATGCCAAATATGTCATACTTTGCAGGCTGCAGTGTTCCATATTTCCACAAAATGCCATGAACTGTGCTAGTCCAAATGGCACTGCTGTACTCCAATTTTGATGAGTTGTTCCAGTTTTGAAGAGTTTTTAAAGGGAGATTCAAACAGTGTAATCTTGGTCTCCCTAGGTTTCAGTTTCCTGTTTAGAATATAGAGAATGTATTTGTCCAAACAGTTTAATTTTGGCAGATTTGTAGATAGGTAGAGAATCACAGGGACCCAACTGCTTAATCTGGGCCATTGGCATAAATAAGTGTAGATTTAGATAGGAAAGCATTCAAAAGAAAAATTGTAAATCAGGGTCTACAAGTCTAAGTGCACCCACCCAAAAAGAAGAAAAAATGTTAGGAAGGTAGGCCGGGTAGGTAGCTGTGAGGTTGCAGAATGATGATTCATTATCAATCTTGTGTTTTAAAGTCTTATATCTTTTCAGATCACAGTTATCAGGCAGTTTTTCATCTGGAGGACCTTGAGCTAGCCATAATTAACTTCCCCTTCTTCTCATTTCCCAAGTCATTTACTAACTTCCCCAAAGAGGTCAAGATCTGCTTGATTCCTCTTAGTTTCATCATTCTCCATGTCATTTGTCTTGGTGAAGATCTGCGTCACTCAAGCATTCTTTATTTATCATTTACAAGTTCTTTTCCCCAAAATTAGCCTAAGGACCCTTACCTTAGCGCTTTGTTATCATCTCCATATTAACTACTAACTCTAATACATAACTCCCTATTAGTTTTCCCCTTCCCCTACTAAAACTATGTATATAATACTCCCCTATGTAAATATCCCCTCCCTGGCATTATAGCCATATTTCTTCTAAGTCAGGGAAAAGGCAGTCTATCTGGGGCTGTTTCTAGCCCATCCGAGTCTTAAAGGAATTAGTCTAACACCTGGTCAGGCTAATAACCGTTGTTTCCTAATCCTAACCCTCAAAACCCTCTTTCCAACCCCTAACCTAAAGCTTTGTGCACAAATCCTTAAACCCCCACTCACAAACACTCAAAAAACCCTATTGTGCCCCTATCCCTAAGTCCCGAGTGTAAATACATTAACCTGCACTCATTTTAACCCCCAAAACCCACATAAACCATAGTTTTTACCCCCCCCCCCCGCCGCGCCGTATTAAAATCCGGATATTCCGCGCGCCCTGTACGTTAACTCCCCACCGCCTCATCCCTCCCGCCAACCGTCTGATCACCCGCCCCGCAGATCAACGGTGGATGGGTGTTCCCATCTCCCAAGCCGCCCGAAGGTTAGCATCCGGGAGATGGGCGGTATTGCCACCGTACCCCTGCCACGCGTCACCTTCCCGGGCGTGGCGGAGCCCCCTCTGAAAAAACCACCCATACCTAAAGACGGCGCGCCTGAAACCATTTACCGCCCCACCTGTGATGTAAGCCACACGTCACCTGCCGCGTCATCCGCCTGCATGACCTCCTGCCACCGTACCGCCGAGTCACCCCGCCACGTGTCATGCCACATCATCAGACTTGCCGTACAGCCACGTTACCTCCGTACATGCTGACATCATCATGCTGACAACATCCCGCCATGTCATCCACCGTATGAGGTCCGTCATGTTGACGTCATCAGCAATTTTGGCGCGAAGGGCAAAAATTGCACTCTGGAGCCTCGGAATCAGTCCCTGAGGCAGTTTTTGATGGGGAATCGTTTTATCGCGCAGCCTCCAGCAAGCCCGAAAGGCGCCGAATGACCCGTTTTTCTTCGCGAAGCATGCAGAAAGGAGCAGAAGACAGTTCTAGAGGAAACAGAGGCCAAACAACGACCATTAACTTGTGATTAGACCCACAGCAAAGGCGAAAAGCAACACAATTCATTTGTCAGAGAGTATCAGAGGAAAGAGAAGCAGCAAAGTGTACCAGTTAAAATTTTTAATGGAAACCTTCAGTTCCCAAAGCAGGTTAACATTGAATGGCCGCCAACAAAGTCAGATGAGGCAGTGAAAGCCCATCCCAGCTCTCAAATCATAGTTGAAGCATTTAAGGCCACCAAACTACAATGGAGCAGAGACCCATGCACAGTTATTGCAGAGGCAACTACACCAAGCCACCGAGGACAAGCACATTCACTTCATTTTGATACGGCAGCCCTTAGCGCAGCCAAAGATATTTTCATGCATTTATTTCAGATAGGATTAGGTCAGACTAATTATTCTTTAGGACTTGTTTAGGTCAAGATGTAATGAACAAACTGTAGAGAGTTTTTCCTATATATACCGCCCTCAGCATTGTTTCAAGGGTTGGTAAATTGGTATTTTTCACTAGAGACTCACACTATATACCTGAAATTGCTTCTGTAATCAAAGATTGCCGAAAGTTCTGAGAATAGACTGTTTGATGTGTTATGAATGTTTTTCTGGATACTGAAGATGGAATTCTTGTGCTGCAACCTGATTCAATAAGTGCTTCTTACCTCTGTTTATTGTTTACCATTATCTAAATAGCAGAAAGAAAGATTAGCTTAGAATTTGTTTAAATACAATCTATGCTCAATTTCTGCTGTTTCTTTATGTTTTCCTCTGAATGAATTGGTAATGAATATGAATTCATTCTGGCTCATATTTACCCCGATTCACCTGTGTGTGCCGATTATCTAGGGATTCTTCACTGCCCCTAGGTAGAGATCTGTTATCTACCCCTGTTAAGCTGACTGAGGGATTCTTAACTGCCCCTCATTAATTAACATTCATCCCATCCTTTAAACCTGAAACATTGTTTCATTTGCAGCTACCTTGCTCCATTTTCTCTCTTGGGACCAAGAAAACGCACCAGCAATCCTCCTTTTCAACTCCACCCCCAATGGTTTGAAACTTTCAGACTATGCTCTACCTCTCTACCTAAGAACATCAATTATCCCACCAAAATCGGAACAAAAACCCCTGAACTCAATAACGAGCCTAAGATCCTTTTTAACAAAACTAAAATCTGAAAGAGAGAGCCCTCTCTGATTGCAGGTGGGTTAGAACCTGCAGTCCAAAGTTGGTCTATGGTTACCTCGGTCGTATCCTTTTCCGGAGCTTAAGGACAACCTGAGTGATAACACAACCAGCATACTAGAAGAACCTCCCCAAACAGAAATTTCAAATCTGCCCAATTCTAAAATGGCTGAAACTCTTAATACTAACCACAAGCAAGAAATCAAATGGTATTTAGAGTTTGATGGCTCTGTCAACAAGTTAGGACTAGGGGCAGGGGTATGGATTCACAATACACATAACAGCCATGCAGAGGGTCATGCTTACAGACTGAACTTCAAATTCACCAACAACATGGCAGAATATGAGGCTCTCCCTTTAGGCCTTTAACTGCTCAAAACTCTAGGAGCTGCAAAAGTTTCCATTCTAGGTGACTCCGACCTCATCATCCAACAAATAAAAGGCAACTTTGTCACGAATGACAATAGATTGAGAGCCTATAGGTCTACTGCAACAGAAATACTCAATTCCTTCACTGAAACCAAGCTTGCCAAAATTTCCAGAAGCCATAACATACATGCTCATAGTCTAGCTACTTTTGCCAGTGCTTGCAAGCTGCCCTTTGAGCCCAATCACCACTTTACTACTGAGATAAAGCACAGGCCTGCCATCCCAAATAACGTTAAATATTGGCAAGTGTTTGAAAGCAATGAACAAATTAACAATTTCCTCACTCTTGAGCATGAGTTTTCAAATATAAACATTGACATGGATGCCATGGATGATTCCTTACGGCAAATAGATGAAAATCAGCAGGCTGTAACAGCTGTAACAACCAAACAAATGCTAAACCCAACTGTTTTTGACAAAGCAAACATGGAAGAGCTGAAACAGATGCATTTGGAGGAAATAGCCAAAGCAGAGGCCGAGATCATTGATTTAAAGAACAATTTTCTGCCCGCTGGCCTCACTCCATTAGAAGACATGTTTGATGCTAATGATGTCCCCAAAAAGCCTAAGATGCAGCCCTTAAACGCTGCCATAGAAGAATACAACATTGGGACAGCAGAGAAGCCCAAAATGATTAAATTGTCCAAAAATCTACCACCTGATCAAAAACCAAAGTATGTGGACCTGTTCAAAGAGTTCCAAGATGTATTTGCATGGAGTTATGAGGACTTGAAGTCCTATGACACCTCAGTTATTCAACATACCATCCCTATAAAACCAAATCAAAAGCCCTTCAAGAAGAAACTAAGGAGAATCAATCCTGTGCTTCTCCCTTTGATTGAAAAGGAAGTGAAAAGAATGTTTGAAGCAGGTATCATAGCACCCATTAGATTTTCAGAATGGGTATCAAATCTTGTTCCCACAAGAAAGAAAATAGGTGAGATTAGACTTTGTGTAGATTTGAGAAACTTAAACCAAGTCTCCCTTAAAGACCATTACCCCTTACCAAAAATGGACCACATCCTACAAAGAGTAGTGGGGTCATCTAGAATCTCTTTGCTAGATGGCTTTTCAGGTTTCAATCAAATACTTGTTCACCCGGATGACCAAGACAAGACAGCCTTTACAACACCGTGGGGAACATTTAAATATGTCAAAATGCCTTTCAGACTTAAGAATGCAGGTGCTACCTTTCAAAGGGCAATGGAAATTGCCTTCGCCAAAGAAATCCATGATTTCCTGGTTGTCTATATTGATGACCTTACTCCTTTCTCCAAATCTGATCAAGAGCACCTAAAACATTTGAGACAAGTGTTCCTAACATGTAGGAAATATGGCATTTCCTTGAACCCCAAGAAGTCTTTATTTGGCCTTGAAGAAGGCAAGTTAGTAGGCCATATCCTTTCAAAAGATGGCATTAGGATTGATCTGTAAAGAATTCAAGCCATCCTTCAAATCCCATATCCAAGAAACATAAAAGAGTTGCAAGCATTCCTTGGAAAGATCAACTTCCTAAGGAGATTTATCCCAAACCTGGCTGAACTAATAAGAATGCTAAGCAACATGTTAAAGAAGGATGCCAAGGTAAAATGGTCTCTTGAAACCAAGCAAGCCTTTGAGAGTATCAAAGCTGCCTTAACCCAAGCCCCAGTCCTCACAAGCCCTCAATTTGATAAGGATTTCATCATATTTTCATTTGCATCTAAACACACCATAGCTGCTGTCCTTTTGCAAAAGGATGACCAAGGAAATGAAAAGCCAATTGATTTTTTCAACCAAGCCCTTAGGGATGCCCCTTTAAAGTACCAAATCATGTAGAAGCAGGCCTATGCCCTTGTTAAAGCAATCAAAGACTTCAGAATCTATATTTTATACTCACATGTGATTGCTTATGTGCCAAATGCTGTTGTAAAAGACATATTAAGTCAAGAGGGATTAGAAGACAAAAGAGGCAAGTGCATTGCTAGCATCCTTGAGTATGAGATTGAAATAAAACCAACCAAGCTGATAAAGGGACAAGGTTTAGCCAAACTCATGTCTGAAACAAACTTTCAAGCCTTAGACATTAACCATCTGGACAATGAACAGGAGCTGGCGACTCCACAGATCAGTGAAACCTTTTTGCAATCCCCATGGTATGATGATATATGCTTTGTATTGTTAAACCTGTTTGCTCCCCTAGGATTGTCCAGGACCAAAAAAAGATTTGTAAAAATGAAGGCTTCAAAGTTTTGTGTCGTTGATGGTGCATTATTTTGGAAAAATCATGAAGGCGTATTGCTTAATTGTTTAACTATGAATGAAACGAACAATGTCATGAAAAAATTCCATGCAGGGGACTGTGGAGGACATCTATATTGGAAGTCCACTGCTGATAAAATTTTAAGGGTTGGTTTCTATTGGCCCTCTCTGTTTGGAGATGTAAAGAAGTTTTCTATCTCATGTCATAAATGCCAAATCATTGAGGGCAAAAGAAAGCTGTTACCTTTGCCTCTTAAATCCATCTCAACCGAGAAGCCTTTTCAACAATGGGGTCTTGACTTCATTGGAGAAATCCATCCCTCTTCCTCAGACCAGCACAAATCGATTCAAACAGCCACAGGCTATTTCACCAAGTGGATTGAGGCCATCCCATGTAGGCAAGCTAATGACACCACCATTATCCAATTCCTCGAATGCAACATCCTTTCTAGAATTGGCTGCCCTGAGAAGATCATCATTGACAACACTGCTGCCTTCAAATCCAAAAGGATGATCAATTTTTGCCATAAATTTCATATCACCTTAGGCCACTCTACAACCTATTACCCTCAAGGTAATGGCTTGGTCGAATCGCCCAACAAGAGCCTTATTAGTATTATCAAGAAGATCTTAGAAGAAAACAAGAAGAACTGGCATAAAAAACTCACAAATGCCCTATGGGCAGACAAACTTTCAACAAAAAGATCCATTGGGATGAGCCCTTATGAGCTAGTATATGGTATGGAGGCCAGATTTCCCTCATCCTTGGGCATCCCTGTTATCAAGCTGTTAAAGGAAATTCAAGCTGAACCAAATGATGTTCAAAGAAGGATTAATCAGACTATTCATCTTCAGCAAACAAGAGAGCAAGTCTATGACAGAGCTCAAATTTTGCAAGAGAAGCTCAAAAGGATGTTTGATAAAGGAACAAAGGCTGAAGATTTTTGTGTTGGCAACAAAGTTCTAAGGTGGGACTCACGAAGGGAAGACAAAGGAAAGCATGAAAAATTCGATTTCCTTTGGAAAGGGCCATTTGTTATCTCCGTTGTTCAGGGAAATAACACATATTTTCTCAAATCTGCAGATGGCAGCACAACCGAAGAAGGCCCTGTTAATGGCCGAATAATAAATCATTATCATGATCCCTTTTGTTGAAAATAACGCAGCTCTGTATATATCGCTTTGTATATTGACATTTGTGTATTATCAACACTTTTATTTTTTGTACAGCAGGCAGAATATTAGAACAGCGCAACAAAGTTCTTTAAAGGCAGGTTCTCAGGCAGAGGTGCATGTAATGATAGAGCACGCAAAAGAAAGTAGGCGGTGCTGCTATTGTATAAAAAATTCAGTTTATGAGAATGTTGTGTTCAGGTTTCAAATTTTCAATCATTTGACAACCATCACAAGGGAAGTTTCAGTCTAAAGCAACAATAGAAGATCAAGGCAGTCTGACCTACTGTTCTTGGCTTTTCACGAGGAAAAGCCATCCCCAAGTGGAGCCACTGTTAGCCTCCTATTGCAATAGGTGTTCATATTTCATGATTGACAGTTGAAGGTGCCAAATATGTCATATTTGCATGCTGCAAGGTTCCATATTTCCAGAAAGAGGCCAAAGAAGAGGCCATGAAAGTGTGCCAGTCTAAATGCCACTGTTGTATTCCAATTTTGATGAAGTTATTCCATTTTTGAAGAATTTTTCAGTTAAACGAAAGCCAAACAACTTAATCTTGGATTCCCTAGGTTTCAATTGCTTGTTTTAGAATATAGAGAATGAATATCTATCCAAAATGTTTAATCTTGGTAGATTAGTAGCTAGGTAGAGAAATAAAGGAGCCCAACTACTTAATCTGGGCCCTTGGAAGATATAAGGGTACGTTTAGATAGGAGGGAAGTCAAAGGAAAAAAGATAATCAGGGTCTGCAAGTCCAAGTGCACCCATGCAAAAAGAAGAAAAAATGCTAGGTAAGTAGGCTGGGTAAGTAGTTTTGTGGTTGCAGAATCAAGCTATGTGATCCATTTCATGTTTTTTAAGTGTTGTATCTATTCAGATCACAATTATGAGGCACTTTTTCATTTGGAGGAGCTCATGTGAGGCATGTCTAACTCCCCCTTCCTCTCATTCCCCAAATCACTCACTAACATCCCCTTGAGGACCTTTGGATCTGCCCAACCAGTCCTGTTACCACTTCATTTTTGTAAAATACTAAGTGAAGCTTTGACTTTCTTTAGTGAAAAGAAGCCACATTCCTTGTGTAAAAATCATTTCTCTACAATCCATTCACTTCCTATGCCTAAGTTTCAGTTCACAAACTTAGCCCCTTACACTTCACCTCACAAACTCATATTAACTTCTAAACATTATTATGTAAATCCCTATCTATTTTCACTTCCCCTTACTAAAAGCACTAAATAGCTCCCCTATGTACATATTCCCATCCCCCGACACTTTAGCCCTATAATATCTGTTTGGGGAAATGCTGAGTTCAATTGGGGCTTAACATTAGCCTTCCACGTCCTAACCCTGGGATTAACTTAACATTTGGTTAAGGTTAATAACCTCTTTCCTCACCCCTCTACCCATAAACCTTAAATATTTTACCCTACGCGCTCACATTTTCGGGTTTGGTTTAAATATTTTGATTAAACTTTACCCCCGGCGCACAAACCATGTATAAAACCCACAAACCCAAAGTCTAAACCCCCGCAACATTGTATAAATATTCGAATATTCCAGCGGGCCCCACGCACAAACCTGTCGCCAGCTCCGCGCTCCGTCAGCCCTCTGATCTGCCCTCCCAGATCCAACAGCTCTCGGCAATTTCGGAGCTGCCCTGTCACTCGATAGTTAGCGTCCGATAGCCTGGCGATTTTTTCTGTCGTACAGAGGGACGCGTGTCCGCCCTTGATTGCATCGGAGCCCCTCTGACATTTACCACCCTCGTACAGAGGGCGGTCCGATGAAACCACAAACTGCCTTCTGTCTCTCCTCCCCTGACGATAACACCATGTCAGCGCCATGTCACCTCTGCGTCGACCCCCCCACTGCTACGTGTCACTGCCACCACATCACCCTGTCGTACTGCCACATCACCCTGCTGACGTCACCCTGCCACGTCACTGCCGTACCAGGACCCACCGCTGATGTCATGCTGACATCATGCTGACGTCATCACTGAAAAAGGTGCGAAAGGCGAAAATCGCAGCAAAGGATGCCCGGAATGAAAAATTGAGGCAGTTTTCTAAGCGCATCGCTAAGAAAAAATGATCAAAATGGAAAGCTACCTGTGGCTAGGCTACCAGCAGGCCCGAAAATGCGTAGTTTTACAGGATTTCTTCATGAAGGTTCAGAAAAGGGGTGATTTGACAAGTTCAAGAGTATCAGAGGAAAGACGAAGCCCAGATTAAATTAAAAGAGTATCAGTGAAGCGGCAAAGAGTATCAGATCGGAAATACCAAAGCAGGTGAACATTAAAGACCCCCAAAGCAAAGTCAAAGAAAACGGTGAAGCCATCTAAGGCTCTCAGATCATAGTTAATGCACATCAAAACCACTTGAGAGCAGGGGATCAAAACCCAATGCACAGTTATGGCTAAATGAACAGCACAGAGCCAAAAGGACACCATATTAACTCATTTTGACACTGCTGCCTCCAGCGCAGCTCAAAGATATTTTCCTGCATTAAATTCAGGACAAAAATTAGGTTAAAGAAGTTATTTCCCTCAGACCTGTTTTAGGTCTGCTGTAATAGATATTTTAGATATTTTCCCTATATAAACCACCCTAATTCATTGTTTAAAGGGTTGGTTGGTTGATATTCCTCATGCTGGACTTGCGCTGTATTTTTGAGAAGCTCTGTAATCAAAGACTGCTGGAATGCTTTGGATGAAGAAATGACTGTTGTGTTATTAATGGTTAAAGAGTGACTGTGGAATTCCTGTGCTACTACATGGCTCAATAAGTTTTTCTACCTCTGTTTACAGTTTTATTATGTTTATGCACAATTGTGTTACCATCTAAATAGCAAGAAAAAAGAATAGCTTAGGTTTTGCTTGACTGCACCTTATGCTCAGTTCTTGTTATTTCTATATGTTTTCCTTAGAAATGGTTATGAATATGCATACTTAAATGATCATATTTACCCTGTTTATTTCGTATATGACTGCTTTTTAGGAATTCTTTACTACTAGACAAACTTTCATCCACCTTCCCTCTATGTTAGCTAATGAAAGATTCTTAGTTGCCTTTCATTTCTGACCTTCATTCCATCTTTATTCCAGCCTGATATTGTTCTATGTGTAGCTATCCTGCTCTATATTCCTCTTGTGACCAAGAAAACACAACAACAAGCCCTAATCCATGACTCCACGCCCAATGGTTTGAACTTCTCACAGTATGCATCCCAACTCTGCTTGAAAACATCTCCTTCCCACCAAAATCAAAACAAAACCCTTGTACACCATAACTAGCCTAAAATCAACCCAAAACAAAGTTAAATCATAAAGAGAGAGCCCTCTCTGACTGCAGGTAGGCTAGGACCTGCAGCCCAAAGACTGGTTTGTTTTTACCTCGGCTGTATCCCTTAAGGAGCTAAGGGAAAAGCTGAGTGTTAACACCATCAAAACTCCATTCCAAGTTATGACACCATGAACATGGAGTAGCACCAGGTGTAGGAATGCAGGGAAAGTAGTTTGACATATGCCGCATGAAAGAACTCAGCTTCTCCTGGACCAGGTGAAATGAGAATAAGGGTTAGATTTTATTTTAGGTGCATATTAATTGTTGGATTAGCTCAGTCCATTTGAATCGTCCACCATAACTTGAGGCAAGAGGTTCATTTAAGACCCCATGTGAACATCACATGGGATAGGAGCCCTGGAGAGAGAAGTTCGGTTGCAGTGTTAGGCGTACTTCCTATCCCATGCACCATCGTGGATACAACAAGTCAAGTGGAGCCTACCAAGGGGTACTCGAAGTAAGAGAAACTTTAGCTCTATCGTTAAGCCGATCAAGGAAACTAATTGATGACCACACCATGGACCATGTTGATATGTTATACAAAAAAAGGGTTTAATTATTAAGGGGTATGCAATAGATGGGGCTTTGGTAAGAAAGATTGAATTACATGATAGGTATCCAATGTCACATGACCAATGAGACCTTTTTATATTCAAGGAAGGTGTAACCTTGTGCATGTTAATTAATTGGGACAAATAAGGAAGTAAGATTATATTCACACTTATATACGCATACCGAATGTATGCCAAATCTGGAATGAGTACAAACTTGGGTACCATCACCAAAAATGGACTTGAAAGGGGTAATATATGTTCTTAGATTTAGGACACTCACTCCAAGTCATCACACCTTCTATAAATACAAAGGTGAAGGTATCATAAATGGGAATTAGGAATAAATGTATAAGACATAATATATAAGAGTTAATACAAAGTGAACCCATTGCTATAGTATCAAGAAGTGTAAACATATTCCATATATATATATATAAGGGGATCATGTAGTCACAACCAACCCATATCATATGTTCCAGTGGTACTACCTTAGTTGATGATCATAGGAAGCTGAGAGTTAGTATAGGTTATCTATACGTAGAAAAGAAGAATATTACTATCTAGAAGCTAATAAAGTAAGTCGTAAGGCTATGTTATACCAAGGATTAACAATATGTTAAATGGAGTAATGAAGGAAAAGAATTATGGGTAAATAAATTAAGAAAAAAAATTGGTGTTAAAAGAGGTACATGCCAATTCATCGCTAAAAAATTATGGGAATGTGTAGTTGATGGATATCCTATGCCTTCTCCTGATGAATTCAAATCATTGAGTGATGATGATAATAAATATCTAAAGGAACTTATTACGAAATATAATGAAGTATTTTCACTTATAGGGAACATTGTTGAAGAATCTATATTTCCATGAATTAGTGGTTTAGTATCATGCAATGAAGCATGGGATATCTTAAAGAACGCATATGAAGGTGTGGATGTAGCTAAATTTCAAAGATTAATGAGGAATTTTGAGAATGCCCATATGGAAAGTAATGAATCCATTCATAATTATATCAAAACAATTAATGATCTTGTTAATCAAATGAAGTCATTAGGTGAAGATGTTCCAGAAAGAAGGCTAATTGGGAATATTTTAAGAACTGTCTTGCCCAAGTTTCAAATGGTCACCACTAGTATTATAGTATTCAAAGATTTAAATACAATGAAAATTGATTTATTAAGTTGATTCTTATTATCCGTTGGAGAAAATCAACCATCCAAGCAAGTGCAACATGTTTTTTCTGCAAAGCATAGAGGAAGAGGAAGAATCAAACCCTCAATATCAGAATTAGAATCAAAATAGAAATCAATAGAACTTACAAGGAAATGCACCTCCTTCAAGAGGCAGAGGAAGGATTACCAATCAATTTAGAAGAAGCGATAGAGAGGGATCTCACTGCAAAGGATGAGGAAGAGACGAAGATAGAAATGGAGGAAGAGGTGGCAGACCACAATGTTATTTTTGCCTAAAATTTGGCCATTTTGAAAGAGATTGTTATGTGATAATGTGAGACAAGGAAAATTTGAAGGATGGAAGTTTATCTTAAAGTTTAGAAACCTTGGCGAATCTTACTAGTCCCTAATATGAAAATTGTAAAATGTTTGGCAACATATTTGTAGAAATATTTATATTTCTAATGATTTTATATTACTATATATAAAATTTTAGCGATTTTTAAGGCAAAATAATTTTATAATATAAAATGTGGGTGAATCAATTTTAGAAAAAATGGAAATTGGCAATTCGTTTTTTTGAAAAACCCATGGAAATTTAGCCCACTTGCGAATATTAGCCCCTAAAATTTTCCCTAATGTGATATATGAGCATAAAGGTGCCAACATTGTTGTTGAAGAAACTAAGAATGAGTTTGTATTCATATCAAGTTTGATAGCACATAGTGAAGAAAGCGAAGCAATTAATTTAGGATGTTCAACTCATAGGACATCTCACGAGGAGTTGTTTGCTAAAATTAATGACAATTATTGTAGCAAAGTTATATTTGGTGATGATAGTGATTGTGAACTAAAAGGGAAAGATATAGTTACAATACCAAAATTGCATGGAAAGAAGAATTTAATTGACGACACTTTGTCAACACTACCATTGAAGAATAACCTACTTTCTATAGGACATATGATGAAGAAAAACTGCAAATTATTGCTTAATAATAAAGAGTGCTTAATCATGCATGAGTTGAATCAAAATGCAGTTATAGCAAGCGATGAAATTACTAAAAATAGAATTTTCAAGCTCTATTTGGATTCTAGTAATTCACAAAGTTTGAGTGCAACAGAGGAAGCAAATAGTAAGCTTTGGCATTAAAGAATGGGATTTCTGATTTTTTAGAGTTTGGTGCTACTGAGAAAGCAGAACATGGTGAATGGTCTTCATTATGTTAAGATGGATGATGAAGGGTGTGAAGAGTGTATTTTTGGGAAAAAACACAAGGGAAGTTTCTTAAATAGTACATGGAAGGCTAAAGAATGACTAACATTGATGCATTCATATTTGGGTGGTCAAATGGAGACAATGGCTTTTGTAAAGGCAAACTATTTTCTTACTTTCTGATGCAGGTACATTAGGCTGAGCACATAAAAATGATAAGCTATTAAAGTCACACCAAGAGCCTAGAAATGTGATGGATTGATCACATGTCAAGGCTAGAACATTTATGGCTTATTTGTGAAATGTTTTTTATATTTAGTTAAGAATGGTTAGGAATATCTAGTTAAAAGAAATGATTTTATAGCTAGTAGGTAGTTAAGGCTAAGGAAATTGGCTCACATCCATGAAATCATTTCTTGGACAATTGTTTTTATTTTTTTGAGGGAGGAGGAACATTTTTTGGGTGCTAGAAGTTTTGGTGTGATATTGAAGTTTATTGAACAACATTTCTTAGACTAGTGAATTTTTGTATCAGCAAATCAAATTTGTAAGTGTGTGTGAGATAATTATTTTCATATCTGTTTTTGAGGTTTGTGGGCCATAATATTAATATCTTGAGATTGAAATTGATTTGCTCTCTAAATTGCTATGTTGAATGAGGAATTCCTCCACTGTATTTTCTCTATTATTTACATTTATATTAGAACCCGAAGAATCATATTTAAGTTAATATTCTAATCCAGTATTTTTGCATCCAAGATTGTGTATTGGAAAGAGTCATTTTACATTACACATTAGAGAATACAGAGAACTCTATATCAAGCCAACAAAAGAAAGAAAATTTGTAAAGGAAAACCATCATCAAATTTGTGGATCAATTTTTGATCAAGGGTAGACGAAATTCAAAATTCTGGCATCTGGGTGTTGTGTAGAGCATGGTCTATTTGGTCACTATTGAGCGATTTTCCAAAAATATCCTTGGTTGGGGAGGTAAGAAGGGACATTTAAACTGCATTTTTACAGACTTTGTGGCTGGAAAAAAACAATTTGTTGTTCCTCCTGTAACAACATTGTAGTTTGATGTGAGAGCAATGATTTGTTGTTCCTCCTGTTACAACACTGTGAGAGCAATGATTTGATGTTCCTCCTGTAACAACACTGTATTTTTCTATGAGAGCAATGATTTTTTGTTCCTCTTGTAACAACACTATAGTTTTCTGAGACAACAATGATTGTTGTTCCTCGTGTAACAACACTGTAAGCTGCTGAGATATCAGTCATCAATTTGTGGTATCATAGCCTTAACATTGTTGGTATCTATAGTATAGAGAGATGAATAGGTAAGAAAGAAGAGAACGAGGTCACGGAGGCATACCAACGAGTAATGCAGAACTCTGGGAAGAGATAAGTAGACTAAAAATTTGGTTAGAAGCCATGTAAGTAGGGAGACAACGGGATCCTAAAGGTGGAGATGTTAGTGAGGCTGAAGAGGAACTTAAAGAAGAAGGAGCAGCACATGTTGAAGAAGCTACTAAGATTAATTTGTTGAGAGCAGTATTGGTCTCAAGTTCAACGCCAAAGCCTGAAATATGTATTTAGGGTGGCATTTTGAAAGATGAGAATCTAGTAGATTGGATCAGTGAGATGGAAAAGTATTTTGAGTACGAGGAAATTGACGAGGATAAGAGAGTCAAGTTTACTATGACAAGGTTAAAAGGCCATGCAACACTATGGTGGGACAATGTACAGGCTGAAATAAGGAAAAAGGACAAACCATTGATCAAGAACTCGGATAGAATCGTGGCAAAGATGAAGAGTAAGTTCTTGCATAAGGATTACCAGCTAACTCTTTACAAATAGATGCAAAATCTTAAACAAAATATAATGACAGTGAGAGAATAAATTGAAGAGTTTTACAAGGTGAATTTGAGATACCCTGGAAAGGGCATCAAGGTATATCAATGGTTTGAAGCTAGATATTCAATATGAAATCAACATACTTTCTCTAAGGAAAATAGAGGAAGCATACCAATGTGCTATGAAGGCAGAAGAAAAGATAGCTAGGAAGCAAATCTCTGACAAAGGACATGGTTTTGCAAAGGGAAAGGATAGACCAATGGAAGAGGAAAGTTTCCCATGCAAAAGAATGATGAAGGCAACTCAAATTAATAAGGGAAGTCAAAGAAAGAAGGTGGAAATAGAGGAGGAAGACCTTGCCAGAGAGGTAAAGGTAGAGGAAGAGGCAGAGAGACTGTCTACTGGTGTTACAAATGTAACAAATTGGGTCACTGATCTTTTGGATGTCATGAAAATGAAAATACAGGACATCAAGGTGCATACATAGCTCAAACTGAAGTAGCAGAGGCATAGGTACTTGAGGTAGAGAATGTGGTAGAGACTGGAGAGGTGTTGACGATGCACAAAGTCATGTTAAAAACAACAAAGGAAACTATTGAACTAGTCTAAAGGAAATCCTTATTCAAGACAATGTGTAGGGCAAAAGGAAATTGTTGCAAATCGGTTATTGATAGCGGAAGTACAAACAATCTAGTTTCCCAAGAAATGGTGGAAAAATTGGGATTAAAAAAGATTAGGAACCCCGCAACTTATAAGGTATCGTGGTTGCAAAAAGGACACCAATTGTTGGTGCATGAACAAAGTAAAGTTGAGTTTCAGATAGGCAGGTATAAAGACAAGGTACTCTATGACATAATGCCAATGGATTCTTGTCACATTCTTTTAGGTCGAAGTTTGATAGGAAGGTGACACATGAAGGAGAGAGAAATTGTTATATGTTCCAAAACGATGGCATCAAGCACAATATTGTACCCTCAAAAGAGGAAGGTACAACTGAAACAAGAAGTCAAAAAGCACTGCTGCTTAGGGGAAACGAATTTCTACAACATATGGAAGAAGAAGAGTTAAGATATGCAGTGGTTTGCAAGCCCAAGGTAGTGCTTCTACACACTGAAATTGTAGATTTACCTATTGAAGTTCAAGATTTGTTGCATGAGTTTCACGATATTGCAGTTGATGAATTGCCAAGTGAGTTTCCACCCAAAAGAAGCATCAGTCATCACATAGACTTGATACCAGGAGAAAGTCTTCCGAACAAGGCTACATATTGGATGACACCTAAAGAGAATGAGGAAGTGAGGAAGTGAGGAAGAAAGTCCAAGAATTTTTGGACAAAGAATTAATAAGAGAAATTTTGAGTCTATGTGTCGTAGCTACAGTAGTAAGTCCAAAGAACAGAGGAGAATGGAGAATGGAGAATGTACATTGACTATAGAGCAATCAACAATATCACCATTCGTTACAGGTTTGCTTGCCACAGATGGATGATATGATGGATTACTTTGGTGGAGCAACTTACTTCTCAAATATTGACCTGAAAAGTGGTTATCATCAAATTCGTATCAGAGAAGAAGACGAGTGGAAGACAACTTTCAAGACCAATGAAGGCTTGTACGAGTGGATGGTCATGCCATTTGGCTAGTCAAGTGCACCCAATACCTTTATGTGGCTAATGAATGAAGTCTTACAGGGTTTGATTGGTAAGTTTGTCATTGTTTACTTGGATGACATTTTATTTTTCAGTCAAACTAAAGAAGAGCACTTAAGTCATTTGAAGTATGTTTTAGGGAGATTGCAAAAAGAAAAGCTATTGATTAACATGAAGAAGTTTCCTCTTATGAAGAGTGAGCTTGTATACTTGGGTTTTGTCATTTCTAGGGATGGCTTGAAAATGGATTCGGAGAAGATAGAGGAAATTGTAAATTGGCCCTCACCTAAGAATATTTTTGAGGTGAGAAGTTTTCATGGCTTAGCGAGCTTGTACATAAAATTTATCAGGAATTTTAGTGGCATTTGTGCACCTATCATTGACACCATCAAGAAGAATAGGTAGCCATTTTATTGGACAACAACAACATAATTGTTTTTCAACTATTGAAGAAGAAGATCACTGAGAAGCTAGTGTTGAAATTGTCAGACTTCCATTAACCCTTTCAAGTGAGATGTGATGCTAGTGGGACACCCACTGGAGCTGTACTGAGCCAAGAAGATAAACCTGTTTCATATTTCAGCAATAAGTTAAATGATTCAAAATATAAATACTCTTCCTATGACAAAGAATTTTATGTGGTGGTTCAAGCTTTGAAGCATTGGAAGCATTACTTGATTCCTAACGAGTTTTTTCTATACATGGATAATTCTGCCTTACAATACATTATGTAGCAACATAAGTTAAATCATAAACATGCAAAGTGGGTGGAGTTCCTTCAAAATTTCACTTTTGTTTTGAAGCACATTAGTGGGAAGGAAAATAAGGTTACCGATGCCTTGAGTAGGAGATGCTTAATCATGCAGGAAAGTTAAATACAAATTTTAGGCTTTGATTATTTGAAGGACTTGTATGACATTGATGCCGATTTTAAAGAAGCTTTTGTAGCATGTAGAAACCTAGTCAATAGGGACAATAGTCCATGGAAAGAGTTTGTGTTGCAGAGTGGGCTATTTTTCAAGAACAATCAGCTATGTATTCCCAATTTCTCAATGAGGGAAAACTTTGTCCAAGAAAAACATAATGGCGGGTTGGTTGGACACTTTGGTGTTGAAAAAACACTTGGGTAGCTGAGTCACTTCTATTTTTTGCCTAAGATGGAGGCAGATGTAAAAAGGTATGCGAGTAAGTTCAGGGTATGTCAACATGTGAAAGCGAGAATTCATATTGCTAGACTATACATGCCATTACCCATTCCCAACAAACCTTGGGATTCAATGAGTATGGACTTTGTTCTAGGTTTACCGAGAACTCAACGAGGTAATGATTCAATCCTTGTAGTTGTGGATAGATTTACTAAGATGGCTCATTTCATTCCATGTTTCAAAAATAGTGATTCCACCCACGTGGCTAATTTATTTTTTGATGAGATTGTATGGCTGCATGGTTTTCCAGAAGGTATAATCTCTGACAGGGACATAAATTCACTGAACATTTCTAGAGGACCTTGTGGAAGAAACTTGGCACTAAGATAAATTTTAGCTCAGCCCATCATCTAGAGTCTGATGTTAAAACAAAGGTTGTAAACATGATTTTTCCTAATTTTTTGAGGAGTTTAGTAGTTAACCGACCAAAGCAGTGGGATCATGTGCTAGTGCAGGTTGAGTTTGCATATAATAACTCACCAAATATGAGCACAAGAAAGAGTCCATTTCAGATCTTGTACGGCATGCATCCGAGGGGAATTTGTGAGCTAAGAGACTTGGGAAAGCTTGAGCATAGAAGTGTTGATGGAGAGGATTTTGCAACAACCATGAGTGAGATGCATGAACAAGTAAAACAAAGATTACAAGATACAAGCAACAACTACAAGCA
Organism: Pinus tabuliformis; assembly: GCA_031772625.1. Classification (NCBI taxonomy): domain Eukaryota; kingdom Viridiplantae; phylum Streptophyta; class Pinopsida; order Pinales; family Pinaceae; genus Pinus; species Pinus tabuliformis. Next base: position 896,018,094 of record CM062815.1, read on the forward strand.
ATGATAAAATGTACATGGGAAAGAGGTAAAATTTGAAGTGGGAGATGTGGTCCTTGCTCACTCAAGAAACGAGGGGTTTCCAAGGGGAGAATATAACAAATTGAAAGTGAAGAAGATATGACCTTGTAAGACCCTATGCAAGTTTTCAACAAATGCTTATGAGCTGGAGTTACCTCCAACAATTGGCATTTCACCCATTTTTAATGTAGCAGATTTGTATCCCTACACAATTGGTGATGTAGATCAAGATTCTCGGAATCTTGACTAGGATGAAGGAAAGGAACAATAATGGCTGAAGCAAATGCCCATGGCAAAGAGTTTAGAGACCGAATAGATTTTGGATACATGTGTTGCCAAGAAGACTAGAAGGAAATAATACTTGGAATATCATGTGAAGTGGAAAGACTTTCTGATGGAATATTGTACTTGGATGGATCAAGAAACACTACAGAAAGCAGGTTATTCTATAGAAGATATTATGAGGAAGAGCTCATAAATTTTTCTTTCTTGGGGAGTTTGATGCAGGATCACTAGGTCGAGCACAAAAAAATGATAAGTTATTAAAGTTAGACCAAGAGCCTAGCAATGTGATGGATTGATCACATGTCAAGGATAGAACATTTAAAGTTTATTTGTGAAAGGTTTTTGATATTTAGTTAAGATTAGTTAGGAATATCTAGTTAGAATACATGATTTTATAGCTAGTAGGTAGTTAGTGCTAAGGAAAATTGGTTCACATCCATGAAATCATTTCTTGGAAAGTTGATTTTAGTTTTTGGGGGGAGTGGAGGAACATTTTTTGGGTGCTGGAAGTTTTGGTGTGAGATTGAAGTTAATTGAACAACATTTCTTAGACCAGTGGCTTTTTGCATCAGTAGATCGAATTTTTAAGTGTGTGTGAGATGGTTATTTAATATGTGTTTGTGAGGTTTGTGAACCATAATATTATTATCTGGAGATTGAAATTGATTTGGTCTTTAACTTGCTATGTTGAATGAGGAATTCCTGCATTGTATTTTCTTTGTTATTTACATTTAAATGAGAACCCGAAGAATCATATTTCAGTTAATCTTCTAATCCAATTATTTTTCATCCAAGATTGTGTATTGGTAAGAGTCATTTTACATTAAAAATTCGAGAATATAGAGCACTCTGTTTCAAGCCAACAAAAGAAAGAAAATTCGTAAAGGAAAATCATCATCAAATTTTCTGGTCAATTTCTAATCAAAGGAAGATGAAATTCGAAAGTTTAGCATCTGGATTTTATGCAGAGCAGGGTCTATTTGGTAACTCATGAGAAATTTTCCAAAAAGATCCTTGGTTGGGGAGTTACGAAAGGGATATTTAAATTGTGTTTTTACAGATTGCATGGATCGAAAAAATGATTTGTTGTTCCTCTTGTAACAACACTGTAGTTTGCTGTGAGAGAAATGATTTATTGTTCCTCTTGTAACAACATTGTAGTTTGTTGTGAGAGCAATGATTTGTTGTTCCTCCTGTAACAACACTATAGTTTGTTGTGAGAGAAATGATTTGTTGTTCCTCCTATAACAACACTGTAGTTTGTTGAGAGATCAATGATTGTTGTTCCTCCTGTAACAACACTATAAGTTGCTGAGATAGCAGCCATCAATTTGTGGGACATCACTTTCATCAATAATTATTCTGGGAAGACTTGGGTATATTTTTACAGATAAGTATGAAGTATTCTCTCACTTTCTTGAGTTTAAGGATTTAGTTCAAAAGAAAACTAGTTTTAAAAGTCTCTCCCTACAAACAGATAATGGGGGAGAATACAAGTCAAATGAGTTTTTGAATTATTGTAGGAAGAATGGAAGAAAGCGAAAATTTACCAATTCATACTCTCATCTATAAAATGGAGTTTTGGAGAGGAAACGTAGGACCATAGTTGAAATGGCTAGGAGCATGATAAAAACTAAGCCTCTTAGAAATGCGTTTTGTGCCAAAGCAATACACACAAAAGTATACACTCTTCAAAGATGTCCTACAAAGGTAGTTTTGAATTTGACTCAAGAAGAAGCATGGTTAGGATACAAACCAAGCATTACACATATGAAATTTTTGGTTTTACTGTATATGAACATGTTCCTATGAAAAGGAGGAGGAAATTGGATGATAAGAGTGTGAAGTGTATATTTATTTGATACAATACTGAAATAAGAAGTTACAGGTTGTTTTATCCTAAAGCAAAGAAGTTGATAACAAGTTGAGATGTTGTGTTTGATGAGAAGGGAATCTATCAACCAAAACATGTACAATTTGAATTGAGAAAAGATGCATTGGATATTGGTGATGAATCAAATTGCAAGTTAGTAAAGATATATGAGGTTAAGAAGAAGAATAAGTGGCTTAAAAGGGGTCATTCAGAAAATAGTATGTTGGATAGAATTTTTGAAATATGGGTTACTAGATTTCAAAGTTCTCTAGTGAATTGTGCACATATGGGACATGTAATGAAAATGGATGAACCATAGAATTATGCAGAAGCATCGACAAAGAAAGAGTGGAATGAAACTATTGAAGAATAATTGAATTCCTTGGTGAAAAATGATACATGGGACTTGGTCAAATTACCAAAAGGAAAATATATAATTGGCACTAAATGGGTTTATAACACAAACTATAAATCGGATGGCATAATTGATAAGTACAAGACTCGTTTAATTGCAAGGGGATATGCATTGAAGGAAGGCATTGGTTATACTGAGACATTTTCCCTAGTGGAAAATTTGGATACAATCATGAAAGTTCATGCATTAGTTTCTCAGTACAATTTTTCAGATGAATGTTAAATAAACATTTTTGAATGGTTGTGTGGATGAAGAAATTTATGTGGAGAAACATGAGGGTTTTGAAGTTCCAGGAAAATAAGATTGTATTTATAAGTTGAAGAAGGCCTTGTATGGTTTTAATAAAGTGCCAAGGGCATGGTATTCAAGAATTGATAAGTATTTTCAGGATCATGGCTTAGTTAAATATTTAGCTAAGCTCAATTTTTATATTTTAGTTAGGACACAATATTCTGATAGTTATATTATAAGTTACATATGATTGTTGAGTTTGAGGTGATAGAACTTGGTGAATCACGTTATTTCTTGGGTATTGAAGTTTGGAAAATGGAAGATGTTATTTTCATGTCATAATCCAAGTATACTTGGGACATTCTGAAGACTTTTAAAATGTTGAGTTGCAAGGCAACAACAACTCCTTTGGAAGTTGGGTTGAAGTTATATGGGCACGATGGATCCAATTTAGTTGATGTTACTTTATATCATCAATTGGTTGGACGTTTGATCTACTTAAGTACAACTCGACGAGATATTTCCTTCGCATCAGTATTATATCAATATTTATGGAAGAACCCAAGTAATTGCATTGGAAAACAACAAATATGATTTTAATATATATGCATGGACAATTGGTTATGACTTGATATATAGATCTACAAAATATTTCAAGTTGATTGATTCTTATAGATTCAGTTGGATTGGATGCATGGGTGATAGGAAATGAAATTCACGGTAATAATTCAACATGTGTTAAACAACCATTGCTTAGAGTACTAACAAGCAACCCACAATTTCTCTCTCCACAACAGAAATAGAGTATAAAGAAGTAGCGACAATAACACATGAATTAGTTTGGTTGAGAAGAATTTTTGAGGATCTGCATAAGTAGAAAGAGAGTCCCACTTAGTTGATATGTAATAATTAAAGTGTTATTCAAACTACTAAGGATCCATTTTTTCATAAGAACACCAGGGATATTGATATTCAATATCATTTTTTTTTAGATTTGGTTCAACAAGGAGTGATCGAGATTGAGTAATGCATAACATATGAACAAGTAACTGATATATTCACTAAAGAACTATCTAAGGAAATTTTTTGCAAATTCAAAGATGATCTTTAAATATTTCCAAATGATCATTATGGGGGATAAATGTTGGAATAATGATTATTTGTAATTATTATTAAAGTTGTCATCATCAGTGAGAGATTTGTGGAGAGATAGGTGGAATTATTGATGAGAGATTTATGCTATGAATGGTGAGAGATTGGTGGAGTGATTGATTGAGATGTTATAAGAGATGGAAGATTCTGGAGACCTATTTTTCCATGTATAAATATATTCTTTGATAATGAAATTTCTAAGCACCTAGTGTTATTATCGCTGAATTTCTTTCTTTGTTAATGTGTTGGTGTTGTTCTTCACGAAGTGCTTGAGAAAAGGGTTATTAATTTTGTCAAGAAATATAGTTATTGCACTATTGTAGAGTTTATTTTGGAGTGATATAAATCCTTAACCATTTTTCAATTTCTAGTTGCTTCTCATGAAGTGAACATGGTACTATTGCTTTGATTTTATTTGATTATTTGATATGAAATCAAAATATTGTTTTACTTGGTTTTATCAATATTTTTCATGAAAATGGATTAGTTATTAATGACTATTAGTTTCATCGAATTATTGATATAGTCGAGTATATATATATATATATATATATATATATATATATATATATATATATATATATATATATATATACATATTTATATATATATATATATGTATGTATATATATGTATGTATATATATATATATGTATATATATATATATATATATATATATATATATATATATATATATATATATATATATATCTATATATATATATATATATATATATATATATATATATATATATATATATATATAGCTGTGTGTGTGTGCGTGCGTTATTTAAATTAAATTTCATCAATTAACTATTTAATTGAATTTAGTTTCATCTACAGAAGATCTTTCTTGAGCCAATAGTCTGAAGATCTGTATCTCAGAATATTTTCTATCCTTTCTTAGTTTATACATATTAGTGATATAATATGAGGATATAATATAATATAATGGTATTAGTTTAGATACATTTACATAATTTCATCTCTTAGTTTTAGCAAACTTTGTTGCTATTTTCAGTAGAACGCCATTCGCTAACATAATCTTTAGAAGGTCTCCATATTTTGTTACAAACTCCCTAAGTGGTAACTCTGTCGAAATACTAGTTGGGATCACCATCCTAAACAAATAAAGGTCTAGTTGGTGCCTTGACTGGATGATCTCTGAAATGTTGACTTGGTTATTTCCAGGCATCATCATACAACATCATGATAAATCCACAACTTTTATAATGGTTAATGCTTATATTTATATTAATTATGGGTTCCTTTTCTCCTAAAGTCATGCACTTTCATTATATTTCAAATACCATGGGTAAATACCATGTGTTATAAAAAAATATGCATGAATACCATGGGTGATTACTGTACATAACTATGGTAAAAAATAACACATGGTTATATATAGTAAAAGCTAATTGTAGAATTATATTTTTATTTTGTCTTCTTCCACCTTTCAAATAACATGGGTGGATGCCATGGTGTACCAAAATGATGGGCTTGTAATCCACCAACAACATAAAACATTTATTGATTGTGGTAATTCACTGAAATCCAAATGGATGAATTCACCCCTCATAAGGAAGCAACAGTTTCCATTATGTCAATTTCCCTCATCATATGAGGAAAATTTTATGAAATTTTGATCTTGGTGATGTACTTACCTAGGTGAAGAAGCTACCTTGATTTCACAACATGGTAGAGTTATATGATTTTCTTGAAAATATCTTTCATTTTGTTGTCCATGATTCAATCTAATGTAGTTTGATAACTAAGTGGAACTCGATGCTACTCATGTTGTTAAATATACTTTCCATTGTCCTTTTGTTGGACATCATGAAGCTGTTGTTGGAGTTGTTGGATTCATTCAATAATTTTGGCTACTTGATCTACTTCAGCATAAGCATGGGTGAAATTTTTGGTGAAGATGTAGTTAGAAGAGTGACATCCATGGGGATTTTTAGATGGAATCCCAAACACATCTAAAAAGAGATACAACCAAATACGGTTGTGAAGATCTATGTTGTTGCCATACTAAGCATATGGAAAGTTATTATCCCATGTATTTATATGTTTGACTTGGAAGTGTAGAGGCACCCTTCTAGGTGAGGTGAATATGTCTATGGATTCTTATATAAGATTTTTTACATGTTTATGTTATGTAGAGAGAGATTGTGTTGAATTTGTCATGGTTGTAGGGTCATTTTGTTCTCCTTCTATCCAAACCATGAAGAGAGTAAACTTGGAACTACCTCTAGTACCTTATAGAGCTAATTACCTAGAGTAACAATGACATTATGGGATGGAGACATGTAAACATCATAACATTTACACTTATAAGGTAGTTCTAAAATAACATCACAAAATTCATGTGGGGAAACATCACATAGTACATAAGATATTAAGGGATTGATTGCATATGATACTTGGATTATTGGTTGTCATGGAAATATCTTCCATGGATCAACCAACTAGTTGTGTATGGTTGGGGGTGTGGCACTGTCCAAAAATTCAATCTCTTGATGACCTTAAGATTAGGTTCTTCTAGCTCCCACTATCAAATGTAGTTGGGTGCCCTTTACCCACATTTGCGAGTGGAAGAGGTTATCGCCCTCTACAAGCTCCTTTGACTCCTCTGGTTGAATATTCATAGTTGCGATAGTAGCATTGGGTTCTACACTGATCACCAACTTTCCTTTATCCTATTTCGAATCAGAATTTGAGCTAGAGTATATTTTTTCATCTTTAATATCAACCAACATTGGTTGTTTCAAATGACATTCATCAATTTTGTCCTTGGGACACTCGGACGCGGGTGATAATCAAGACAATTAAAATGATAAGACGGTCAAGCGGCAGAAGGGATGGCCACATGGCCACCTGTTTCTTCCCCCATGCCAACCTGAGAAGCATTCAAGGCACCTTGCAAGCGCCATTAAATGAGTGCTATGGTCAAGATAGCACCACAGTGCTCATAACAATGGCATCTACAGACCATCATGCTATTTCTCCTTCCTTGCTCCACTGTGTTTTCCCTCCTCAGGCTGCAGAGCCCTGTTCACGCACTGTAATGGGTAGCCGTTGTTGGCTGCTAAGTTGTATAGACTTGGGCAATGGGTTTCACTATTCTCATACTAGACTCTGCAATCTAGCTCCTGCTCAGACCTCCTTTGTCCATTCTCTGCGCACTGCGTCCACCAACCTCTCTGCTACTAACCTTGCTTTCAATCCTGCCATGGCTCGCATTTGACATCGAATGTGGAGTAGGAGAGGAGGCACTCGTGGCGGGAGCATCCACCCTCCTGCAATGCCCAGCCTAGACTCTGTCTCCCCTGCCTCTTCAGCTGACATTCCCAATCCTTATAGCTCCTTCTCTGGCAGGTATCCCGACACCCACAACGGAAGGGGAAGAGCTCGGCTCCAAGGTGCAGGAAGGAGGGATGCTGCTGTTCAGACAGCCAATTTTCCTCTTCCTCCGCATCCAGATCCCCATACAACACAATTCTATTTTCGCACAACCCTGCATCATCTTGTAATCATAGCCACTGTCACTATCACATTCTCTAAAGAAATCAACCCACAGGAACCTTCGCCTGAGCACAATGATGAGCAGCACAGTGTAGCACCAAGCAACAGGGGAATTCATAACCCAAGCAAACAAAAATTCGACAAAGATGAAAGCACCCTACATGGTAAAGTGTTGGTTGGTAGTCAGTAGGCTACTGAAGGCAAATTGGCGACACGCAGGCTTCACAAAGTCGACGGGGCGACATGTCTGGAACGCATGTAGGGGCGGGCAGCACCGAGGGTGCCCATCCAGCTCAAGGCAGAGGCACGTCAACAGAAGACGACGATTGGTATAAATACATGTGTCTGATCGAGGAATAATCGGCCCCAACCAATCCTTAGTCTCGACACTTGGCAACTAGGTGTCGCCCTTTTCCCAAGTGGATTTTTTTTCTGATGATTGGGAAATTTCGGTTATGTTTGGGTTTTACGGTTATGTCTATGCAATGTTTAAGATGTTTTTTGGTAAAAAATGATAACCCTTGTGTGGGTTCTTTTGATTTCATGGATTGTTTTCCCCTATGTTGGGGCAGTCAAGGTTAAACGGTTATATTTTTTTATGAACGATGCTTAGTACTATTGAGGCCATGCCTCATTGTAATTACCTTTTTTGTATCATATTAATAGAACAATCCTACTTGGAAAAAAAACATGTTGTCCATGGGAATTTTTTGGAACCCATGACACTTTTTAGTGTCCTTCTTTGACTTCCCATCACTCTTATATTCATGTGACTTGCACTGATTATGTTGAGTTTGACTCACATTTATTTTCCGCTTGTTCTACGAGTTAAGGTCTCCTTTTCCAGGCTTCTATTATAGTGTATCCGTAGACCCAAACTCCCTCTTATTCCTTTGCTTCAATTTATACCTTGGTTTGACAACATATCAATTAGTGGCTCATAGTGAGGATATTTATAGGAAATCCATATTAGTTTGTATGTATCTACATAGGAAACTACACTACATCAAAAGCAGATATTTCTCAAAATATTTGATACCAAACTTTGAGTGCAAGATATGGATGATATTGGTGTACTCTAGCACTATCATTTCTCTCTTGTCATAGGGTTGTCCATATTGTGTATTGGTCATCATAGTTTCATTGAGTTAATAATTCCTCCTTGAGTTCATCAACAAAATCAGCTCAAGTGGGGTCTACACTCAACATCCCAAACTCTCCTTCCTTATGTCTCTCCTAGTAACCTTCCCATCAATATTTAACATGAGGAAGGGATTTTACGAGAGTGATGGTGATATGGTCATTGTTGGAAATTTTTTGGCTATAGTAATAACTCTTTAACAGATTTTACCATTTTTTCAAAGCATGTACATCTATTTCCATTCAAATAAATGGATATCAAAGTTAAATTATACCTTTAATCTTATCGCGCCTCCAAAATTTCCACTTTTCGAAGGTTCCTCGACCACCCTTCGCACTTTTTGAAGGATCTATGCAAAATTGTCTATCATCCCATTCCTTTGTTGCGTGAGTGGTTCCTCAAGAAAAAACTTAATAGGATCTCTTGTTCCATCATATCTCTTTTCTTATACCATGGGCATTAGCTTGGACTAATGAGAGTGGTTTTCCTCAAATGAAACTACTTCGATATTCAACTCTCTATACTCTAACCTCCTTGGGGACATGTATAGGGGAAACAATGAGGAGGACCTTGCCATGATGCCACTGATCTAGGTATTTTGATGAATAATACTAAATATTAATAATAGAATATGAAGTATAATCATAATACAATACATCACATGTGCATAAGAGAATAATGTAAAGAAAAAAAAAAATATGAAAAGAGATTAATTCTATTTATTAAATGATATAAATGTCATAAGATTATATCATGAGAAAGTTCATGGATTTTACAAAGGTGAAAGGCTATATTTATATTATCTATCGATTCCTTTTTACCTAGAGTCATGCATTTTCATTATATTTCAAATACATGGGTAAATACCATGGTTTACAAAAAATCATGGGTGAATACCATAAATCACTACAGAGAAACTAATGAATAGTTGTATATGATAAAAGTTGATTTTATGATTCTATTTTTATTTTATTTTCTTCCATTTTTCAAATACCATGGGTGGATACCATGGTTTACCAGAACCATGGCCTTGCAATATAAACTAATTAATGACTATAGTGATTCATGGAAATCCACATGGATCATGGATATATATAGTCAGTCTCCAATAACTAATGATCTTGGTTCCATGTTTTACAACCTTACTATTGCACTCCTCGCTCTTGAAAATATACACTATTAGTCTAGCTCAACTTTTCTTTTGTAGCATATCTTCTTGGCCAATCCAAGTTTAATGTTGAGCCTTTCCTTTGCTCACTCTATAGTAGACTGGGACCTCTGTAAGCCACTTTGATACCACTCTATCGTAGAGATCACCTTGTGGCATAGATCTACATTCATCCTTGTGGTACATCTTTGGTCCTTCGGGCCTAACCACAACTCCAATAACATGTTGTAACACAACCAACCCCTTAATGTCATATTAGTGTTGTGTGCCATAGTTAGACATGACCTTAATGGTTTATTAGGAAGATGGGGGTATTAAAATTTTCTCTCTCCTCCAACACGTTGAATCATATTTTTGATACTTCCATCATATTGTTTCCATTGAGAACTTTCAAATAATATATATTTCATCTCATTTCCAGGAGCAAAGTTTTTCCCACTTGAAATATTACTCGTTTAAGGCCACATCAACAACATACAATCCACATGGTTGACATGTGGCAACCTTTTGGCCACGTGTCACTCTTTCATAGGTCCACATCTACTGAAATCTTGACATATCAAAGCCCCACCATATAAATGTGTCTATGAAAGGGTGCATCCCCAATTTATCTGAATTTCTAGTATGATGATATATCAGTGGTTGGATATGCTTATATATTGATATGATAATATGTTGATATCATGGTGGCATGTTGTGCCAATATCTTGATATGTTAATAAGTCGATATGTTGATATGGAAATAACGGGATATCGAGGGTTTACTATAATTGCAATACCTTGCAAATTCCTAATATATCAATAGGCAGTAGACAACTTATCATGCCACCTCATTTCTTTGACACCCAATCATAATATGACATGTGGTTTATGCTAACATGTCCTCTACCATGTGGCATTATTAATGGGTATACAATATACCAAGATATCAAATATTTTTCATAGTGTAATCATTCTGACATGACATCTAATAATGTCACATACTTCTCCAACATCCAATCACCACTTAAAACGTGATATATTATAATGTGTCCCCTGATACATAGTATTGTTGACATGTGCCTCATGTTGTCCATATTTTCCTAGCTGACTAGCTAAAAACACCAAATTTAGGTGACATGTGTCCTCCACCTAACATTGCCACTTCACCATTTCTAATGTCCTCACAATGTAATTCTTCGGAATTCTTGGTGATATGATACTCTAGTGTTTTTAACAAACACATCCGGTTAACAAGATTTTTCCATCAAATGTTGTTCCATCAATTGGGGCTTCACCATATCGAGGGTTTCTGTATAGTGTGTATTTTCTAACTATTTGGTTGCATGATATCCAGTAAAAACCAATTTTAAATTTAGTCTTGGTCATATCCCTATCCAAACATGTTACCATGGGATAAGGCTAAGGCCTTCCAATCCCAAAATTTTCATGGAATGTTACATGGAGGCTTTGTCCCCAAATTTCGCGATGGTCTAAAACATAAGGTTTAAACCCCAAATTCCAACTTGATTTGGGATTGACTATAAAGAGTATCCTTATCTTGTCTTGAATCTAGAAAATATATTTTTGATAGATTATGAGGTGTCCAAGTCTCTCATTCCCTCCAGGAAAAACCTTCCCTCTATTTAGTAATTTACATTCATAACTTATGGCCATTTTAAGCCTTCTAATTTCCTCAGACAACTGAATATTTCATTAGAAAACACTTTCATTTTTTCCATCAGATGCTCTGAGAATACTCGTTTCGTTAAGTATCCCCTTTTGAAATTAAGACTTTTATTCTTTCTTTTGACATCCACATTTTTCAAAAGCCCATCTGATTACATTAATTTCCCTGAAGCTTCTCCAGTTTATCTAAGAATATACCATAGATAGTAGCCATGTCTAGGACTAGAAGTCCTTCAATACTATGCTCCACGTGTCATTTACTTCTTGACCATATCATGACATGCATGACATAAAAGTATATTAAGGATTCAATATGGGGCACATGAGTATTATACAACCATTTGAGTTTGATATACTGCTTCATGTCATAAAAAACATTATATTGATAATATTTACCACTAAGAAAACAAGCACATAAATAGAATACATTTCAACAATGATATTTATTTCTCATTAACATGGTTTACATCGTAGTGATGAATTCCATGAGCGTAATTATCCTATTAAGGTTACATGGTATATAAAACTAATGTAGGGTGATCTATGTTCCAACCCAACACAATTTCAACAACACTATAATATTTCCTGTACCTAGCCACCTCTAGGCCAATCTAAGAAGTCAGGAGGAAAGTTATACTTAACATCATAGGGTGGATTCATCATTCATGAAGGCTATTATCCTTCATCAAATTAACCCAATAGTTCCTTTCAATTCACACCAAGTATAGAGTTCTGCCTAGTTCTATGGGTGCTTCCTTAACTGTTTTACAAAACAAGAACCTAGAGACATCATCTCTTAGGCTACTAGTGGTGTAAGGATGAAGGGCACTCTCTTTCCTCCACTTAGAATTCAATATGAAGTATTTCATCTTGTAGAGCTAGGGCTTGATATTTTTCCCAAAGTCGTCACAATAGAACCTACATAGCACAAGAAGAGCCATTTTCTTAGAAAATATTGATTTGGTGCTTCTCTTGAGTTCTTAGGTGCATGGCTTCTATCATTTTACTTAGTCATTAGACATTTTAGGCCTGCATAGCAAAAAAATGTCCTTTTCTTTGTTTACAGTCCACCAACACTTCCTTATGGCATCTTCATGCATACAAAAACAACTTTAAACAACTTGTTGACGGTGCTAGACATGCCAAAATTTAGGGGATCAACCCGGTATGAAGTCCCAACTAGACCTCACACTGTTTGGTGTGGGAGTCCCATCCAGTATGATGGCTCAGTTGCCAGTGTCTTAAGGATTTGACTCAACTCTTGCTTATCAACACAGGAGAGTGGTTCGCTTTGTCTTTGAGAAGTGAGGTTCACGTGCCTAGTGAGTGTATGTGTACTTGTGTTAATGGTTCTTTCACTGTGAGGGGAAGAAGATGAAGGTGAGTTTCAGGTTGAAAGGGATGAGTCCCAACTCGGCTAAGAACACACAACACAAAAGGACATACATAGATTCTGATGGAGCAGTCCACTCGAATGCAACAGTCACAACATAAAAGGTAAGATAACACCTACAACACTCATGGAACAGTCCAAATAATTGCAACAGTTGTTACAACAAGGTTCATGTGAAATATTTGTCTGATGTCTAGCAGAGCAGTCGACACAGACAAGACATCATTAACAACATATACAACACATTTCCATTAATAGATTATACCTTACAAAAAATGAATCAGTTCAGATGTAGAACCAATGTTAAAGCAACATGCATTGCAAGTGTTAAATATTAGTCTTACAACAAATACAATGCATGTGTGAAAACGTGTTGGCTTGTTAATAGGCTTCTGAATTAAGTGAAAGTTCCAAGACACATCGTTAAACCATACATCACTAACCGCATCAGCGGGGCATTGGAGCCACCACTTACTCCTCAAAGAAAATATTACAGACTCTCTTGGCTATGTGGGAGGAGTAGAGGTGAAAAGTCCCTCCATGTACAAATGAGGGGGGTATTTATAGCCAAGGGTGAAACTGACCCTTATGGCTTTTCGACTACCCTCATGACTGTTCAACTTCCATGAATTTTTGACTTACATAACTTTATGTTTAACAAGTGGGTCTCTTGGACTTCCATGTTACATCACATTGATTGGCAACAAGCCCATAGTGGAGATGTGGACTACATGACTCATGAGTTGACTCGACATGACTTGACATGACAATGCTAGTACATTCATGCTGCTGTTGGAATGTATGTCGAGCTACTGTGTTGTAGAGTAATGAATGTCTTCATGGTGCATCATAGCTTTACCTCTGTATGATGAAGTGTGTGGAGTATTTGATGGTCCTTGGTTCTCTTGATTAAGCTTTAGCATGGTGTTCCTTGCTTTCATGCTAGAAGGCTTGACAGGCTCACTTATTCGCGAAGGTGCATGTTCGTCTGCTTCACATGCTTCATTCATTTGTCTGTCGCTGAACCTGTCCATCTACACGTGCTCCCTTTGTTCATCCCATTCGTCATCTTGACATGTTCGTTGGTGTACTTGTACCTGCAATCACTCATGATGAGACGACATCAAATCCAAAACTTCCTAGCCTACCATGACACATGATCATTCAGATGCAGGTGACCGGGAAAGGCAGCAAGGCTATGATCCGGGATGATGGCTCCGGGAGACTACTAATGAAAACTATGCGAGAGTCACTGAGGGATAGAGACAGACAATCTTAGTCAACAATAATAGTCTGCAAGGTCTAGCTCGACTAGCAGGAAAAATTGCGCAAATTTTGGGAGGGACAGTCCAGGCTGCAGGAGGGCAATGCAGGTATGCTCTGCACATTTTCCAGAATGAACAGTTAGAAGGGGCTGGATAGTCAGATTTGTGAAATTTTCCATATGAACTGTCCGGGTTGCATGAAGGGTCAGTAGTTAGGGATTGCATATTTTTTCTAGGCAACTTCCCGAGAGACTGGCAGCTAGAACTGCACAATTCCCAGAGGGAATTGCAAGTTGGCTGGTGGGTCACTGGCAGCTAGAACTGCGCAATTCCCAGAGGGAATTGCGAGTTGGCTATTGGGGTCACTGGCAGCCAAAACTGCACAATTCCCAGAGGGAACTGCCAGTTGGCTGCTGTGGTCACTGGCAGCCAAAACTGTGCAATTCCCATAGGGAACTGCCAGTTGGTTGCTGGGGTCACTGGCAGCCAAAACTGCACAATTCATAGAGGGAAATGCTAGTCGGCTGCTAGGGTCACTGGCAGCCAAAACTGCGCAATTCCTAGAGGGAACTGCCAGTTGGCTGTTGGGGTCAATGGAAGCCAAAACTACATAATTCCCAAAGGGAACTGGCAATTGGTTGCTCAATCAATGGCAACAAAAACTATGCAATTCCTGTAGGGAACAGGCAGTCTACTACTAGGAGTTGCTCGTTGGGAAAACTACACTAAGGTCGGGAGGTTGGCTGATCCAGGTCCGAGTGTGAAGAAGGACCTTCCCAAGACCTTTTACTTTCGTGATGTGTTAAAATTTCTTTTAAAAAAACATTAAGGAATCCATCTGCATACTATAAGGAATAGGAACATAACAATCATCAGCACATGAAAACAAAAGCCGTTGATAACGGAGTTCGTCCAGGAGGGACTATGTCTCCGGGCCCTGGTGTCAAGATGGTGTAGGCCGCTGCATTATCTATTGTCAATAAATATGATGTACACAGAGATGAGGTATCGATCATACAAGGAAGAATTCCCTCACGCAGGAGTGGCTCTAAGAGATGTTCCACAACTAGAAATCTCATTCAAAAGACTCCCATCAGTATGACACAAAACAAGCATCGTGCACATCTCGCCAACATGGCACAAAAGGGATGTTAAAGCAAAACACATGCATGATGACAACTAGAGTATCCCAACAACATACAACAAAGGATCTCAAAGCATAACATAAATAGTTATAACAGAAAGTACATCAAATGAAAGATTCCACATAACATGAAGCAAGGAATCGTGACAACATGAAATAACAAGATCCTACATCAATCATCAATCTGTACAACATAATGCAGAAAGAAGAAGTACATGAACACATCATATACCTCACCACCAAGCGCCATCTAAAGCAAAGGCTGTCAAAGTGTTGAAGCTTGCTGAAATTTCGATCTCACATCATCGATCACAAGAAGAAGACTGTTTGCACATGAAGATGGACATCTGCACTGGCACTTAGAAAAGTGACTGAAAGAAGAAATGAGAGAAAGAAAAATTTGAATACACCATCAGATTTTTGGCGTCGAGTAGTGCTGAAATGACTATCCTCAAAATTTGAATTCTGAGAATTTGAAAATTCGGAGAACAAGGAATCTTTTAGATTCCCTAGGGATTCCTCAAAGATTCTATTTCAGGGATGCGCTGAAAATCTGCTACTCAGATGTCAAATCTGATTTCACCATTAGGATCCCTGTGGAAAACCATGAAAAACAAGTATAAACTTGACCATATTCTGACAAAGTGAAATTTTACCTCCGTGGGAAAATTTCATGGCTCATGGTTCCGCACCCTGTTTTTGCTGAAATCATGGTTCCACGTGCATTCTAGAAATGACTTGAAGATGCAGAACTCAGATTGAAAAATGGATAGCGCCATCGTGTTCATGGCGATGAGAGGTGTAAAATCCATATAAAATTTGTCAATTTCTGAGAAGTTGAAAATTTTGCCCTCCTGCAAAATTCATAGTCCCTGCATT
The DNA here is from genome assembly GCA_031772625.1 of Pinus tabuliformis. Lineage (NCBI taxonomy): Eukaryota > Viridiplantae > Streptophyta > Pinopsida > Pinales > Pinaceae > Pinus > Pinus tabuliformis. The sequence continues at coordinate 896,034,255 of CM062815.1, forward strand.
AAAAAATTATTAAACTGCCTCGATTTGTGTGCCAGCTCCTGTCTCAAAATTCGTGCAGTCCTTCCTCCCCCTTTCTCTGAATTTATATAATATTCCTGATGAAGTTACCAAAAAGTTGATTTGAGTGAATTGGTAAGAGCATTAAAATAGTATGAAAGAAGTTAAGAGGTCAAATCCTACTCCTCCACAAGTATACTTTTACAGTTTTCCCAACCAACACACATAATAACATATGCTTTTTTTTAAATCAACCCCAACTGTATCCTATATATTCAAATTGTTTTTTGGGTAGCGGGTCCGCCATTTGGGTGGCCCGCACCCATTCCCACACACCTTACGACATTATGTTATAACCATAAGTTAATGCTGGCATGACATGAGGGCGGCGCTTGTACATGGTGGATGGCTTTGTTACGTTGTGGGTTTTGTTATCTATCTATATATATTAACTCTTTTTGAACTAACAACCTTCCACGTTGTTTTAATATTTGAAATTTGTTATAACAAAAGTGATTTTGTTATATAGTTTTTGTTTTAATATATATATATATATATATATATATATATATATATATATATATATTTATTACCTTTTTCCCAGCTTTAGTTAATATATAAAATTTATTTGGTTGGGTTTATATAGTTAATTTGATAATTATATTAAGCCATTTTTGTTAAATGGTTGTTTAACCCAAAAATGATTTTTGTTGCTTGTGCAGGTTTAGGAGGCCACTAGAGGGATGTCAAGTGTCAAGTTGCCATGTGGGTCCCACACACTGACTAGGATGCCATGTGGTGCATTGTGGGCCCCATTTTTCCTCTGCCATACCAATTTTTGAAGAGCTCTATCTTTTGCATACGAGCTCAGATTGAAAAACCGTTCACACCACCACAATTAGGAAGACGAGCTCTACGATCTAGTTCTGGGTCAAAGTCATTCTGATGACTTTGATTTTTGAGCATCCCTGAGTCCTCCTTGTCTTGTGTGTGTTCCTGAAGATCCACCTGGATCAATCCTCCCCACTGAGGAGCTTTTGGTCCTCCAAAAGCATGGAAAATAATCTGCATCTTTCTCTGTACCTTGTATGCATCATAAGTGTCCCAAAAAGGTCTTGTTTCCATCCCCTTCACCTTTGTTCTTCGGAGCCTTAAGCGACGAACCAACACCTGCTACTTCTGCAACCTGTAGTACAATGTTTGCAAATGACATGCTTTGAATGAAATGACCAAACTAAAGACCCAAACGTCCCATACTTGTCACACATTTATACACATCCTTGGTGGCCAAGTTTACAATAAGATGGACAAAGTACTCCATATATGAAAACAAGGCCAACATATCGTTGTTGCCTCAAAAATTGATGGAAAACACCTCATCAATACAAAACATGATTTACATATATAAGGCCAAACATTATTGTTTTGACAAGTGATGAAAACATAACATCACTTTTAGAGTTTTACCATGCAACTCAAAATACGACTCAAAACATGACTAGACATCATTGTTGCTAACCAAGTGATGGAAAACACATCATCACTTTTACACTTTAAAATGCAACAAATGATTTACAAAAGAATGACCATGAAACGACAACATGTCTAAAAACCATTTTTCACTGATCAATGTGAATGGATCACCTCCTTGAGGTGGTTTTGCTTGTTTAACAACTGCTCTTCCTAGTTCACGTGCCAAGGTTTTGTCTTTAAGGCATTGCTCTGGATGGAGCTTCCAACAAGTGGCTCTCTGATGGCCATTTCTATTGCAATGACTGCAGTAGGCTTTCTTCCTCCATATCTGCTTAACCTGCTTCTTCTCATCCTGTTGAGAGGGTTTTTCATGCCTCATGAGCTCTGCCATTCTTTTCCAATACTTGGAAAAGGTATGGTTAGGTAAACCACAAAAAGTGCATGTTTTTCGATGCCTTTGTCTTCATTCATTTTTAACAACATGATCATAATCAAAATGAACATTCGAAGATCGAAAGTGTTTATACCTTCCTTTCATGTTTTTGATGTCAACATGCCGATGAGAGCTTCCCTCAGCTCTCTCCCTGTGATGGAAACTGCCATGGGATGATGGGGATGCTTCCCCATCATTCTCTTTCCTCGACGATGTCTCGGACAACTTTGACACCTTTGAGCACTCTCCAACTTCTTTCCTGACATACCTAAGTCTTGCTTGACGGGTTAATTCCTCTACTTTGATGGGGTTAACAATGCCTTGGCCATTAACGCCCAAGTCTTTTCCTTCATACCTCATTCCCTTCAACAATTTGGAGCCAATTCCTGTGGTGTGATTTTCAAACATAGCGAAATCATCATCAGGAAACATACATGAAGATGAAGAACTACTTTTTACCTCACATGAATCACGCTGCAGATTTTTCAAGGCCTCGTCCTTTGCTTGCAGCTATCATAGCAAACTTTGTTTTTCCTCTTTCTCTTCATGTAGACTCATCTTCAATTCATCGTTCTCTGTTTGAAGATTATGTTTGTTTTGCTTCAATTCTTCCATCGCCTTCTCTCTAGCTTGAAACTGAAGCTGCAATCGCTCCTTTTCCTCTGTCTCTTTCTATAGAGTTTCATACATGATTTCCAATCTCTTGGAAATGTTGACCATGGTCTCGTACATTGCTATTTCATTCTCTGTTGCTGCAGGTTCCATTGTTCACACTACAATTCACATACACGTAAAGACCGCTTTGATACCACTTGATCTAGGGCCAGGTGTGAAGAAGGACCTTCCCAAGACCTTTTACTTTCGTGATGTGTTAAAATTGATTTTAAAAAAACATTAAGGAATCCATCTGCATACTGTAAAGAAGAGGAACATAACAATCATCAGCACATGAAAACAAAAGCCGTTGATAACGAAGTTTGTCCAGGAGGGACTACCTCTCCAGGCCCCGCTGTCAAGATGGTGTAGGCCATTGCATTATGTGTTGTCAATAAAGATGATGTACACAGAGATGATGTCTCGGTCATACAAGGAAGAATGCCCTCACGCAGGAGTGGCTCTAAGAGATGTTCCACAGCTAGAACTCTCATTCAAAATACTCCCATCAGTATGACACAAAACAAACACAGTGCGCATCCCGCCAACATGGCACAAAAGGGATGTTAAAGCAAAACACATGCATGATGAAAACCAGAGTATCCCAACAACATACAACAAGGGATCTCAAAGCATAACATAAAGAGTTATGATAGAAAGTACATCATATGAAATATTCCGCATAACGTGAAGCAAGGAATCGTGACAACATGAAATAACAAGATCCTGCATCAATCATCAATCATGGATCTGTACAACATAATGCAGAAAGAATAAGTACTTGAACAGATCATATACCTCACCACCAAGGGCCATCTGAAGCAAAGGCTGTCAAAGTGCTGAAGCTTGCTGAAACATCAATCTCCCATCATCGATTGCAAGAAGAAGACTATTCGCACATGAAGATGGGCGTCTGCACTAGCACTTAGAAAAGTGACTGAAAGAAGAAATGAGAGAAAGACAAATCTGAATACACCATCAGCTTTGTGGCATTGAGTAGTGCTGAAACGACTGTCCAAAATCCGAATTCTGAGAATTTGAAAATTTAGAGCATAAGGAATCTTTTAGATTCCCTCGGGATTCCTCAAAGATTTTGTTTCAGGGATGAGCTGAAAAATCCGCTACTCAAATGTCAAATCTAATTTCACGATTAGGATCCCTGCGGAAAACCATGAAAAACAATTATAAACTTGACCATATTCTGACAAAGTGAAATTTTACCGTCGTGGGGAAATTTCATGGCTCATGATTCCCGCTCCCGGTTTTCGCTGAAATCATGGTTCTGTGTGCATTTTGGAAATGACTTGAAGATGCAGACCTCTGGTTGAAAAACGAATAACTCCATGTGTTCGTGGCGACTAGAGGTGTAAAATCCATATAAAATTTGTTAATTTCTAAGAAGTTGAAAATTTTACCCTTCTGCAAAATTCATAGTTCTTGCATTAAAAAATTGTTAAACTGCCTCGATTTTCGTGCCAGCTTCTGTCTCGAAATTCGTGCAATCCTTCCTCCTCCCCCTACTCTAAGTAAAAGACTAAATTTATTTATATAATATTCCTGGTGAAGTTACCAAGAAGTTGGTTTGAGTGAATTGGTAAGAGTATTAAAATAGTGTGAAAGAGGTTAAGAGGTCAAATCCTACTCCTCCACAAATGTGCTTTTACAGTTTTCCCAACCAACATATAGAATAACACATGTTCTTTTTGAAATCAACCCCAACTACATATAGAATAACACATGTTCTTTTTGAAATCAACCCCAACTGTATCATATATATTCAAACTGTTTGTTGGGTAGCGGGTCCGTCCAAACGGCCCGCACCCATTCCCACACACCATACGACATTATGTTATAACCATAAGTTAATGCTGGCCTGACATGAGGGCGGCGCTTGTACATGGTGGATGGCTTTGTTACGTTGTCGGTTTTGTTATATATATATATATATATATATATAAACTCTTTTTTAACTAACAACCTTCCACGTTGTTTTAATATTTGAAATTTGTTATAGTGAAAGTGATTTTGTTATATAGTTTTTGTTTATATATATATATATATATTAACTTTTTCCCAACTTTAGTTAATATATAAAATTTATTTGGTTGGGTATGGTTTATATAGTTAATTTTATAACTATATTAAACCATTTTTGTTATATGGATGTTTAACCCAAAAATGATTTTTGTTGCTTGTGCAGGTTTAGGAGGCCACTGGAGGGATGCCAAGTGTCAGGCTGCCATGTGGGTCCCACGTGCTGACTAGGATGCCATGTGGTGCATTGTGGGCCCCATTTTTCCTCTGCCATACCAATATTTGAAGAGCTCTATCTTTTGCATACGAGCTCGGATTGACAAACCATTTGCGCCACCGCGATCAGGAAGACAAGCTCTACGATCTGGTCATGGGTCAAATTTATTCCAATGACTTTGATTTTTGAGCATCCCTGAGTCCTCCTTGTCTTGTGTGTGTTCCTGAAGATCCACCTGGATCACCGGCCTGTTGATAATCTCTGCGCAATTTTTGAGCTGCGCTGACTAATGGACAACGGAAGTTCTGCTCATGAGTACTGCGTAATTTCTGAGATGAACAATCGGTCGACTGTCTGGATGACTCACTGGGAAAACTGCCTAATTTTCTGAAGGAGATAGGGACGGGAACTTGGCGTCTGTCCGGCCTGTCTACGCAATTTTCTCAGTCATCTGAACGAGTGAGGTTAATGGCCTCTATTGTTCCGCTGAGATGATAATGGTCAATTGATCATGCTAGAGCATAGATATATTTGTTTTTGGGTTTTTGTTTTCGTTTTTATGGAGGACCAATACATAGAATAAAATGTAAGAATGATGTATTAACTCTTTCAGATAGTACTAATAAAATAACCAAAGGGTTGCTATTTAACTTCACATAATGATTTGAATTTATAAGGTGTGCAGAAAGAATAGTAAGGAGATATGATTAATTTAGATTCTAGACAGAAAGATAAATCATCATAAGTGGGAAAACCTTTCTCTAATGTTCAAACGTTAAACAAAATATTCTTAAAACAGACAGTCCAATATCTTAGTCTCTCTATAATAATAACTTCAGAAGGAGTTTTAAGAATAATTGTAGCACATTTATTCTCACCTGATATCTCTGTAAAACTTAAACATATGCATAATAAACATAACGAATGAAACACATGAAATCTTACAGAAGAAAACGAGACTTTATGATACCAAATTCAGAATCCTTTTCTTTATTAGCAGTGATCTAGAAACGGCTTGTACATCAACGCTTTACAAAATTGCTTATGGAAAGGTACCACCTTTAATAACTCATAGAAGAGAGTTATTTACACAATTTTAAACAAAATATCCTAAACTGATTACAAAATAGCTTGAAAGAAGATAGGAAAAGAAAAACTACTGCATGATGTGTCTCTATTAGATAGGAAGTTGTTGATGATTGTTCCTTCGAAATCTGTTGTTGTCGTCTTCTTGTTGGAATGGAAGGTTAATCAATTGTTTCACACAATTGATCCCACCTCTTCTAACTAGGTATCTCGATATTTACCATCCTTCTAAATATCTCATCAACTTTGATATATATCTAAAAATTGGGTTTAGTGAGAAAAATGTGTCCAACTTCATATTTGATTGTAAGGTCAAAGCTGAAGGCTTCCAAAAACTCTTTGCAAGTAATTTGTCTTTTGATCCCTGCAAATTGATTGTTGTCTGCTGCAATATTATATATTGTTTCACATTAATCCTCCAATTTTCCTAGCTGATCATTCGATGACACTATCTCTGGTAACCCTTTCTTATACAACATACTAAATTTAGAATGAAATCTTCCAACTTTAGTGTTCAAAGCTTCACATTTTATTTTTAGCTGAGTTAATCGATTCTTATTCATTAGGATTTTCATAATTTCCAAAATAGTAGCTTTCCTATATGGAATATTTATCTCTTCTAACTGCTGCCTAGTTCTAGAGTTTAGTACTATGATCATCCATGATGCTTCTTTGGGTTTTGTGCCCAATGTTGCCTTCTGGGTCTCTATCTCTGCTCTGCATTTTAGCAATCAATTCTTGTTGCTAAAAAATGATTTGTATAGATGGTCATAATTTTGTTATGAGAGTGGGTAATATCTAACCATATGTCTTCTTTGGCTTGGGCCAAAGTTTCTGCCATTAGAGTATTTCTCTCTAACTGCTTAAGCTTGAGCTCTAACCTGTGTGACTTTTTCATTTCCTCTACATATAAGGTCTCATTCTTTACCTTCTGTGACTCCAAGGTTTGGAAATTCTAGAGGAACTTCTCATTTTGTTGTTTTTGTGCTTGTAGCTCCTGTGATAACCTTGTTTTTTCACCTGTTGCTGAAGATGAAGCAATGTCAGTAGGAGATGCGCTTAGATCTGCACCTATCATTAGAATTGTTGTCACTGAGGTCACAACAAGTTGTGCTGCCTCTTTTTTCTTGAGTAGTTGTTCTATCTGCTTCTCCATTTTCTTGATCTGTATGTTTTTCTCAATGATGAGCTTCAACATCTCCTCCCTATGCTGTTCATTTTCTGCCATTTCTTTGGTTTTTGGATCCTTAGTTGAAGGAAGATTCAACTGTTTCTTCAAGGTTGTAATCTATACATTATTCTTTTGCAATATTTCTTCAATTTCTTTTTAGTCCTGGGTATCATATCCAATTTTAACAATAATATCTTCTAAAGATTTTAACTTGGAATCTTTAGATAAGGATGACAATTTTTCTATCTTGAGCTGTGACTGCACATTTGACAAGGAAATTCTGAGCTTGGAAAGAGACATGGCAGTTGTAGTCATTGTTGAAAATAACATCTCACCTAATTTCCTATGCAAATCCATTTGATCAATAGGATGTATTTGATTTACATCAAATGAAAATATGGTCTTCTCGTAGCCTGCTGTGGATTTCGGAAATGGAATTTGATCCTGCAAAAATGCCATTTGCATCCTTCCTCTTTCACTATTAAAGGCAGAGAGAAGTCTATGCTGAGAAGTGGATGTCTATTTCCAAAATTGACTGTATACTTGAGATTTAAGACATTCATTCTTTTGCTTGATTCCAAAAACGTTGAGAAGATATTAGTATCTCCTGCTGAGCAGGTCTCAGTTGACTGAATAATCTTCGTAGGTTCATTTGAAGAAGGAGTTGAAGAAGTAGAAGGAGGATTGGGATCAGTGGTCCCTGTTGATGAAACATCTTCCAATTCTCCAAGATCAATTATTTCTGGTGGCTTGCTTCCTGATGACATTCTTAGTCCACTTTTCAACTTCTTTTGTAAGATATATTACTATTTACTTGATTCTGTAGCTGGTTGAGTTTCCTCTCTAGCTCTTTTATGCTGAGTACTCTAAGTAGCTAAAGTCTCTACCTGTGGAGTAGAAATAATCTATTCATCTGCTTCTGTGAGAGTTCCTTTAAACCACTGCTCCTAGTTCATGAACTTCTCCAATTCTAGTTTGGGAGTATGGTTGTAAGGTGTTGCCTTCAATTGCACTCTTAGAGCTGAAATGATCTCAAAAGGATCATAAGACTAGGTGAAGCTTGGCTAGAGGTTCATGCTCTTTAATAATCTGTGTGCCTCTATACCTATAGACCTAATGTTACAAATGAATGTACCTACCTTGGCTTTGAGTTTGAACTGTGATTTCTTCTTGCTTGAGACAAAATGGACTTCATCCATATTCATCATCTACCCGATGTATTCCAATGAGAATATCATCATTGGTACATACTTATGCAATTTGTATGGAGCCAACTCACTGCCATATATCCTAATCTCAATGTAATTCTAGTAGAGGTACCAGTCACCAGTTTTGGTCTCTTCTGATAGGTGAAATGTTTTCTTAATCTCTTCTCCAGTTCTAGGCTCTACTTGGCTATTGAGTAATTGGAGAATTGGATGTACAAAAGATTCAATAAATGAGAGAATGTAAAGCTCGATGATCCTGCTTGTATTGACTCTGTCCAATGAACCACTGATTGATTCACTTCGTGCTCATCTTGTTTGTTAAGTTGAATAGGCAATAGATCTCCCTGTTGAAACAAAATTAAATGGATTATGACTGAACTATATCTCAAAACTCCTTGAATGATCAAATTCATAAACTGTTCATGTATATTATCAGTGAGAAAGTGGCTACAATTATACATGAAATCAGGTTGATATTCTTTGCTAAAAATGGAAAAGAATCCAAGGATGGATTTATCAACAAATTAGTCACTTTCATAGCCTAAGAGGTATGATAGTAGAGAGATAATATGTCTAGTGGATTTAGGGATCATGGAAGATGAATATGGTGGATTTCTCTTAGGTAATTCAACATCTTCTGGTAAGAAAAGTTCACAGATAAGGGCTCTCTGTGGGAAAGCGAGTTTATTGTAAAGGTTCATAAGAGCTGCTGGTGAACAATGGCTAAGGGAGTTAGATGGAGGTATCATTAACATTTGATTTATGCTCTGAGAAGTAATGGTGATCGGGATTTTTCCATCCTGAGTCATCACTGTTCTTTGCACAGGATCATACCTAGCTTGACACCAAGTAATTAGATCAGGGAAGTGATGAGTCTTGGGAAAAGAATATAATGGCAAAAGTGTTTCCCAGAAGCGAATGGGGTCCTCTTTATCAACGTATTTCAGTTTCAACCATGAATGTAATTCATAAAATCTGAATTTGCATTCACATTCATTGATCTTGAAAAGGAAGTCTACAAGGGGCATATGATCCAAATCAAGGGAGACAGTAGAGGGATTCCCTTCTTCAACATTATTCTGTATTTTTGGTTTAGGATCCATCCTACTCTAGGGGAAATTCATAAACTGTTTTAATCAAAACATGGATGAAAGTGGCGAAAATACACACAAGGTGACAAATAACGTTTTTGGTATATGAATAGAAGAGAAAAGTGGCAAAGGTTGGTGCCATGGGGTGTCTATAGGTGCAATTGGGCTTAATTGACTGTTTAAATGTAGTCGTAGGTAATTAATTTGCAGAGGGATGTGAATTAATGTTTAACGGCTGATTAAATAGTTAATTGGGCATAGCAATGGCTTTCGAGCATATGGGCGATGACATTATAACATGGCGGGTGGTGAATGGGTGAGGGAAAATGGACTAGTGATGTGGAGGTTCGTGAATGGATGGAAGATAACTGATTTATATGGCGCAAAAATAAGTCAACAGTCGGATGGAGGAAAACTGCCAGCGGATTTCGGGGGGAAGGGGCATGATGGTTTATGGTTTCAAGCCTTGGGGGTCCGAAACACCGTGGCAATGCCACGTCACCAAAAATTGTAGCCATTAAAGCTGCTTTTCGGACTCCCCACCGCTCGTGTTAACGGGAAATGACTGAAGGGGGGCCGAAAAGCTTCCTTCACCGTTGATCCGAGCGAAGTGAATGATCTTCGTTGAAAAGTGTCTGATGGTTATCGACACTTGACGTGACATTTTTTCGTTTCTGTTGATGCGTCAAAAGCATATAATATGACTTATTTGCAAGGTTATCAAGCCTTATTACAATAATTAAATCATAATTAAAGAACTTAAGCATTGATTAATTTAAAAACTAATTTCAAAGGTGCATTTAAACTTAGCAACCTTAATTTTATTTTCTAAAGAAAATATTTTTCTTTTATTGCTTATCTAACATTTTCATTTGCCTTCTTTTTTTAGAGCAACTACCCTATCATTTTTTATGTGATATGGACCTGAAATAATAATCACTCCTAACATTTTTATTTTCTATTTTGTTTTTGGTCCATATCCTAACTTATCATTTTTTCTGTGGCATTTTGATTTTTTCATCTAATAATTAATTTATCAAAAAAAAGAATGTTACAACAACCTCCACACAATTTTTGAGGGGAGTCAATCCCAGGGTGACTGTCGATCACCCCGGGTGGCCAGCATGAGAGTTGATTGAGTTACTTGCGAGAAGCATAGCTTAAAGGGACTGGCTTGGTGCTTCTGCGCTGTTATGGTTGACAATCAATCAAATCGAAAGTAGGGTGATGGTCCAGTTATCAATGAGGAGTCTCGTCATCAAAACTTCAACAAAAATGACTAAGTGTCTAAATAGTCGAGAGATGCATGGATGATCATACGAGCACACACTTGCATGACTTAAAGTCGAAACGACCAAACCATCCAGATATACATATTTAACATGATTGACCGACGGTGCAAACGACAAGTGTGACACTCTTGGTTGATCGTTCATGATCGAGATGATGCTTGTGCAATAGTGAATGTGATGTCATGTGTGATTGTGACAGATGCTTTCATGGCGAACACAACAAACACATATGAAGCAAAGACTTTGAGCATAACCAGAACACGGTCGCGAGCATGACTTAGACATCAAAATGCAGGGACTTGAATGCAATAAACAAGCAAAGCAAATGTCAAGACTCACACGAGCTCATAGAGTGAATCCGAGTGTGTACAATAATTAAGTGAAACTCTTCAAGGGAGGCTGCAAAATTGGTGCAAGCAAAAACTTTGGAGGGTGGTTGTAGCCGCTACAACACTTGGCGGCACGCACACTAGTAGAACTCCAGCTTCTCTATTTCGGTTCATAGCTAGCACAGGGCCTTCGTATTTCGGGGAGTATTGAATCGATGTGCAGGTTAGTTTAGTTTCCCCACTTACCCCATGGACTACATGGTTCACCCTTTTCCAACTCAGTAAAACATAATAAAAAATTCAGCTTAGATCTCAGTGTTTCGAATCTGGGAAGGGTAACTTAGTTCACGAGTTGAATATTTTCAGAGTATAAGTTTTCATCTCTAGTGTTGCTCCATTGCCAACAAGCATGGAAAGTACCCCGACGGAGTCACACAGGAACACACACATTGCTCCACTGCCGGGAACCTAGTCAGTACCCCGGTGGAGTTGCATGCTTCACCTCTCTACGCAGGAAGCCTTTCTCTTCTTTCTCCTTTGTATTTTTTTAAGAGAACTATGCATAGGCACTTATTTATTTTTGGGGTGGAAGAGGGATCCTGACTTATTGAGAGCATAAGAGGTTGTTCCTTCAGAGAATCATGTAAGACCTCTGACATAGGTTTGCTCATTTAGATATTTCCCCTTCTCTGTTTCTACTAGTTTGATTAGATTAAACACACAGAGAAGAAGGCTGAGTCCAGGCATGGGGCTTCCAAGTGTGGACACAAGTTCATGGTTGGACTAAAGCTTCCCTTACAAACAGTGCGTATTTTCCATCAGGACTTCATCGACCCAAAGTTTGTAACCAAGCACAAAGACAATGGACACAAGATTGGCCAAGTGATGCAGTGTCACAAGTCCCTTCAAATTTTAGCCACATACTCTATTCAAAAGCCAAAGTGTAGTAGTTGGTAGCACTTATTTCTGGAAACAAAAATAGTAATATATCAAACAAACAAAATGAACTTGAAAAAGAATAGTAAGTAGAATCAAACAAAGCGAAAGCAAAGATAATAAGCAAAACAAACCAAATGAAACAACGAGCGGCAATAAGACTATGTACCTGGCACGGGCACGGCTTGACCTACTGAAACTAGTGTTTGAGGACTTGGCAGTTAACAGGAAGATTATCAATCCTCCTATCAAGTGATTGCAAATTATACGTGTGTCAGCCAAGTTTCTCGTGGACCATTTCTGGTCCATCGGTCTCTCCTACTAAACTTGGTGGCCTTCCAAAAGACCTTCAAGTGAAGAAAAAACCACTATTTAAAGTACTTTGTGCAACATGGGCTCGGATGATGTCATAGGGTAGTTGTTTTTACTCCAGGAAGGGTTCAAGTTTCTGAAGTCGATGCGTAAGTGAATCTTCCCATATTTATTATGTGCAAGATTTAAATCAAGAAACCAAGTATGATGACAAACTTTGCAAGTAATTCAAACACTTAAAATGTTAATCAATATTTTCAATGAGAAGAGGACAAACAACATGTATGTGTTACCTATTCTTTTCTACAATGGCTTGTCTTCTCCTTTACCTGGAAACTCATGTTAGATTGTTCGCATGTAGTGGGTACTCAGGTCATCATCTACTCGTCTAGACCCTTCCTGGTATTGTTTGATTAAGCGGTCAACGACTGATTGCTGCAGCAGTGTGTAACTTGTACCAAGATTTGACATCTATGGATTATGGTGGATTCCTAGGTTGCTCTGTTCGTTCATAGTGTTGGTCCTTCCTATGTTCAGCACGAGTGCTTCTACATCATAGTTTGTGACTTCGGACTTCAAAAAATTTGAAATCACACATGGTTCATTGTTTTGGATGCTTGAGATACACTTGATCTTTAAGCCATCATGTGTTCCTGATTTATCAAGACTCATGGCCCACAACTTGTCTATACATGGACCATTTGGGGTGTTGGTACTGTTGATACTATCATCGTTGCTACTACTGCTACTATTAGAGAAAAAAGAAGTTGTACAGGTTTCATTATCATTAGTTGGGCGAGGAAGGAGTCCCAACTTCTTGTCTAATGAGGTTGGAGTAGGCCATGCAGGATGACACTCCAATGCCTTTTCTAGGAGGAAGTTGCCAAACATGAGTTCCGCAAAAGCCAATGGTTCGTTCTTGTTGTTAAGGGGACTCAAATTGTGTTTCATATACCTCTTGGATAACAACCAGATTTGGTTGCATCTGCCTTTGTACGGAAGCCACATGTGATATCAGTCTGTGGCAAAATATCCATCTAGCTTATTGGATCAGTCTCTATTGAGCAACAAACCATATGCTTTCAGTACGTCCACAACAACTCTGTTGACGCACTGGTGGACTCGACTATCATGGGATAGTCAGATGATCACGTCTCATAGTTCACCAATGGTTGGTACTGATGTTCTATCAAGTTGGATGATTCTCGTGGATGTTTCGCTCCATCGTGCATTGATCTTCTTAGAAATGGAGAGCAGAATGACATTGGCTCCCGTGCCAGAATCAACCAAGAAGTTGTGGACATTGTAGTTGAAAAATTCAAATGAAAGCAAGAATGGGGGGAAACCTAAGTTTTCTTCTTCCATTGGGAGTGTATTGAGCACAATGGATTACGATCTGGGAGGTGTGCATGCTCCCTAGCTGGTAGAGGCTATGTTGTTTGTCCCAATGTGTGCATAAGGATATCTCGCTAACTCTCGACTTTGGATAACTTGAACATACTGATGTTCGCTCGAGTTTTCTTCATGTCATCAACTATGTTTTAATCCAGAGGTGGTAGACTCACCGAGGTGTCTGGGGTGGAACATATGTTCGTGTTGTCCGGCAGAGTGTTTTGCAACTTGCTGCCTATGCACGTACCCTTATCTGTCGTTGTCTTCCCAGACTTGATTTGTGTTTGTTTATTTGAGGCAGATGGTGAATCGACCTTGTTTATCAGCTGTCTCACTTTCTCTTACATCTCCTCAAGTGTAGGGGGAGTCCATCTACTCCTAAGGAGGTAACAATCATTTTTATTTTGGGGCTATTTCTTAGTGTTCATTTTTGAGACTACTTGCGAGCACTGGTATGCATTCACCACATGCCCAAAACTTGGTGCTTCATCAGGTGCAACCTCTTCGTTATCATCAATGCCTTCCAACTGCTCTTGCATATCACCATCCGCATCGAGTGTATGACTAGAGACAGAGGTAAAAACTCGCTTCCAATCTGAACAAGAGTTCTTGGGTTGAAGTTCTTCATGGAAGGAACAAAACTTAGGATCACCGCATTGATCAAGTTCGAAGATAGGCTTCTGCACAAATTTGGAACTGAATCGGTTGTTGCTTGATGAGCCGGTTGATGAACTGCTTTCTTGTCTCTATCTGGGCAGATGGCTACTCGTGAATGTGTCTGTATTCCTTTTCTTGAGTTTGGAAATTCCGATGGTCAAGTTCTTGACAAGGTGAGTGAGGGTTTCAATATCAGTTGCTTCCTTCTCTCTACCCTTGCTCATTGTTTTTTGGGGTTTTCTGCCCACGTCCTTGGAGTCTTTCGTTGATTCGTCATCCTTGATGACTCCAATGGCACGTAAGTATTTCTCAACAATAATAGCCTCTTCACAACTTTCTAAAAGTATTGGCTTCGCAGCTCGCTTGACGAACTGCGAATGGTGCTTGGAAGTGTATATGTGTAATACTCGATAATGATGGAGTCATGAGGTTTGGTGTCTGTTGCAAACTTGTTCAAAATACACATAAATATCTAATTGAAATCTTTCACTTTCTCTTTTCCCTCCATCTTGAGGCTCCCCGATTCTTTTAGTAGCATGGCTGGGGTCTTTTCATCAGAAAACTTTTCAAGGAACATACGTTTGAAAGAACCCCAGTTTTGTATGGCGTTGGGTGGAAGGTTGTGATACCAAGCAGCTACCTGGCCATCCAAGGTACATGGAAACAATCTACACGCTACGTCATCATAACGTACCTCAAGGGTTTGCAGCTGTAGGTAGAAGTTGTCTAAGTGTTCTTCTGACTTCACTGCACTGTCAGGGTTGAACTCGATGTTCATTCTCTTTGCTTACTTCGACATCTTGTGCAGAATAGCTGGGAGAGCCAATGGTCCTTGAGTCATCCATTCAAGATTTGGGTCAGCCATCTCTTCGTCCTCTTTATCTACTTCCTCTCCTTTGGAATATGATGGTTCCAGATCTGAGTCTGTCAGTTCGTCTCTACCTCCACTACCTCCGCTGCCTTCCTGTTGTGGGGAAAAATGCCTATGTAGGACGATCCTATCCACCTAAGGTGTGACAGTGCCTTAGCAACAAACAGAAACAGCTATTCTAGTATTCTTCCTTTATGAATTAAGAATGAAGAGAGATGGATGGACTAACCGGTGTCTTCCGTTTATCCCTCGATCCGGTTTCTCTTCTCTTTGAGAGTTCCCAGCTACTTGCCTTCTCGCTCGCCCAGCTTCAACAGGTTCCTGCAAGATCACAAGAAGAGAACACTACACAAAGACATAGATTCATATTCATAACTAGTTCAGGATTAGAAATAAACTAAACATACTAATGCAATCATACATCAAAGATACATCAGTATATAGGAGAAACCAAGATAGCTTTATTGATGAATAACAAGGTTCAGGAGGAGATACAACCAAGAGAGTTCCAATCCAGCATCTACCTCCTAGCGAATGAAATCCTTTCTTCACCTCCCTTCAAAGCATTAAGCACCTAATGATTCCAATCTCAAACCAACAACAATTATTTGCAATAACAAAATTCCAGCCTCTAGGTATCATGGAGAAGAGATCCATATATAGATGTTTGGAGTGAGGATGAGTCAGCTTGTGATCTGACTAGTGTCCTCTCTCTGTGTCAGTTCTTACTTCCACTTGGAGACTAAGAGCCTCTTACTCATAACTTAGTCGAACTCAGCAAGGCAAGTGTTATGGAGGAATATTTTGGAAGCTTCCACAGTATTGACACCTCTCACAAGAGACCCTGACATTTGTCATTTCCCGCTCAGCGCACCCTGGTAGTGCTTCCACCTGCGTTGCAATGCAACTAGCTAGTGTAGCCTCTGCATTTCAATGCAGGCAGCTAGTGGAGCTTCTGAATTGATCCTGAATTGACTTGTTTTTGAGCAGTTTCTGGTGGAGAACTTCTGTGAATTGTTGTGGTTTGTTAGCCTTGTCCCTCTAGGGGTAGGAACAACATGTTTAGGGACTTTGGATCCCTTGGATTATGGACATTTCATGCTTATAGCTGTAAGGCACAAAAATGTCTATAACAGTTGCCCCCTAAAGTATGAGGTCGTTTATCGAGTGAAATGCTTTATTAGGAGGATCCGAAGTTCTTTCATTGCTGGGAGGAGACCTGTAATATAATACAATACAATACATTATTTTCATACTTTTTTCATGATCTAGCCGAGGTGGGCATTCCCATGCTCAGCTTTATAAATTCATTTTCATGTACATATAACAGACAATCGTCTGATGATAGACTGATGATTCTGAAAGAGCCATCATCCTTTTGGTAGGATGATTATCTGTGCTGAAAAGCTGTACATTTCCATGTCTTTATTTTCTGAATATATATCACAGCCCGGATGGATGAAACTAGATCCGGGGTCTTCAATATCGTCCGATCTTCACTCTAAGTACAAGTCGATCCATGTGAGAATTGCTCTGAAGTCGAACATGGAAAGACATCGCTTGATTACCAGTCAATGATGTAAACTGTTAACAACCGCGAGAGGAATCACCGATAATGATGATGACCCTCAAGGTAATGCAGTACAATTCACGTGGTGTGAATAGAGGACTTGGCGTTGAACACCACGCAAAATCTTTCGGTCGAAGGTCATTGATGTATACCTGTCGCCGGAAGTGAGAAACTTTCCATTGAGGCATGCAAGCTTCAAAGTACTGAAGGGGGTGTTCCTAGATCAACTTCTTGGATAATGAGCTGATGTCGACAAGAAGCGATCCGTCAAAGGAGGGCCTTAATGAATCCCACATCAATGACACGGAACGGAGCTAATGATTTTGATGGAGGTGAAAACGATCTGATGTCATATGATTCAGGGTGGCGGTCATGAAAGAGTATAATGTATGGTAGTGGATGGGACACAGGTGACTTCTTTGAACGACTTCTCTTGAACATATGGCGACACTGATGCGATGGATTGGTAGCATTACCCCAATTATGGATGGTATGGCGAGACCATGGTGATGTGACTGGTGAATGAAACAACCCAACCCGATTGTGGTATGAAGGAAAAGTGTCATGTTCAAGAGCGACTTGCTACCATCAAAGTTTTCTTGAGTTTCTCAAAAATTTTCCCCAGTCATTGCTGACCAGTACCTCTTTATTTTTGTCAAGCTTGAGGAGGATAACATATGCTTGTTCTATAACTTGCCCTTCGGGCAAGCCCATCGCTATGTTTCAACGAGCCTAGCGATAGGGAAACTCGTTCTCGTCTAAATACAAGTTTTTCGCTATTGAATGCATTTAACGAGTCTAACGACAAGGATAACTCGGTCCTTTTCATTTTTAGAGAGTCTGAAAAGGTACATAAAGTTAACTCCAAAAGTCCTTTTTCGTCATCTAATCCCTTAAGTCCGAAAAAGTATAAAACAATACAGAAGGGATGGATTTTCGATAGTTTTAACGAGCCAAATAAAACAAGCGCTCGATCTTTTTGTGCAATAATCCCTCAGGTCCAAAAAGATTAAAATATAGAGGAGGGATAGCTCTTCCAGTCACTTTAACGAGCTGGAAGGCCAAAACTCGGCAATCTTTTCATATTTTACAAGTCAGATGAAAAGAGCTTAAAGAAGACTCGTCTTTTGAGGAACGAGTGATAAAAAGGGGTAGCAGCTGATTCCAGGGAAGGATTGGAATTTCCAAATCACGGCAGCGTCACAAGGATGGCTAGTGAAATCACTCTTCGCAGCTGTTCCTCAAAATGGGTAAACAATCATATGGAGGTGAATGATCGGCCAACGGAAAAGTGGAGATGGTGGGAAAACATGACCAAGGCTTTAATGGTTGATGTCGCTACATTCACGGTGGTTATTTACCGGAATAGTTCATTTTTTAACGAGCTTAAATGCGGGTGGAAACATTTGCTCGATCTTATGTTTATTTTTTAACGAGCATGAACTATGTGCTAAAACTGCTCGGATCTTGCGTTTATTTTTTAACGAGCATGAACTGTGTGCTAAAACTGCTCGATTAATCCATTCATATGATAAGAATGTCTCATTGAAGATGCTATTTTTTATGGAGCTTAGATCTTACAAAGCTTTGCTCGGGATCCTTTCGTTATGCAAGTTTGGAAACGACTAATCCTACGAGTTTAAAGGGTTAGACCTACAGGTTTAAAGGGAGGACCTAAAAATTTTAAAAATAAATAGCCGCCCTTGCTTTCACTCCAAAAGGTTTGCATGCCCCCAGATATAAAACAGAGTTTCAAGGTTACCTCTACTTCACTTCCGCCAAAACAATTGTTTTACCGAGAGAGGCCTACCTCTTTTAGGCTACCCAAAGATTGTTCCGTTAATCTTTCAAACAAAACACTTCTTCGGCGGTGTCTACCGAGATAGACAAAGGTGAATGACCTCAGTGCCAAACACGTAGCTTTGACAAGAGAATCTTATTCTAGAATAACCCCTCTTCCTAGATGGACGGGGTACAGACTAGTCATATTCTCCCGCGGAAACCTACCCTATACCCAAGGTTTTCCTGCCGAAGTAGACGAGGACGCATGCCCCTTGGGTTCCAGTCATATCCTCCTGGATTACTCGCGCTGATCAGGAGGATGGACCGTGGGTTGAGACATTTCTTGAGTGAAGAGACCATTTAGGGATGGTATATGACTATTTGCGATGCGTGATCCGGGGAATGAAAGTTGGTCCACGAGCTTGACCATTCTTCCTTCATGCGGAAAACACATTACTCTAAAGAGTGAGGAGACGATGGCTCCCATGCAATATATATAGTATCGTCCAAGGAGTAGGTTATAATCCAAGGGTCCTTGAACGACCATCACGTTCATTTGAACGGTCTTCCCTTTCAATGTGATTGGCACATTGGGAAGAATCCCTAAAGGTCGACTGGTTCCTTTATCGAAGCCTGTCAGATTTCTCATTTCAGGCAAAATCGTTGGCGAACCAAGCGCTTTCCAAGAAATAGAGGAAAGGATACTCATAGATGCCCCCTCATCAATGATGGTGCCAGCCATTACCATTCTGTATATTTGAACGATAATTCTGAATGGTATGCTTGCTGGCAACCGGGGTCTGCCTAGTTGGTTCCAGTCGAAGGATACAACTAGGTTGCTTGGTGGTGGGACCGAATAGACGGCCGGGTATGACTCTGACGAAGTTCCTTCCTGCGATAAAGGAATGGGCAAATTTCCCCCTTATTCGTCGGAGTCTGTGTTGATGAAGAGAATTTGGGCAGTGTCGTCTTTATTCTCCTCTGTGATGGTATCATTTGAAGATAGAGCCTCTGAAGGCAAAACCAGGTCAACTGCCGCCTCAACCTTTTGACTTTTGTCAGGTATGGATTCAGATGGTTCATCCTCAATGATAGGTGCTTCGGCTGACCACCTGAGCGGGCCAGCCGGGTTCTCAACTGGTGAAGGACTTGGCAGGAGTTTTTGATATCCAGGAGGAAGTTGCACTGGTAAAACCGAGCAATCTTCCAAAACTCTTTTAGCCTCGTGTAAGAAGGGACAACGGTGGATGGCATGGTTGCCTTCACACAGTTTGCACGGAAATCTAGCTTTCCCTCTCTGTCCTGTGGCTTCACTTTCACTAGTTGACGGTGTGCTGTCAACATGGCTATCAGAGGTTGACGCCACTGAATTGTGCAAGCGGGGAGACCAGTCCCTTAGTATCCGAGGGATGCAAGGACAATCTTTGTGAAAGTGGTCAGTGCAGTGTGTGGATTTTCATTAGATGCCATTCGCTTGCCCCCAGTCACTTTTGGCTCCTTCTTCTTCTTTTCTTTCTTCTTCTTTTCCTTCTTCTCCTTAGGAGCTTGGCTTTTGGCTTGGCCAGCTCCATCATGCGAAGAGGAGGGAGGGGAGGAAGAATTATACGAAGTGGAAGGTTGGTGGGTAGCTCTGGACTGGTCTAACCACTGATTCGATTGTTTAGGAGTAGTGGTGTTTTGGACAACATTAGTTGAGAAGAGCCAGACAGGCGAGCCTATTGTCAGTCCTGGAAGCGACAATGTGGCCATATGGGGTGCTCCAACATCTCCCCAAGAGGAGAAGGGACTAGGATTTCCACCAAGGGGAATTCCTTGGTTGGAGGTCTCCATTTTCTCAACTGAAAGATCAACGCGGGAATAAGGGTGATTTATTATTCCGTTTAAAATAAGTTTTAATGACGCTTTAGACACAACTTGTTTTTTCAATTTTAAAGAGTCGAGAAAAAACAAAAGATGACTCTAGTCGCCTTTGATGTTTTAACGAGCTCGAAGTGACAAATTCTCGGATGGAATTTTTCCGTTATAGAGTCTGAAAAAGGCCAAAAGGAACTGCTCTGGAGATCTAGGTAGAGGGTGTGCGAAACCAATCACAAAACTGCAGAATACGTTTTACGGTACGGCGGTCAATCTTCCTGAATGCTGCGTTCGGTGCATTGCGATCAGTAGGGCGGTCGACACGGCTTCCTAAGGATAAAGGTTTCAAGCCTATAGGGGTCTCCCAATATATACGCGACGGTACGTGGGAGCACAATCCGTACTGGCACTTTTGGTCCCTCAGGAGGAATCACCCAACCATCAGCGAGGCCAACAGATACCAGGTTTTATGACGCCGGAACACGTCTCTAGCCTAGACCTCTATGTTGTGCATTATGTTACAAAGCGTTATTAAGTTCATTCAGTTTATTTTATGTTGATATTTCTTAGAAGTTTTCCTTTTGAGGTTCACCACGAGATGTATAGACAACTTCCTAAATGCAATCTAAAAGATGATAAGCAAATTTTATCTCTTTTTCAACAATGAAAATCCTATCTACAAAGGGAAAAGAAAGACACCATCTTTTCTCAGAGAGCAATCAGCACACTCTAAATGCACTTTCCCTAAATCAATCATGCAAACTATCAAGATGAAAATGCACAATGCAAGTGTTTGTTTTCCTCTTTCTTAATATTGATGCCTAAAGAGAAAGCTTTTTGCACAACTTTGAATTTGCTTTTAAATGACAAATACAAACAAGTTTACTTTTTCAAAATCAGAAAGGGTAGAAGAGATTACAACATTTAACGATTTTTGAAATGAATACTTGTTTTGACACTCAAAAGAGACAAACTCAAACCAAAAGCAAAAATGAATGTATAACCAACTGTAAACAACCAATGAACTCTCTGCTAAGATCACAATCAACAGATCTGAATCAGGGGCTACAGGAGGACTATTTCACTCTTGCAAAGGGAAACTGTAAATGATGCCACAAACACATAAAAACACTCACAGTCTTTTGTACAAAAGGAGGCGGAATTTAAGCAGAGAAAAGGGGCTATTAGACAGGTACCTATGCTGGTTACAGGCTACAAAAATCAGAGATCAAAACAAGGCAAAACAGAGCAGAGAACCCCAGCTGCACAAGGCCTAACTGGATCAGCGCACCTGTATAACAGGGAAACTAAATTTCAACGCAGGTATCCTTCATGGGAACTGCGTTGAAATGCAGAGTCTCTTCACAGAGCCTGCGCTGAAGGAGAAACGAGAGTTCCTCACTGGGTTCTGTGTCACGGTTTGCTATTTAATCTACAGTTTCGGGCCAAATCAAAGCAACAAGCAAGGTACAATAAAAGGGATGCTTTGAAGGAGGACTAAGATCTATCACAAAGGATCATCAAATCATTTGTGAGTCCATTGTTCAGATCATAGTCAAATCCAGTGATTGGATCAAAGCGGCAGCTGTCTACTTTGCATCTGAGAATAGCAGATGCAGTTCGATTGTTGTTGTTGAGTCTATGAAACAAACAATGATAGAAACACAAATAAAATGCCTAAACAGATCTCCCCAGCGGAGTCCCCAATTTGTTGTGGGGAAAAATGCCTATGCAGGACGATCCTATCCACCTAAGGTGTGACAGTGCCTTAGCAACAAACAGAAACAGCTATTCTAGTATTCTTCCTATATGAATTAAGAATGAAGAGAGATGGATGGACTAACCGGTGTCTTCCGTTTGTCCCTCGATCCGGTTTCTCTTCTCTTTGAGAGTTCCCAGCTACTTGCCTTCTCACTCGCCCAGCTTCAACAGGTTCCTGCAAGATCACAAGAATAGAACACTACACAAAGACATAGATCCATATTCATAACTAGTTCAGGATTAGAAATAAACTAAACATACTAATGCAATCATACATCAAAGATACATCAGTATATAGGAGAAACCAAGATAGCTTTATTGATGAATAACAAGGTTCAGGAGGAGATACAACCAAGAGAGTTCCAATCCAGCATCTACCTCCCAGTGAATGAAATCCTTTCTTCACCTCCCTTCAAAGCATTAAGCACCCAATGATTCCAATCTCAAACCAACAACAATTCTTTGCAATAACAAAATTCCAGCCTCTAGATCTCATGGAGAAGAGATCCATATATAGATGTTTGGAGTGAGGATGAGTCAGCTTGTGATCTGACTAGTGTCCTCTCTCTCTGTCAGTTCTTACTTCCACTTGGAGACTAAGAGCCTCTTACTCATCACTTAGTCGAACTCAGCAAGGCAAGTGTCATGGAGGAAGATTCTGGAAGCTTCCACACTCTTGACACCTCTCACAAGAGACCCTGACATTTGTCATTTCTCGCTCAGCGCACCCTGGTAGTTCTTCCACCTACGTTGCAATGCAACTAGCCAGTGTAGCCTCTACATTTCAACGCAGGCAGCTAGTGGAGCTTCTGAATTGATCCTGAATTGACTTGTTTTTGAGCAGTTTCTGGTGGAGAACTTCTGTGAATTGTTGTGGTTTGTTAGCCTTGTCCCTCTAGGGGTAGGAACAACATGTTTAGGGACTTTGGATCCCTTGGATTATGGACATTTCATGCTTATAGCTGTAAGGCACAAAAATGTCTATAACACTTCCCCTTCACCTCCTTTACCGGAGTTCGATCCCAAGACCACAATATTTCCTTGTTCATCTTCAAAGAAGATTGGAGGTTCCTCTCCACCTTCAATAGCTTCTTTGAAACCTTCAATAGTAGCAAGGACTGCCTCTTCCACCGATGATACAAAAACCCCTATGGGAGTGGATTTTGGCTTCTTAGATGTGTGTGGAAGATATTGTATGCTTGGGATCAGTACGACTGCTTTCGCGAACTAGTGAGTGATGGGACGGATGAAGCGAAGGTGTTGATATGAAATCTCGTGTTCAATTCTAGAAGGTGAGTAGTAACCAACTAGTGAGTCATGAGAGAGGGAGTGCGAGTTACTACCTTGACCAGATGGTTGATGAGTGAGTGTGAGGGGAATTTCAACCATGTAAAACTGGCTGCCCTCCTTCTAGCACCAGAAATGTTGATAGTGCTAGACCCGCCAACATTCAGGGGATCACCCTAGTATGAAGTCCCAACTAGACCTCACACCATTTGGTGTGGGAGTCCAATCCGGTATGATGGCCTAGTTTCCATTGTCTTAAGGATTTTCCTCAACTCTTGCTTGTCAGCATAGGAGAGTGGTTTGATTTGTCTTCGAGAAGTTAGGTTCACGTGCCTGGTGAGTGTAAGTGTACTTGTGTCGATGGTTCTTTCACTGTGATAGGAAAAAGGCGAAGGTGAGTTCGAGGTTGAAAGGGATCAGTCCCAAGTCAGCTAGGAGAACACAACGCAAAAGGACATACACAACTTCTGGCGGATCAATCCACTCGGATGCGACAGTCACAACATATAAGGTAAGATAACACATACAACACTCATGGAACAGTCCAAACGAGTGCAACGGTTGTTACAACAAGGTTCATGTTAAAGATTTGATGTCCGACAGAGCAGTCGACACAGATGGGACAACATTAACAACATATACAACACATTTCCCTTAATAGATTATGCATTACAGCAAATGAATCAGTTCAGATGTAGAACATAGGTTAAAGCAACATACGTTACAAGTGTTACAGATTGATATTACAACAAATAAAATACATGTGTGAAAACATATTATGAAACCAGCTCACCAAAAGATATAAAAGATAGATAAATGCCTTAGACACAAGCCTCTTCGAGGGGGAAACCTCCTTTACATTGCACAAATTAACAATTCTTGGATGATACAAATGACAAGACCTCATTTCTATATATAGGAGTCTATGGGGTCATAATATAATTAGACCTGACATAACAATAATAATGTAAAGGCACAAAAATAACAATAATGGGCTTCTATGGGGCACAATAATAACAATATGTGGACTACATGGGTACAACAATATAATAAGGGGGTTGCACTAATAACAATAAGGGGTTACACTAGTAGTATAGGGACCTAACATGCCCCTCTCCTTCAAAAAGTGTTGTCCTCAATGCTTGAGTAGTTATGGATTCTTCTATATAATATTATCATTCTTCCATGTGGAAGCTTCAGCGAGTAAGTTCTTCCACTTGATGAGATACTCTGAAATTGCTCAATTTCGTAGTTTTTGATTTCTCGGTTCTGTGACTGCTTCAGGTTCCAATGTTTCTTTTCCTTCCTTGTCAAGTTCTGTCAATATTGATTGAACTGGGGTCTTCTCCAACTTTTGAATGAGTTCACACCCTGCCTCGTCATTCTTCCATTCATCCCTTCCTTCGTTTATTGAATTTGGTTGGATAATTATACCAACCTCTAGCATTTATGCAACCATACATTCAATTTCACTCCTTTGGGCATATGGATATTTGTAAGACCTGATGTTTGGAGGAACACTTCCTGGAATCAAATGAATAGCATGCTCATGTTCACGAATAGGTGGGAGGCCTTTGGAAATTTCAAATACCTTGGAATGAGTGTCCAAGGCTTTTTGGAGTTATGGAGAAATATATGATTTCAATGTGGGAACCTTTAGTGAACATAATTGCACACTTACGCCTCTTTGTTATTTCTTTAGAAGCTTTGTCATTCTGTTAGAGCTAATTATGTTTCCTGATTTCCATGTGATACCCCTTAATTCAAATTACTTTTCTTCTGAAGAAAATTTCATGAAAAGTTCTTGAAATTAAAAACTATTGTACCAAAGGATTGTAGCCATTAGACTCCTAGTACAACATCAGCACCACCCATTGGAATGGGAAACATTGGGCTATTCAATACATATTCTCCCATGGATAGCTTGATATTATGGCCCTTTCCAGATAAAGTTATAGCTTCTCCATTTGTAACCATCACTTGCAACTTTGGGGATGGATTTAGGAAGCAATTTAATTCCTTGGATATCTTACAATCAATAAAATTATGGGTACTACTCGACTCAATCAACACTATTACCTTTTTCTTCTTGATATGCCCTTCTATCTTGAGAGTTTGAGCAGTGGTAATTCTGGCCAATGCATTACAAGATATGGTTGGATTCATTTCTTATTTATCTGGGGTTGGTTCCTGGTGAGTATCCTTTTCTTTTGACGTTTCTTGATCCTTTTCTTCTTGATATTTCCCTGCTTCAACCTTCTTCTTCTTGATATGTCCTTGTATCATAAGAGTTTGAGGAGTGGTAATTCTTGCCAATGCAGTGCAACATATGGTCGAATTAATTTGTTCTTTCACTAAGGTTGGTTGCCTTTGTATGTCTTCTTATTTTCAAGTCTCTTGATCCTTTTCTTCCTCCTCTTCACAATCTATGTAAAATATGTTTTTTCTTAGCAAACTTATGACCTTTAATGTATTTGCTATCACAATTGTAACAAAGCCCTTTTGCTCTTTTTTCTTCCAATTTTTGTGGTGTCAACCTTGTAGGTTGTGGAAGGCTAGGAGAAACAACACTTGCATCTTTATAGTTGAGATGGGTAGACTTCCTTGTTGCCATAATTTTGTTTTCCACTTTTCTTGCCAACCTACATGCCTTCTCTAATGAATCAGGTTCCCAAAGATGAACATCATGTTGAATGTTATCCTTTAAAGTCCCTATGGACACATAAATCCTCTTCTTCTCTCGAATATTATTTCCCATAATATTCAATTTTTGAAAGTCCTCAATGTTCTTCGCCATTGAACACTTTTGTTTGATATTTATCAATTGTCTAAAGAAGGTGTTGCTCTCTATATCCTCATAACGTGCTATCATTTCCTCCGTGAAAATTGACCACATAACAAGTGGTTTACTAGAACAAAGCCCTTTACACCATAAAAATTGATCTAGTTCTAAATATGAAGATGCAATACGTACCTTTTGTAATAGTTTCACCTCATGTATATCAAAATGTTGCTTCATATGTAGTATCCAATTTATAGGATCCTTGCCATCAAACTTCCTCAGATCACCTTTTCTTGATTTTAGGATCTTGATCTTGAAACGACTGTAACTCTGTAATTTTAGATCTCCAAGTTCTGAAATTTCTTCCTATAGTAGCCCTCTAAGTCTTATTTCTAAACCCGCAAGTCTGATCAAGATTGGATTCTGCAAGGAAGAGTTAGGTCAAATCTCCCACGATGGCCTGATTATAGACTGGTTCAGTAAAGCGAACTTGTACTAAGAGCCACGTGTCACTGTTTCAACCTTAGGACCTGAAACCAATACATAGAAAACTAAAGTCTGTACTCTTTTTGTAACTTCATACAAAATTTCAATTTTCCCAAGGTCACCTGCTTGGGATGTAATTCAGGAGCTTACAGAAACCCTAAATGTCTTGGAATGTAGCTCTGAAAGTATAGAAAAAAAAGATCTGAAATTCGGGCCCGAGATTCACCACGTTTTCATCTCAAATGGGTTTTAATTTCAGAGACTGAAACTTGGTAGGAAAATAGTTATAGAAAACATTCCATGATGGCCTATTTGAGATGGAATTCTAGAGCTTTCAAAAACCCTAACATCCTCAGACCATATCTCCGAAAATATAGTGAGACAAGATCTGAAATTTGGACCTGTAGTTTAGCATGACTTTGACTCAAATGGGTGTTTGTTTTAGCCTCTGAAACGTCACAAAAACAAAGTTATAGCAAACATTCTACGATGAACTGTTTGGAGCAGTGAAACCCTAGAATCCAAAGCTTTGATACCAAATGTTATGAAACCAGCTCACAAGAAGATAGAAAAGATAGATGAACACCTTAGAAGCAAGCCTCTTCGAGGGGGAAACCTCCTTTACATTACACAAATGAACAATTCTTGGATGATACAAATGACAATACCTCCTTTCTATATAGAGGAGTCTATGGGGTCATAATATAATCAACGCCGACATAACAATAATAATGTTAAGGCACAACAATAACAATAGTGGGCTTATATGGGGCACAATAATAACAATATGGGGACTACATGGGTACAACAATATAATAAGGGGACTAGACTAATAACAATAAGGGGTTACACTAGTAGTATAGGGACCTAACAAAATGTGTTGGCCTGTTAACGGGATTCTAAATTAAGTGAAAGTTCCAAGACATGTCATTACACCATACATCACTAACCCTCTCAACGGGGCATTGGAGCCACTACTTACTCCAAATAAAAGATTACAAACTCTCTTGGCTATGTGGGAGGAGCTGAGGTGAAAAGTCCTTCCATGTACAAATAAGGGGGGTATTTATAGCCAAAGGTGAAACTGACCCTTATGTTTGTTCGACTACCCTCATGATTGTTCGACTTCCATGACATTTAGACTTACATGACTCTATGTTCAACAAGTGGGTCTCTTCGACTTCCGTGTTACATCAAATTGATTGAAAACAAGCCCATAGTGGATATGTGGGCAACATGACTCATGAATTGACTCACCATGACTTGACATGACAATGCTTGTACATTCGTGTTGCTGCTGGAGTGCATGTCGAGCTACAGTGCTGCTGAGTGATGGATGTCTTCACGGTGCATCATAGCTTCAATTCCTCATGGAGAAGTGCGCGGAGTACTTGATGGTCCTTGGTTCGTGTAATGAAGCTTTAACATGGTGTTCCTTTCTTTCATGATGGAAGGTTTGACATGCTCATTTGTTTGCGAAGGTGCATGTTTGTCGTGTTTGTTCACTTTGCATTCTTTGTTCGTTCGTCTGTTGGTGAACCTGTCGATTGGCATGTGCTCCCTTCATTTATTCTGTTCGTCATCTTGACATGTTTTCTGGTTTACATGTACCTGCAATTACTCATGATGAGACGAAATCAAATCCAAAATCTCCTAGCCTGCCACGACACATGATCATTCGGATGTAGGTGACCGGGATAGGCGACAGGGCTATGATGTGGGATGATGGCTCCGAGCGACTGCTAATGATAATTGTGCAAGAGTCACTGAGGTATGTAGATAGATAATATGAGTCAATAGTGATAGTCTGCAAAGTATGGCTTGGCTATGAGGAAAAATTGCACAAATTTTGCGAGGGACAATCCAGGCTACAGTAGGGCAAGGTAGGCATGCTCTGTGAATTTTTCGGAACGAACAATTAGCAGGGGCTGGAAAGCTAGATTTGTGCAATTTTCTAGAGGAATGAGTCGGGATGCATGAAGGGTCAGAAGGTAGGGATTGCACAATTTTTTTGGGGGAACTGCCCGAGAGACTAGCAATCAGAACTATGAAATTCCCATAAGGAACTGCTAGTTGGCTTCTAGGTCACTGGTAGCCAGAACTATGTAATTTCCAGAGGGAACTGCTAGTTGGCTGCTGGGGTCACTAACAACCAAAAATGCACAATTCCGAGAGGGAACTGCCAGTTGGCTGCTGGGGTCATTGGCAGCCAAGACTGCACAATTCCCAGAGGGAAATGGCATTTGGATTCTCAATCACTGATAGCAAAAACTGTGCAATTCCTAGAGGGAACAGGCAGTTTTTTGCTAGGATCTCTTGGTTGGGAAAATTGCACTTAGGCTGGCAAGACGGCTGCTGATCACCTCTGTGTAATTTTTGAGTTGAGCTGACTAATGGACAGTGGAAGGCCTACTCATGAGTACTGCGCAATTTCTGAGATGAACAGTTGGTCAACTATTTGGATGACTCGCTGGGAAAATTGCGCAATTTTCTAAAGGAGATAGGGATGGGCACTTGGTGTCTGTTTGGCCTGTCTGCACAATTTTCTCAGTCAGTTGAACGGGTGAGGTCAATGGACTCTGTGAAATTTTTGAGGGGAGTCATTCTTGGGGTGACTGTTGGGTACGACTGTCCAAGTGGCCAGCATGAGAGTTGATTGAGTTGCTTGCGTGCAGTGTAGCTTAAAGGGACTGGCTTGCTTTTTCTGCACTATTTTGATTGACAGTCGATCGAGTTGAAAGTAGGGTGATGGTTCGAATGCTAGTGAGGAGTCTGGTCATCAGAACTTCAACAAAAATGACTAAGTGTGTGAACAATCAAGAGATGCACAGGTGATCATACGAACACACACTCGCATGACTTGACGACAAAATCACCAAACCATCCACATACACATATTCAACATGACTAATCGACGATGCAAGAGAAAATCATGACACTCTTGTTTGTTCGTTCATGATCAAGACGGCGCTTGTGCGACAGTGAATGTGACTCTGTGTGTGAGTGCGACATAAGATTTCATAGCGAACACAACAAAGACATACGAAGCAAAGACTTTTAGCATAACGAGAGCACGGTCGCAAGCATGAATTAGACATCAACATGCAAGGGCTTGAGTGCAATAAAGAAGCAAGGCGAATATAAAGACTCACATGAGCTCATGAAGTGACCCCGAGTATGTGCAGTCATCAAGTGAAACTCTTCAAGGGAGGCTCTGAAATTGGTGCAGGCCAAAATTTTGGAGGGTGCTTGTAGCCACTACAACAAAACTATTTGGCTCTTTGCCCTAGGTTAAGACCCATCCCCAAACCTTGCTTTATGAGATCCGGAAAACCAAAAATCATCATAAGGCTTCTCCTTCTAGTTCACATACATGATACTTGATTTTGTATCTTTTCTCTACACACTATGTTCTACTCTTCTCTTCTATCATGATTAAGTGCTTCCCTCTTCTTTCCCCTTATTCTTTATCTTCTCCTTGTTTTTCATAGGTGAACTTCCTTAAGTTTCTTCCTTGGCAGGTTTCTTGTTAGAACTGCCCATGGTTGGTCATATTAGAAGCTTCTAGTGAAATATTCTAGTGTTACACTATCCATACCTCTTGATTAGTTCTTGTAACACTTCCCCATTCCTCTCATAATGGATAGAAGTTATTACTATGCTTTCCCACTAGATATTTCCTTGGGAACAGTTGAAAATATTGATCCTTGTGAATATTTGGTTCAACAAATAATCCATTGGAAACTTTTAATTTTCTAATTTCCCTTTGATAGTTTCCCTCGTCCACATGGCTTCACATGGTCCATATCAAGGATTCACTTCTTCATTGACTAGTTTTATATTATAATTAAAATTATTTCGGGTCTTTGACCATTTACACTTACAGACCCATATAAGGATGAATAACCTAAATAATTACAACTACAATGTCAATGGGATTAACTGTTAGGGATATTATATCTATCCACATTGAGTTTTGTAGGATAAATATCAAGCATGTTTTTTGAAGGCATCCTCTTCCCAATCATTTTGCTCCTATAGTTTATAACAGATGAGTTTGATATGTTTGTGTGTTCCCACTTTTTAACTCCAAGAATGAGAAAAACTGTAGTGGTGTCAATGAATATATGAGGCCCATTTGGATGGTGGATCCATGAATAAATATAATTTCATTGGAATGTATGTTTTCTCATGTTGGTCTTTTTTCTTCGATTGTGACTCGTGTTATTATAATAATTTTTTTAGAGATGTTTTAATAGATATGTGTTTTTGTAAAATTATATGATGATGAATATTTGAAATTATAAAAAAAAGGTCACGATGTGAGATTGACTCTAGATACATTCAATATATAGAAATCGTTCATAGAAAATTAGTGAGTATTGTGGTGGGCTATGTATCTTGCTAGATGGAAGTACATTAATAGAATGACTAGTAGATCAATTATTGCAAACAAGATATTGGTTTAGTAGCCTAAAGAAATTATATATTCAAAGAATCAAGTAGAAGTATAACTCAGCATGGATGGATGTAATGGAGCTTAATCTACGAGATTTCAAAATAAATAAAGATGTCAATGAAGAACCAAGGTGGTGGTCAATGAATAGTATTGTTGTTGTCACTAATGCAAACAAAGGAATTGTGTATGAAGTTGTCTACAAAGATCAAGACAAGTACATGTTAGGGGAGGTCATTGAAGATATCAACATTACTTGTCATGTGATGTATATGCGATAGTCATCATCATAGAATATATTGGTTAATGTAATCTTTACTCGATATGCTTGATTACGAGATTGTTAATTAGCCCCTAGTTTTAGGGTTGGTTGAGATATTTCCTTAACTATATATATTGGTTGGCTAAAATAGTGAATCTATCTTAAGCTTAATTTAATGTATAAATATGATATTTTTGGATAATTAAATATATAATTTTGTTTGCAATAAATATTTTTCTCATCGTATGAGATAAATATTTCCATAAATAGAATAATTTAGAATTCTCTTATCCTATGATCAAACTGGTAATCATGATAATCATTAAGTTCTAAATCTTATCTTATTGATTACTGACCACAACTTTAAAGAATACGTGGGGATTGTGGACTAAGGGAAAGATACTTTAAAGAATAAGTGGGGATTGTAGAATAATGGAAGGATTTGGTGAGATCCAATATATTCCCCATGATAGAAATTCCTTTCACACCAAAATTGAGATTGCATTAAATATATGGAGTGAAGAGATGTTTCAAATTCTTGAACAAGCATATAAAATAGGGTGTGTACGATGGTGTAACATACCATTTCATTATAAAAATTGACAAAAGCGTGAAAATGGTCCAAGCTTTGACGAGAGTATGTCTTTTTAATCATCCGATAGTTGAGAAATGCATACCTTATCATACGATGATTACTAACATTCCATTTTGCATATATTTAGAAAGCTTCCTATGATGCTTATATGCATAAGCATATTTTCCAAAAATAATGTATTTTGATTGCTTGTATTTATGAGTAGTAAACCAATTTTAGGGATTGGGGTTGTGATTGGGGGAGAATTATTAACATTAACTAATAGTGTAGAGGCACTTGAATAATGACATGAGAATTATTAACATTCTAGGTGATATCAAGAAAACAAGATCATGGAATGGATTTAGGATAAGGGTGGTTTATGGAGTGTGTAAGTGACCAAAAAAAGTTATCAACTTAGAGAAATGGCGAAATTATCTTCTGAGATTTCCACACTATTTGCATCACCTAGTTCCCTCATTTTAGTAATAGATTAAATAAAAGGCATTTATCTTTTATAATACCAATACTCAACCATGCAAGATGCATATTTACTTTATTACATTATTTTCTTGACCTCGTAGTGCTTTGGTTCACCTTTTTCACTTTGAATATACATTACATAAATGTAGTGGGAATGAGAACAAATTTTCTGGGTACCAACTTCATTACATATTATCTAAATGAATAACATGTAAGGTAACAAGATACGCTTCTCCAATGATTTATGATCATCCTAATTAGAAGGTTTTATAACAACCTATGACTTTAATTCATACCGATGAAGATCACAACCTCCTTATATGTCGATGATGAGGGAACCTAGGTTGATAATGATGACACTCTCTCAATGACATATACCAGTCCAATCTCTAACGTTCCATTTGTTTATTGAAAAAATACTATAAGATAAGAAAACAAAAAATTATTAAAATATTGAAAGCTCCCTATAACATATCCTTCCTCTAATCCATTTGATATCAACCTTCACTAATATGAAAGGGTATGCTAACTAAATATCGAATATTATTCCAAGACTATGATGTCCATGGTTTTAAATTTAAGCATAGATAAGGATAAATGTTTTAACCATATTTTATGGAAAAAAGATACCAGTGTTAAGAAATAAATTAACACGTAAGAATCAGTGGAAAGGGCTTCAAACCATATTCTATACTCTTTATATTCATTTAATGGTACAAATAACACTTCACTTTCGCATCTACACCTCATCAAGAAATAAAATAAAAAGAAGAAAACCTAAAAATGTAGAATACGTTTAAGATAGAAACCATATCCCATAATATTATGGGAATAATATAATCAAACTTATAGTTTATGATTTTGTAAAAGTAAATCAAAATATGTGAAAATAATAAGTAATGGAGCAAATAATAAAAATGTAAAAAAGTAAGTCTAAGTAATATCCACCTCTCTTATTATTCCTACTTAAAGGAAATGCAAAGGATATAACAATGTGTTTTTCTATTGACCGCATATTAATGGCATATTTTATTTAAGTTATTTTTGAAATTTTATAAATATTAATAATAATTTTATTTAGTCAAAATACGTTTAATTTACATAAATATTAATAATATTTTTTTAATTAAAAAAATTACTATGCGATTGCCTTTCAACTTCAATGGTTAGTGTATTGGTTACTATATGCATTAAAATCTTGGATGACGATTTCTTCACTTCCATTATTGATGCTCTTATAGGTTATACATCAATTACTTTTATTAAATCTAGATCTCTTGCTACAGTTCCCTTGCTATGTAATTGAACATATCATCTCTCCAATTGTTAATTCCTTTATAGTCAAACAAATCAACTCTCTAAAATAAACTCGGATGTGTAGTATAATAAATCATCTCTTTGATTCTAAATGCACTATCTATGTATTAATTAATAATCACGCCATGCCTTGATATTTTTGACTAGATATTAATCCCATTTTTCTAGTTCTTGATGTTGTGGCTAGGTAATGCAATAGATAATTTAAAAGGCTTATTTAAAAGGGACGATGTAGGTTTTATTGGGAAATACTAAGAGGGGGTGAATTAGTCTTTCTTTTCACGATTTTTATTTTATACCAGTTAAGATCACTAAAAGATAGTTTACAAAATGAAAAACAAAATACATTATTTTATTAACAAGAAATGATGAGGACTCTAATCCTCTTTTTATATAAAAAAATGTATACAATAGGGCTTACAATTTCTTCAGGGCTCCAAACCTAGATGAAGACTCCAATCTTAAATCAAACTAGGCTCCAACCTGTATGGTGCGAAGCTCCAACTTTGTCTTTTGGAGCACTCTAATCCTCTCAATGATTTAGGGTCCAACCCTATAAGAGGACTCTAATCCTCTAGGGCTTCAACCATTACAATATACTTCAATTCTTCAAGACACTTTTAGTGCTTCCTCAAGACTTCCTAAACAATATTAAACAAGTCCTAAATGATCTTCTTCAAAAAGGCTCTGAAATCTTCCTCAGCAAAAATCTCCAAAATTCTAGTTCATCAATGTTAACTTTAACAATCCTAGTATGTGTCTCCAAGAATATTCATGTTTGCACAAGCAATCCTTTTAAGACTATTCCATGAAGTCTTCAATAATGCTGCTAAAAAAATGATGCTTAATGGACTGCTCTCAAACGATGTCCAATCCAACCGTCTTCATCTCATCGTCATAGGATGACTTGAAGTGTTGCTCTAAAAAAGTATTTCTAACTTAGGTCTATTCCAATTTAACAGCCATAAGTCAAAGTTGTAGGCACACTCTTCAAGGTCCTCTCCAAGCCTACACAAATACTATCCTAAAACATATTCAATTGTCACAAGTCTGAGGTAACGACTTCTTAACAATTCTCCTCTATAGGTTATTCAAAGGTGCACAAGAAATGTCTACAATATACTCCAAAGGTAACCTTCAAGTCCAAAATTCTCCAAGAGGTTTTTTTTCCAAAGAATGTCTGAAAATTTCTTCAACAATACGCTCAACACTTCCTCAAACTTCCAACTAAGGTGTGAAAAGAATTTTTTTCCAAGAGTATTAATGTAAAGATAATCCCAATACTTTTCTTCAACTTAGTTTTGTTCACAAGAGAAGATTAGAGTCACAAGTCTATTTCTCTAAGGTCTATTCTACACAAGAATTATGAAATCCTAGCTCAAAATACTCGATCTCCTGCTCCACAAGACTTATTTCTTTAGATGTCACAATGTCTTGAACAAACTAAGGTATGTACCGAAAGCAAATTTCTACATGTTTGAAAATGAGCTTATGACAAGTCTAAGCTAAGAATCTAAGCCACTTGTAAATATATTTGGGCTCTTCCATAAGTCTGAAATAATTAGTCTTTACAAGTCAGAAAAAGGAACTACAATAGGCCTATCCAAACAATCTTCCATGCAGTTCAAGGTATTGCAGTTCTGCAATGAAGTTTTGTTCATAAATTCAACCAATTTGGCTTGTAAAAATAATATGCTATAGATTTTATCATTATTTAACCCATTTTAGCACTTTAGATACGAATCTTATTCATTTTTATTGATCGAAGATCCCCTTGGGGTGAAATGGACGAGTTTAGTTGGGTATTTATACTTATTTGAGTGTGTTGTGGAGAGACACAAACTCTCTTTAAGGAGATGACATATTTATAACGCCAAACTGAACCTCTGTGAGCCAATAATTTGCAAAGACCTAAACTGTGCATGAATATTTATGGACGGTTGAAGATGGAAAAGATACACACTAGCTAGGATCGTCTAGATATGTTAACAAAGTTTGTAACTAGGGAGAAACTAATATTTTTCTTAGTTTCAATTGGTCTTCAAGTATGATGGTGAAGATGAGAAACAACAAAGTCCAAGTGAGAGCATTGTCCATCAAGTGAAGCTTTGGTGGGAGCATTGTCCATCAAGTGAAGAATTGGTGGAGTTTCTATAATCAATATCCAAGTGGGAACATTGTCCATCAAGTGAAGCATTGGTGGAGTTGCTATAATCAGTATCCAAGTGGGAGATTATTCGGTGTGGACCCTGATTATCTTCTTAAATCAAATGTCTCGATTTAGCTTCATTTGACCCCAATTCCTAATGTGGTGGCAATGCCACCCATAGGATCATTGTTGGGGGGGGTGGGGTGTCGATGATTTTATGAGCCCTCCCCATATAGTGGGGGGGTCATGGGGTAGTCCCCCCCCGAAGTAAATTTTTGTTAAAAAATGCCTTGTAACTTATATTGTAATTTGATAGTCCACTAGGGTTGTTAATTAGGAGAAAGATATGGCAGTAGAAGTTATGTTAATTTAGGGTTTTTTTCCCTAGAAGGAAACCCTCAGTTTATACGACAGAATTGTATTATGACTGTAGATCATTATTCTATGTGAGAAAGAGAGAAGAGATTATGTGAGAGCGAAGAGGAAATCATAGTGGATTTGATGTAGGTTGTATCTCTTCATTTTAATGGATAATATAAAATGGAGCCTTAGTTGTTTCTTTGTGGAGGTAGCCCAAATTGGGTGAACCACATATATTTTTCCCTCTCTTGTTTTATGTTTTTTTGTGTTTTTGATTCTACAACATTTTATCTATTTCATTTCTTTGTCAATTAATTTCTAACAAAAGGTAGTTTGGTTCATTATTTTATCAATGGTATGTTGTTAAAATTTAGGGCAAGGTGAAGTTAATGGTCAATGTTTCACAAATAACGTGAAAGATAAATGTCTTGTAATTTTCATATGTGGGTGAAAAGTTTAGTTTGGTTTTGATTAATTCAAGAATTATGTGTCGTTATTACATGATTATGGGTCACTTTGGAAAATGTTGTTGCAATAAGAGTCTAAGTGCATTTTCTTGGTTGAAGCAAAATGAATGTCATGTGTATGACACATAATTCTCTTTTGCGGACATAAGTGAACTCCCTAGATCTAGTGGCTTGATTTAGAAATAAAAATAACAAAATGACTTGTTCTTTCCTTATAGAAATTATAACATGGAGGAAAGACCTGCCTAGAATTCGATGCAATCTCTCCTCTTCTCCTTGCTTGCAAGATTTAACTCCAATTAAAAATGCTATAAATAGGACCAACAAAACAACTAAGAGAACCAAGAACACTACAACATGCAAATAATGTGTACTAACATCTCTAAACAATGAGTCAAGAAGGAATTTTGTAATACATATGCATCAATGAGACATAAGTATCATAAAACAAAGAATATTTGTATTAATGAATGTAGGAGAAATTACAATCCTTTATAGTTCTTGACTTTGTTGATGTTTCCAAACTATCATGTCCTTGCCTTGTCACAAAGCATGCCTTCAATAACAAATAAATCGCATTGATGGGTAATGAATCCTTAGGCACAAAGTAGCAACATGAGGGCATAACTAAGAATCTCTAAAATCCAACCCATACTCCATTTGAGGCAGTACATTTATAGGGTAAATGGGGTTCTTTTGGATTTACCAATCTAGGACTTAGATCCACATATGAGGGAGGATAATCTCTAGTGATAAGAGATAAGACCCCAATAGTAGGAGTTTGAGATCTTAATTAATAGAAAATGGCTTCTGGAAAGAATATTCAAATTTATTTTTATTTTTTACCATATTCTAGAGGCCATCGAATTTGTAGCAAAGACAACATGAGTTGGCCAGCACCGTTTCTCAATGTAAAACATGGAATAATGAAAGTGATTAAAAGGGGAAGTGTGATGGGTCCAAAAATGAGGCTTTTAAGCTATTAAACCCATAATTCATGGCATTTTTGG
The DNA here is from genome assembly GCA_031772625.1 of Pinus tabuliformis. NCBI lineage: Eukaryota > Viridiplantae > Streptophyta > Pinopsida > Pinales > Pinaceae > Pinus > Pinus tabuliformis. Next base: position 896,072,008 of record CM062815.1, read on the forward strand.
AGAGAATATGGTCTAGGCTTTGCAGGGGATTAGTGCAAAGTGCCATTGATTGTTGATTTATCAAGTTTCCAGGTAGTTTGATTGGATGTGATAAAATGACCTGTAACACCATGTCATGTTGGAAGACTCTCATTATAAAGGTAAAGGAATTGGAAATGATTAAATAATTGGTTGTCTTATGTTTCAAACACAAATTGATATTGTAATAATATATTGTAAGGAGAGTACAAAGTGCATTTTCAATGCTATTCGACACTCTTAAATTTAAGTTATTTTTAATGATAAAATTGTAGATATCGTGTAAAGATAATTCAATATAGTTTCATTGTTACAATTAGTTACTCTAACAAGTAACATTATATGTAGAATGAAGAATGCATGGGGGCTTCACTGACAAAACAATATGATGTCACATGCATTCATATTTGGGTATAAAAAATAAGAAAAACAAAAAACAATATATTGAATATGTAATAGGGGGTTAGAGGGGGTTCTATATGTTATATAATAATATAGGTATTATAGGGTATTTGTTCTACCAAATATTGGTCGAGCGGAGGAAACAATAGGCAGGAGTATCATGGCTCGTGGGAGTGACAACACACACTCGGTTTTATTGAGTGAGACCTATGTTCACAGACCAAAAATAGGCAAGGCGTATCATGTCCATGGGAATAAGAGACAACACAACTTGTTCTGTTGGGTGAGATGTTTGTTTGCGACCTTTATTCACATGCCCAAAAATAGGTGGGGAGTATCATGGCCCATGGGAGTAATCCACAGTGCAACCTTGCTTCTCTTGGGTGAGATCTCTAATCACAACAACAAAATCCTCTAGTTGGGCCTTCTCCACCCCCGGTTTAGGGTAGCTCCTCGTTAAGGGAGTGCATTGATGTGATAATGGGGAAAGGGTCAAGGGTATAAGCGTAAGTTCTCTTTTCCTGGGGTAATCAGATAGAGCGTAAAGCATCCAGGGCAGGTTCCAAGAAAGTGGTCACATGTTTGGCCATGCATGGATGGATTCGCCTCAGGGCATGTTGGAACTGCATGAGTTCACCGGGGTAGAGAACAATCCACCTGACTTCTTATTATTAAGGTGGGGGGAGTTGCGGGTCGATCTTATTCTTCCTTCAGGCGAAGAGTTTCATGGCCCATGGGATTAATTAAGAGCACAACCTATGTTTTGTTGGTAGAGAGTACATGGAACCTTTGTTCTGTTGGGAAAATGGAGGCAACAATCATCTATTTGTATGGATGATGATTCTAGACAAGGAAGGCGTTTGTCACAGTTTTTCTGTTATTGAAGGGTTTGTCCTCAATGCTAGAATTGGTATTCATGTACAGTAAAATATAGTATAAATATGAAATTGTACACTACAATTTGTAAAAATCATAGGTATGTGGTATACACCACTCAAGTTCTCGTCAACATTATAGATTAAACAAGAAAAGGTTATAGTTCAATCTCGACTTTCAAAAAACAGGTCTAAATCAATATATAACATGTAAATACCTTGTAATGAGGAAAATTGTTGGATAGTCGAAGCACATAATATAGATTCTAAAACTGATACGTTGAAAGCAACATATTTGGAAAATATTTCTTGAAACCCTTACTGGAGGGTTTATATGCTTCCTGAGTAAAATAGAGCGTATAGATAGATATATTAAAATTAGGGCAACATCACCTCTTTTGTTTTTCAATCATTTCTTTGTTCACTAAAATATTCATAGTCTGAATCATAGAGATGATATGACAGTTAAAGCTAAGTTTATTTTCTCCATGAAAAAATAATCCAATTTTGGACATGATACAGAGAAAAATCCAACGAAAGAAGGATATAAAGCCAACATAATGCACTTTCTCCCCTGTTTCTTGTTTATAATTTTTATTGGAACATAACTGGATTTTTCATAACTGGAATGGCTAAATTCATTGTTGAGATTACCTATTGTTGAGTTTTTAAAATTCCTTCTACATTAATATATAACATCCACATCATATATTTATTTAAACTCTTTTCAAGTATTTTGGGCCAACTATAAAATCCTTTACAAACTATGTCAATACTTATCAAGCTTTTTGCACAAAATTTTCTTTTTCTAGTTGCAACAAGGCCTCATGAAAAATGATGCATTTTGCATGCTAGTTATCCTCCTTCCCTTGATAGGGATGGGCTAATTTTTTTCTTATCATTCCTAACCATTAATTGTGTTAAAATTTAACTGATCTAGTGCTAACCACAACCTAGGAGTTGTGTTAAATATTCATTGATCTACTCGTAGATAACGACCCACTTGAAAATTATGCAGGTTACAAATAGACCATGTCCCATTAGAAAACATGGGAACTAAGTATGCATGCCACTGAGTAGCTCGAGTTTATTATAAGTAAAGAAACATACTCTAATTTAATTCGAGACCATAGCCTAATTGAGAATTATGGCAGTCTGCAGCTAGACCAAATCCCTTTGGAGAACAGGGAAATGCAGCATGCATGCCACTAAGTAGGTTAAGCTTGGTATAAGTAACACACATTTTTATTCACCTACTACTAGACCTTTATCCTAACTAGGAATTCTACCAATCTATAGATGAACCAAAACCCATCAGACAATTTGGGCAACTTAGTGTGCAGGGAACTCACTAGCTCAAGCATGGCATATGATATATTTTGGTTCTTTTTAATAAATTGTTGAGAACATGCACAAGTGTAACTTAACAATGTCAATTGGATTGTCCTGATCATTCCAGACAAGACTAAGGACCTTGTACTCTTCCAATGATTGGTATATAAGTTGAATTGATTGTCTTGATTATTTCAATGAAGACCAAGAGGCCATGCACTCTTCCAATGTTTGGTATATAAGTTGAGATTTATAGGGTTATTCCAATGTGAAGTATGTATATATCCTATCTTTTATACCAATCACATATCTTTACAATCTTAATTGATGAACTAAAGTGAAAAAACACATCGATGAAAAAACACTTGGTGCTTGATAAAGTTTTAGTTCTACTAAACTTCCATTTATCTAATGTTAGAGCACAACTTGACTGACAATTCCGTTGGATCCAAAAACAGGAATAGTCAGTGTGTAGGCCACTGAGAAACTCAAGTTTGGTATAAGATATATTTTTTAACTATTTATTTCTACTCAAATATACTACACCTTCTTAATGAATTGATGACCAATCCTAACTAAAAATATTAGATCATTTCAATTAATGAAGTACAATGAAAAAACACATTGATGAATTTTAGTGGTACAGGTAAAAACCAAATTGATGAATTTTAGGTTAAGTAAATGGATAAACCACTTTTATGTAGTTAAGAGGATATACCAAATTGATTCCATAGAGAAAAATGTTGGTGTAATTCAGGTAGAGTTCCAAATCCAGTTCATGGCAACAATTTATGTAATTAAGATGAAGTACTAGATCCCAGGGCATTTTAGGTTCTGTTGTTGGATGAGGTTGTAATGGTACATCCACTTAAACAAATTAAAACACCTTGGGTAGAGTGGAAAAACCTTCCCTCCAAATTAAATGTCGAAGTTCAGAGGAAGTACAATGAAAAACATAAATTGAGGAAGTTCAAGGTAGATGGAAAAAATTGAGAGAATTAAGGACTGGTTATTGTAGTATTATATTTGAAAAAGTCATTTTAAACTTTCCCAAGAAGATACTGACCAATGGCCATGGGTAAAGTCCCATTCTAGTTGCAACTTACACACAAATTTCTTGACATGTAAGCACTAACTCACCATACATTGGTGTCCCTCTCCAATACTCATATCTGTTTATTGTGAAAAATTGCAATATACGTAACCAAAGTAATATGAGATACAAAGGGAAAATCAAGATATTGGTTTACAAGGAATTAATGAACAACTCAAAATATGAGTTTTGTATGATGGGTTTCTTGTAGTTTAACTATGGTCTTTTCAGCAACAACATTATAGCAAGTGAAGCCTGCATATCAAAAACCCAAGAAATGCAACATCTCAAAATATGATCCGTGTGGTTATCAGTCTTGGTCTTCTAATTTTGCGAGTCATCTTGGCTTTTACACATTGTACATGGGTGTCCAAGAGTTATTCAAGTCTGATTCTTCCACCATCCCAACCTTAAGCAATGTGAAAACAATTAGATAGTAGTGACTCAACTTGGGTACTAAATGTTTGAATAAACTCCTCTCAATTACCCTTATAATCTGAAATATGAAAATCTAATATCTTTACAAACTGCATGCATGTATATCCCAAAGTGTTTTGTAGTGGTTTTCATGGAGTCCAATGAACAAGGAGTTTTCAGCATTTTGTATTCACTTAAATATGTCTTCAATTTGGTAGTATGATTGTCCTATTATCATGTTTTGTACATTCCTAATTTCAACTTTTCACACACATAACTTATATAATATTTTTCATCAGTTCCATCATTGTGATTATTTACTGCTATGTACTTTTTATGAGTTTCTTAGTTGTGTACACTGACACAAGACCAAAAGATACTTCTCTAAATCGAAATTTGTAATCCAAGAGTTGATATAGAACTCTAAGTTTTCAAAAATTTGAGAAAAAACACAAAGAACATCTACTTAAAATTGATGCAAGTAAATCCATGCAACAAACTTAAAGGCTAACACTTCCAAACCTGTGTTGTAGGATATGTGTAGGTGAGGGCCATATCCTGTATGTTTCCATACTGAAACGTGTGGTATGGTCCAGAAAAACATTTCAGGCAATATACACGTCTCCCACCTATGGGAAACACATTTCATAAAGCATGAAACACATTTCCAGGCCATACCACCATCAATACAGTGGATTTCCAAAATGGTTTAGCTGATTTTTTTACTTGGTTTTTGACTGGGTTTGACCAAAAATGCTGGCAATTGATGGTAAAGTTGAATTCTTGAAGTAAACTTTACATTTCCTTCATCTTCCTTTAAAATCCATTTACTTAAACGAAAGAGAAAGATGGAATTTCCTTTATCTTTCCTTTTCTATCTTTCTACCTAAATTTAAGTAAAAGAGTAGAAAAGGAATAAAGGAAATGTCAACTTTTACGTTAAGACATTAACATAAACATTAATTGTTTTAGGGTGTTTAAAAGTGGTTCTAACCTCATTAGCCTCCACAATCATTAATTGTTTCATGGTGTTTGAAAGTGTTTCCAATCTAATCATCCAACATAGAGATAAAATATAAGATCATATCCCATTCAAAATTTAGTGGACTTGACAATTTTCAAGATTTTAAGATTGGTAGGAATGTAACATTTTCATTGCATTCTATCATGTATGAGGGTATCAAATTTGGCATTTAATCAAGATCACCAAGCCTGTTATGTACCCAAACCTTCGCGAAAATGTACCCTTCACTCAAGCCAAAATCATTGATTAGGCATGGTGAGCTTTTTCTACCATATTTGACTGATGTTCCTAGAGAATCAAGGCAGAGGAAAAAGCTAGAAAAGGAGGCAGAGGGTGATACTCATGATGAAGATCCCAATATAAGAGAGCTGAAACATTTCTTGACATTTAAATGTTCTTTCTCATTTGTTAATGATGCTTTCTCTCAAATTTTCAATATATATTCTTTTTTGTGATATCATGTTTCCCTGTCTCCTAAGTTATATATTCTTATTTTGTAATGTCATGTTTCCCTGTTTCCAAATGTTTGAGGGGTCACATTTCCATTTCAGGCACTCATACCCATTTCCCCATACCACAATTTAGTTCCAAACCAAACCCATAAAGCTAAATGCAAGGCACGAAATTTTTTTTTCTTTCGCAGAAATGCAACATCAAGCATGGATGATTTTCGCACATTCTAGTCATGCCCTTATTGAGATTGTAGTTGTTATAATCTACGTATAACATTTTCAAACTATGACATTAATCAATTATGTATATGAGAGAATATAAACTTGACAGTTCTCTTCATATTCAAAAGATTGGGAGTCTCTAGCCAGCATTGAGGAAAAACAAATATCATGGGAGAGACCAAGGGCTTGAAGATCCAGTGTAAGAATATTGGACACTTTGAGTTATTTTCAGTTAGGCTCTAACATACTACCATGTCCTATTGCAATCTTATAAATTCATGACCACTTAATTCCATTTTACCTAAGAATACACTTCAGTTCCTATTAATACATTTGATGCTTGTAAATGCAAACAATAACAATAATATAAAATAAAGGTTCCAACTTCGTAGTAGTTATAAACCAAAAAACCTATATAACACAATGATGCATTCGCATGCATCTAACATGCCTTCAATGTGTATTCTAACACTGACACTGGGGAGTAATCTCATAGCTGACCTTAGCCACAAATGAACCTTGAAAATGATTTTTTTTTATAGGATATAGAAAGGATATGGAGGGTAAAGAGATCCAAAGAAGCCATATAAGAAAATATATGCACTAAATCCACCCCAGAAGTGAACTCACCCATATGAATACACATCGTCAGGTTTCTTCCTGGCAACTACCATTGCAAATAAGGAAAAAGATAGAACACCACAACCAAAAGTTAAATGAAATGCATCTGATACCAAACCTACACAAATCAATAAGAATAATTTTAGTTGCCTCATAAAACTGGGGGGTTTGGAAAATTTTAACTTGCTTCCTATCTTATGCTTCAGATCATCTAGGTGACAAATGTCCAAGATGAAAATCCAAATAATAAAAAGAAAGCATTCCACCATGCAATTAGCTGCAGAAATCCACTGTCAAATAGCCTAAATATTGGAATCAAGAATCAAGATCCTTTGCATGTTTTCTCTATCAAACTAGACATCAATTTTAAATTGGAATTAAAACAAACCTTCCACAAATTGAATTGATTTATTTATCCTTTTGTCCATCTAGATTCTAACTTAGCATTGGTATTTGTTTATGATGAAATTATTGCTTATAACTTAGTGTGTTGCATGGGATATAGAAGCAGGCTTTTAAATGGTATTTTGTATTCTGAATAAGTTCTTGTGTTTATTGGCTTGAAACAGGTTTTAGGATATTTAAGAGTAGTTAGACCTGGAAGTGTTATTGGTCCACAACAACATTTTTTGCGAGATATGCAGTCATGCATGTGGAAGGTTGTAAGTATTAACAAACTTCTAATTAATTCAAAATTGCAAAGCTTAGTTTCAAAATCCAGAGTTAGTTTGTATGTATATACTATATTTGTGTACGACATGTGCAGTCACGCATGTTGAAGGTTGTAAACATTGACAAACATTTGATTAATTCATGACTGCAAAGCATACTTCAAAATCTAGAGTTAGTTTCTATGTATATAGTGATTCTAATGTCATTTTTTTATACTTGGTTCCTTTAGGGTGAATTGATGAGGCACCAAAATTATGATACCAATAGAAATACCAGGGAGAATATGTTTCTTGCAGCTTGTGACTATGTTTTGTTGTGTGTGGAGCATGATTGTTCAAAGGTATTTGTTTCATCCGGATGTATACCCCAGGAAGTCTTGTACACCCCTCCACGCGGGGGGGGCTGGGGGGTCCGGGGGCCAGCGGTCCCCTGGCGGGGGCTCGGGGGTAGCACCCCCGAAGCTAAAAACAAATGTAAAATTGCCTTGTAAAAGTATAGTAATTTCTAGTCAATCTGGGCCGTTCATTAGGCAGATGATCTGACGGTAGAACTTATGTTTAGTTGAGGGTTTTTTGCCCTAAAAGGCAACCCCTCTCTTTGTATGAGGGTATTGTATTTGAGGCTGTGAAATAGATGTGTATTCTGTGAGCGAGAAACATAGAGGTGAGACTGTGAGAGAAAACATAGGATATTACAGCGGATTTGTTGTAGGTTGTGTCTCTTCATTTTGCTGGATAATAGAAAGGAAGCATTGGCTGTTCGGGGTGGACGTAGCCCAAACTGGGTGAACCATGTATATCTGTGTCTCTCTTGTTTTGTCCATTTTCTATGTTTATATTCATGCAAAATTTTATGTGTTCCATTGCTCCGTAATATATAATTTTCTAACAACTGGTATCAGAGCCGAAGGTCTATTTGGTTGATAAACTTGCAGGAAAGAAGGGTTCCTGGTTCGAGTGGGAGAAATGGCGGAAGATGGTAAGTTTAGGGTCGAGAAATTTAATGGCCAAAACTTCTCGCTGTGGAAGATGCAGATGGAAGATTATCTGTATCAGAAATATCTATACCTACCATTGGGCTGAAAAACAAAGATGCCGACGGGTATGGAAGACGAAGAATGGAACCTTCTCGATAGAAAGGCACTCGGAACAATACGGTTGTGCCTTGCTGCGTCAGTCGCCTTCAACATTTCGAAGGAAACCACGATAGAGGGTTTGATGCAGACGTTGTCGAAACTATATGAAAAACCCTCGGCCTCAAACAAGGTATTTCTTATGAAATAGTTATTTAATATGAATATGTCAGAAGGTGGATCTGTTGCAAACCATTTAAATGATTTTAATATAGTTACAAGTCAGTTAAGTTCTGTAGGCGTAAAATTTGATGATGAAGTTAGAGCTCTGTTATTCTTGTGCTCATTACCAGAAAGTTGGAATGGTTTGGTAATGGCCATTAGTAACTCTGTTTCTGGATCTAGTACTTTAAAGTTTGATGATGTTGTCGGTGCTATCCTTAGCGAGGAAATGCGACGGAAAAGCTCCGGTGAGACATCGGGAAATGCTTTGAGTGCAGAGTGTAGAGGAAGAAAAATGGAAAGAGGAAAGAGCTCAGGATATCACAGTAAATCAAGGAAAGGCAGATCCAAGTCCAAATCGGGGATAGTGTGCTGGAAATGTGGAAAGAAAGGACACCTAAAGAAATACTGTAGATCTCGGAAGGGAAAAAAAGGAGATGCACAACAAGAAAACAATCATGAAGCAAATGTGACAGGTGAGGTGTTACAAGATGCTTTGATTCTTTCTTTCGAAAATATTACTGATTCCTGGGTGGTAGATTCAGGGGCTTCATTACATGCCACACCTAATAAGAAATACTTTCATGACTATGTTCAAGGAGATTTTGGACAAGTTCATCTCGGTGATGATAAACCCTGTAAAATCGTTGGAATGGGTAAGGTTCTTGTAAAACAACAGAATGGAAACCAATGGCTATTAAAGGAGGTAAGGCATGTTCCAGATCTAAAGAAAAATATGATTTCAACAGGGTAGTTAGGCGGTGAAGGTTGTGTGACAACTTTCACAGATAAAGCTTGGAAGGTCGCTAAAGGAGCCCTGGTAATAGCAAAAGGCGAAAAGGTTGGTACATTGTATTTATGCAATGGTATTTCTAACTTTGTTAATGCTTTAACTTCCAAAGGAGCAGATGCAGCATTATGGCATCATAGGCTCGGACACATGAGTGAAAAGGGGATAAAGATTCTTCACTCAAGGAATTTGTTGCCGTGTTTGAAGAATGTTGATTTGGACTTCTGTGAGAATTGAATTTATGGAAAACAGAAGAGAGTCAGATTTCTCAGAGTTGGGAAAGAAAAGAAGAATGAAAAATTAGAGCGTGTGCATACAGATGTATGGGGACCTGCTCAGGTATCATCTCTCGGTGGCTCTCGTTATTATGTTACTTTTATTGATGATGCAACTAGAAAAACTTGGATTTATTGTATTAAGAATAAATCTGATGTATTTGATACTTTAAAGAAATGGAAAGATTTGGTTGAGATCGAGACAGGAAAGAAATGGAGGTGAATATTGCAGCAAAGAGTTTGATAGGTACTGTTCATAGCATGGAATTCGCAGAGAGAAGACAGTTCCAAGAACACCACAAGAAAATGGCGTGTCAGAAAGGATGAACAAAACAATCATGGAGCGTGCAAGGTGCATGAGATTGCATGCAGGATTGCCTTTACATTTTTGGGCAGATGCTGTAGATACTGTTGTTTATCTAATAAACAGAGGGCCTTCAAGTTCCTTGGATGGTGGTGTTCCAGAGGAAGCATGGACAGGTAAAAAGGTAAACTACTCTATTTTAAAGCCTTTTGGTTGTGAGGCCTTTGTCCATATTGACAAAGAAAATAGAACAAAGCTTGAGGCAAAGTCAAAGAAATGTACCTTTATTGGATATGGTGTTAATGATTTTCGTTATCGCTTATATGATTACGAAAATCACAAAATCATTAGGAGCAGAGATGTAATATTCAATGAAAAGGTCTTGTATAAGAATCAGTTGCAGGAAAAGAAACAAGAAGAGGAAAACAAGGAATACACAGTTCTTGATGAAATCACTGAAAAAGGAAAGGTGCCTAAAAGTAATAATAATCAACCACCACAACAACAGCAACCACCACAACAACAACAGGCACCCCAAACACCTGAAAGTGGTGTTAGAAGATCTACTAGGATAAGTAGACCCCCTAAACGATACTCTCCTTCATTATATTATTTATTGTTGACTGATTTCGGTGAACCCGAATGTTATGAAGAAGCAATGCAGGTTGAAAGTAGGAAGAAGTGGGAGGTAGCCATGGAAGACATGGAAAATTTTAGGGGCTAATGTTCGCCCAGTGGGCTAATTTTCCATGATTTTTCCACAAAAAAGATTCGCCAATTTCCAATTTTATAAAAGACGATTCGCCCAAATTTTAGAATATAAAATTATTTTACCTTAAAAATCGCCAACATTATATAGAGACTATATATAAAATAATTATAAATTTGATTAATTTTACAAATATATCAATAAACATTTATAATTTGCATATTAGGGATTAGTGAGATTCGCCAATATTTTAAACTTCAAGAAAATTTTCCGTCCTTAAAATTTTCCTTGATGGAAGAAGAAATGGACTCCTTAATGCATAACCAGACTTGGGATTTAGTCAGGTTGCCTGTAGGAAAAACTACATTGAAGAATAAATGGGTTTACAGGCTAAAGGAAGAAGATGGAGGAAAATAGAGGTATAAAGCTAGACTTGTGGTGAAGGGGTTTGCACAGAAGAAAGGTATTGATTTTGATGAAATATTTTCTCCTGTTGCTAAAATGACTTCAATCAGAACCATTTTAAGTCTTGTAGCAGTTGAAGGTTTGCATCTTGAGCAGTTAGATGTAAAGACAACATTTCTCCATGGGGATTTGGAGGAAGAGATATATATGCAACAACCACAAGGATATGAGGTGAAAGGGAAGGAGAAACTAGTGTGCAGGTTGAAGAAGAGCTTGTATGGCTTAAAACAGGCTCCAAGGCAGTGGTATCTAAAATTTGACAAGTTTATGTCTAAACAAGGTTATACTAGATGTCACTCTGATCATTGTGTTTATTTGAAAAAGCAAAATGATGGCAGCTATATTATATTGTTATTGTATGTAGATGACATGCTTGTTGCAGGATCTAACATGCAGGAAATAAATGTGCTCAAAAGAAAATTGGCAAATTCATTTGCAATGAAGGATTTGGGAGCTGCAAAACAAATCCTTGGTATGAGAATAACTAGAGAGAGCAAAAATCGTAAATTAACATTGTCTCAGAATGAGTACATACAAAAAGTGTTGAAAAGATTTAACATGCACAATGCAAATCCAGTTAGTACACCTTTTGCTAGCCATTTCAAACTTAGCAAGGAAATGTGCCCAAAGACCCAAGAAGACATGGATTATATGTCTAAAATTCCATATGCATCAGCAATTGGAAGCTTAATGTATGAAATGGTTTGCACAAGGCCTGATATTGCACATGCAGTGGGAGTTGTAAGCATGTACATGAACAATCCAGGAAAGGAACATTGGATGGCAGTGAAATGGATTCTCAGATATTTGAAAGGTATCACAAATAAAGCATTATGCTTTGGTGGTTCAAACATATCCCTACAAGGATATGTTGATGCAGATATGGCAGGTGACAGAGATAACAGGAGGAGCACTACAGGATATGTATTTACTGTTGGAAGAACAGTTGTCAGTTGGGTTTCAAAAATCCAAAGTGTTGTTGCACTTTCAACAACAGAAGCAGAGTATGTTGCTGCTACAGAGGCTAGTAAAGAAATCATTTGGTTACAAAGGTTTATGGGTGAATTGGGTAAGGATCATGATATGGGTACATTATACAATGATAGTCAAAGTGCCATTCATCTTGCAAAGAACTCAGCATTTCATTCCAGGACTAAACACATACATCTCAAGTTCCATTTCATACGATCAGTGTTGGAAGATGGAGAGTTGAAGCTAGAAAAGATACACACTAGCAAGAATCCTGCAAATATGCTAAAAAAAGTTGTAACCAGGGAGAAACTGAGAACATGCTCAGTTTCAATTGGTCTTCAAGGATGACGATGAAGATGAAAAACAGCCAGGTCCAAAGAGGAGTCATTGTCCAGTAAATGAAGCAGCAGTGGAGTTGCTACAATCATTCTCCAAGTGGGAGATTGTTGTGTGTGGAGCATGATTGTTCAAAGGTCTTTGTTTCAGTCGGATGTATACCCCAGGAAGTCTTGTACACCCCTCCACGCAGGGGGGCTGGGGGGTCCGGGGGCCAGCGGTCCCCCGGCGGGGGCTCGGGGACAACACCCCCGAAGCTAAAAACAAATGTAAAATTGCCTTGTAAAAGTATAACAATTTCTAGTCAATCTGGGCCGTTCATTAGGCAGATGATCTGACGGTAGAACTTATGTTTAGTTTAGGGTTTTTTTCCCTAGAAGGCAACCCCTCTCTTTGTATGAGGGTATTGTATTTGAGGCTGTGAAATAGATGTGTATTCTGTGAGTGAGAAACAGAGAGGTGAGACTGTGAAAGAAAACAGAGGATATTACAGCGGATTTGCTGTAGGTTGTGTCTCTTCATTTTGCTGGATAATAGAAAGGAAGGACTGGCTATTCGGGGTGGACGTAGCCCAAACTGGGTGAACCACGTATATATGTGTCTCTCTTGTTTTGTGTGTTTTCTGTGTTTATATTTCTGCAATATTTTATGTGTTCCATTGCTCCGTAATATATAATTTTCTAACATGTTTTGGAATCAAGTGATCTTGCTCTTGAATCAACAATGGATGCTCTATATACAGGGACAAACACCTATGAGCACAGGAAAGGAAATTCTCCTGGATTGAAAAACTGTTCAACAAATCATGTTGTCAGAAGACAAGTTTTTTAGGCATAAATGAATCAACTGTAAGTAAAAGTAAATTTGGAAATTTTCTCAATGTTTGTCCATAGCCAAGCTCTAGTGATGCCTTTTTCCAGCACATTGAGATGGCCTTAATCTTTTAGGAAGTTTTCTACCATAATTCCAAAACTCATGGACTGATGGTAGGGTTGTTTTTGGATACTTTAATTCTTTGTAGGATGAATATTTCTTATTTTGTTGCAAGGATATGATACTCTACCATGGCTGAAACATATATCTCAATTTAATAAGGTTTCCACAATGGTTTGGGTGACATGGACTATGGATTGCTTCACATTTTCTTCATATGCTTCATCAAACTATTAATCACCCATGATTTGGCTATAGAACTCTGACTTTAACTTCTTAATGCTCTTCAAAAGTTACTATACAATGAATCAATTGTTGTTGTAATAATCTGTAGAGACTATTAGCTTTTAGATAATTCCATATAAAATATATGATATATGAAGACTTCACATTTATTGTTTTCCATTTCAGACTACCACTCACACAATGATCTAATTATTCTCTTAATTGTTTTTGCATGGTACAACAACCATTGGATTGCACCCCCTTATTGGCACACATTTTCATGTTGATTTAATCAATTGGTGATTATTCAGAGGTTGGGCTATAGTTTTGTTAGAACATTAACCTTTGTGGAAACATGTTGAGGTTGAATTAGCCATTTAATGGTTAATTCAATCTATTTTATCTAGATTAAGTTAAGTTTCTTAAATTCCATACTTGGTAGTTATCATACTTTAAGGGGTTTATTTGGAGGATACTTAGGCTTTTACATGGAACACTCCTCTCTTGGTAGTCTGAAATGGAAAACAATAAATATGAAATCACTGATGACACAATGATTTAATTACCCCTTTTAATTTTAATTTTTTTAAGGGAAGAAATTGCTTTATCACCACCTTCCTCCTTTCTAATATGATCTTTAATATACTCACCATTACTAGTATAAAATCATAAAATTTATTGTGAAGAGTTATTTTTCAAAGGATTTTTTGGGAGGTTCTTATGGTGCATTTGGCACACTACATGTGAAAATGTTTAACAATTATAAAATATCAGTTGTTATTCCTTTTACTTGGTATACAATGCAACTTTATTATGAAGAATTATAGTGTTCCTATTATGCATGTGAAGCATTGGACTTGCTAATTGCTTGTTAATGTTTGTTACACCAAATTTTATGCCATTTCACTTTAAAATTTTCATCAAAGTGGTGGTATTTTGTTGTTGATATATTTTGAGCACCGAAATGACTTGGAATGATACATATTCTTGGATCCCTTTCTCTTCATGGAATTGGATTAATTTTATGGGGGCCTTTGGTTGGCGAAGCCTAATTTTTTCTTGGTTAGATGACTGGGCTGGCGGGATTTATGGACTTCTCACATATGATTTCCTTGAATTTGATCACCCCTTGATCATGCTTTTGATTTGTTTGGAACATGCCATCTCATCATGATGTGTAATTTACCAAAGATAATTTCTGCCAAATAAGTTCAACAATTCACTAGATTCTCTTTGACAAATTCCTTGGAATTATTGGCATGAAAAATTGTTAAAACATTTACGAGAATACTAAAGCAAACAATTCCAAACTTTATCACATATTTTGTAAACAATTTAGAGAAACGTCAATGATAAATGTGAGGGGCCAACTGAATTTTATTTGGAATAGATCCTCAATTTTTACAATCATTTTGGAGCAGAACCCAAACTCGCTTTACTGACAAAAGTGAGAAAATACAATAGCGCGTTGACAATATAAGCCTAAGAAAAAAAAAATTCTCCTGGAATAATCTACTACAACACTTATGTTGATTTATATCCCATTGAAATGATGATCTTTAGCCCACTTCCAAATTGAATTCGGTCTTGACAAAGGAAATGATTGCATATAAATGAGCGTGGCCTCTGAGAGAGTGCACTTGACTGCTCTGAAACTGATATGAGGATGTTTGACATGTGCTCAAAATAGTTTTGATTTCCCTCCTATAATTTAAGCTTCAAACTTGGAACTCTCTTCTAGGAAATAGGTGTGTCTCCTAAAGGAGAGATTGTAACTCTTTTCTAGGTGAATTTGTCCCTCTTTATTTAGCCTCAATGGTGACAAAAAATGATCATGAAATCAACCTTCCTTCCTTGATCTTTAGAGGTCTAGAATACCCATGTTGATCCAATGTTCAAGCAGAATGAATATAAACGGAAAAATTAAACTTAGCCTTAAACATTTGCACAATTCCTTTGTACCAATCGAGACTAGAATAATTTGACCTTAATAATAGATAGATCACCTACAGAGCACAACCCTTCTGAGTGACTAACTCGGTCCCCTAGAGATTTTGAACTTGGCCTTCCAATGGATCACTAATTCTTCTATCATCTTATAGGATTAGAAATGGAATAGCACAAGAACCCAACTTGGTCAATGCAATAGAGAAATAATTCAACACTCTATAATTATGTGGGGACAATACAATTCGATCTCAATTATTGCTAAATTATTATGAAGATGATGTTGCCTATTCCCCTTTTAATATTGCTTCCATTTAAGGAATTTGGACTGCTTGACACCTTGAGATAATAGGGATCTCGTCCTCTTGAAGGAAACAATAGTATTTGAACAATTTTCACATCTTAATAAAGTGATCCTGGCAGAAACTCGACCCATAATGGTTAACACAACAAGAGTTTGGCCTCTTGAAAGGTTATTGATCATTGAAGTATGCAACCTCCTGGAAGAAATCACCTCCTACAAAATTAAACAAAAAACCCTCCAATTCCCCTGCAACAAATATGACAAGGAAATATGGGAAATGTATGAATATATAACTAGGGTGGAAAAGATTCCACCGAAATTGGATGAGAAGGCTAGAGTGAGAATGGAATTCCACCGAAACTAGGCTAAACTTCAACCAAAATTGGATGAGCTAGCTAGGGTGGCAATGGAATTCTATGGAAACTAGAATGAGGACTTCCCTCCAAATACTCGATGTAGGAACTTACTTGAGCTCAAAAAAAATAACGAAATATATCACCAATAATAAAATGATGAGGAATAGCCTCCCCTTCTTATTTTCTAAGACTCCATTGAACTTTCTCACCCATCTACAACTTCTTTTTATTGTCTCATTTTTATTTTTTTTCTTATTATTAATATTAATAATATCAAAATGGCACAATTTTTCCATGGTCTCTTTGATAATGTTATTCTCTCTAACCTATAGGAGACAATTAGGAGAGAGGAAATAATAACTCCAAACTGAAAAAATGGGGAACATTCTAGTCTTCCCCACCCAAAAAATTTTCTTGTCCTCAAGCAATTTGAGCCATAGATGTGGCAATATCTGCTCGTTTATGTTTAGCTTTCCTTGCCCTATGTATTTGAATGTCCCAAATAGTTTTGTTTCTGCCTCATACATGTCTTTCACTTTGTAGCTTACATTTCCCTGAGAGATTTCTACTACAAAGGTACAAACTTAGTATTTTCATCATCTATAGTTGCTTCATTTCTGAGTTTTATCTGGAATTGGTTCATATTTGTGTTAATGAGAATTGGCTCATCAATAAGAGTGGAACCAACATATGATAGTGAATGTATTTGCATTCATCGAAACTTGAAGTGATATTTCTAAATAGGACCTGGTCCATAGGTATTTACCATTTGAGTGGTAACAAATGCCTCAAATATCCATCTAGACAACAACATAACATTTTAGCGGCATAGAAAATTTTGAAAGTCAACTATAAACATTCCCCCTAGCTTATTCTTCTTGAGTTCCATATTATTCTCATGGAAATCTTGAGAAAGTGGAATGATCTATCCCACAGTACGTTGATCATCTCCTCCTACTGTAGGGGCTTAACAAAGAAAAGTTTCATTGCCCGAGAAAGCTTTTCCTTATGGAATTTTGTATTTAGAAAACAAGTTGTCAACTGTTGTAAGCAAGTCACCAAAAACTCATATTTACTCTTTGAATCTATACCCACTACCTTCATGTCACATTCCATCATGTCAGAAGGTATTTCATCCAAATTTTATATCCCAAAGCATCATACCCAATAAAAATTGCCTCGTCCAAGTTTGTTGGACCAAACCATGTTTGCATCTTTTGCAATGTAGCAATAATATGGTAATATTTTAATGCAATCATGCATAGTTACATCAGTTCCAATTTTGGCCTTAACCATGTAATTTAGCAAGTCAAATTCACTCAAAAGTGTTGGTGATATAGTAATACTCACATCAAATATCAATCATGTTATAACAGACTAGTTTTTCTCTTTGTTTTTACAAATATCGGGGAAATAACAATGCAGGTTCACAAATATTGCTACCAAGAAAATTATCCATTGCTGGCGATAAAGGGTAGTATCCATGCAATTACCAACTAGAGCATGTGTATTAATGGCTTCATCTAGGTGGTCTGTTGCAACATGTCCTAAAGAAAAATAGCCACCACCTTCAAGCAGTTCCATAGCAGCAACAACAACATGGAGAGGGTTATGAACAAGGGTGGTGTATTCCTATAAAACTCATAAATCAATTGTACAACAACAAACATGTAGATTCTCTAGGTGGAAAGGCTGAGACTTCTATTGGATATTGAGTATTCAAGATAAATGTGCAGAAGCCAAAATCATTCCTGAAAATGCCAACTAGGTGCAGTGAATTAAGAAGCATGTGACCCTTTGGATTACTATTGTCTAGAGATACTTCAATATGCAAGGTTCCTTTAAGCAAATCATGGTCCTCCAATGTTACTAATTCTTCCAAACACATCCTCCTAAGAGGATTAGAACCTTTATCCAAATATGAAAAGCTTCCTATATCAAAAAGTTGCAACAATATTGATAGAACTTGGGAACTTAACGAAGACACTGAAGCAGTAACATATCATGAGCGCATAAAGTATAAGGGTACTTCACATTTTAGTATTGATAATGCAAAAGAAATTACACTTCCATTTGTGCAGAGTTCCCTAATGAGACTATAAATAATCAGCGAATGAAAATTTAATCAATTGGTGATTATTCAAAGGTTGGGATATAGTTTTGTTAGAACATTAACCTTTTAGGGAACATGTTGAGGTTGAATTAGGCATTTAATGGTTAATTCAATCTATTTTATCTATATTAAGTTAAGTTTTGTTGACACCTAATCCTCACGATTGGGTGAATATAATGTAAATAAATAAATAAATAATATGAACAGTCATCGGGAGATGAACTGAACAGTCTCTCCCTCATGTATTTAATGAAGACCTACCTGAAGGAATAAACATGAATCAATTTTTGGTTGAGGAGTTACTGCCTGGCCTAACATGGTATCAGAGCCAGCTCCTTTTTAGATTTTATGTCCTTTGTAACTCCCTATTCTGCTCCTCTGCTCTCCATTCAAAAGTGTTATCCATACTGTCATTTCCCCTGTCTAATGTCTGTCCTAATTGCTATTCGTGTAGTCTAAATGACCTGCTCCACGCAATAGCTTGAACCGTTATCAACACGAAATGACCTGCTCCGTTTGTTCAATGAATGAATCGATCATCCCATTCTTTCTCTTTTTTGAGGGCAGCGACTGATCTTCCATAAACTTGACATTCTTCTCCACTGTTTCTCGGCTTTGTTCACGATCACCCCTATAGGGAGCAGATTGGTGCGAAACTATGCTACTGCAGTCGACATTAATAGACCTTCGCCACAGTTTGACTTCACTTGGGTGATCTCGATTGAATAACTGGCTACCATCAATGCCATTCCTCTGTTGCAACATACGCCTGATATGCTCCTGCAGGTAGTTATATCTGTAACACGTGCAATTCAACATAGATTTGAGCTTCTGATTCTCCTCGTTTACGTGATTTATCTCGGCCATAAGTACCGTGATCTTATTCTTGTGACCTTCCATCTCATCTCATCTTCAATTTTTAGAAACTGCCTGCGAATTTAATTTAAGCACACCTGCGTGCTTCATTGTGTGGTAACGTGCTTCACATACATGATACTTTTTGGTTCCATTATATGTGATACTTTTAATGGGCATATATTACATTATATAAAGTTACCATTGGGGTATATGGAAGATATATGTTGGAGCTTTTCATTTAGTTCTCGCATAAACAATGAGGTGAGGGAAATATATTGCATAAAGATGTAGCGTGAGGTATTGGCATCAATATTGGTATATGAGGAAGAGATTTGAAATCTTTTGAGAGTGCCTAGCTTTTTTATGTTTTATATTTTCATTAAAGACAAAGACTGTACATGGAGAGAATGCCCTTTTGAAATGTAAAAAAAAAAAAGTTACCATCAGAAGTACAATTTTACTGTATATTGGCATAAGTATTTTTCTATCAGCAGAAATTTTTTTTACAAAATGCATTCAATCATATCCATGGTGGGAATAGTTCTCACTAGCAAGGAGAACTATCCTGAATGGTCCCGGATGATAAAACTGTCGGGTCCCTATAATACTAGTGACTACCCCATTACTATTGTAGTTATACCCCTTATTTATATTGTTGTGCCCCTATTACCCCCATGTTGTTGTTTCTGTGCCCCATAAAATCCCTCTATTGTTATTTTTGTGGCTTGATATTATTATTGTTAGGTCGGCTGGATTATATTGTGACTCCTTAGACTCCTTGTTATAGACATTTTTGTGCCTTACAGATATAAGCATGAAATGTCCATAATCCAAGGGATCCAAAGTCCCTAAAGATTTTGTTACAGCTCCTAAAGGAACAAGGTCAACCAATGACAGCTTCTCCCAGACGTTCTCCACCAAAAACCACTCAGAAACAGTCAATTCAGGATCAATTCAGAAGCTCCACTAGCTGCTTGCATTGCAAAGCACCCAAATGCACTGGCTAGGTGCGTTGCAACGCACTTGGATACACTACCCAGGTGCACTGAGCGGGAAATGACAAATGGCAAGCTCATTCAACGAGGTGGAAAGAACATGGAAGCTTCCAGAATCTTCTCCAATGACACTTGCCTCAATGAATTCGACTAGTGATGAGTAAGAGGCTCTCAACCTCCAAGTGGAAGCAAGAACTGACAGAGAGAAGCCACAAGTCAAAACATAAGCTGACTCATCCTCTCTGCTTACATCTATATATGGATCCCTCATCCCAGAGATCCAGAGGCTGGAATTTTGTACTTTGCATAGAATTGTTGTTGGTTTGAGATTGAGATTAGTACATTGGGTGATTTATGCTTTGTTGGAGGAGAGGAAGAGATTCCTTTGCTGGGAGGTAGATGCTGGATCGGAACTCACTTGGTTGTATCTCCTCTTGGACTTTCTTATTCTATCAACAAACTATTTGAGTTTCTCCTACATGCTGTGTATCAATGATGTTTTGCTATATTTGCATGTTTAGCTTAATCTGATCTTGAGCTTTTTATGAATGTATATCTATATCTTCATGTAGTTTCTCTCTCTTGTGATCTTGCAGGAATTTGGTGAAGCTGGGCCGGTAAGGGAGCAGAGAGCTGGGAGCTATTGAAGAGAGGAGCGATTGGATCGACAAACTAGTAGAAGACACAGGTTAGTTACATCCTTTCTCCTCATTTACATTCCATAAAGAAGAATACTCAATTAGTTTTCCTTGTTTGTTGCTAAGGCACTATCACACCTTAGAGTGGGATAGGGGCATTCCGAATGGATACTTTTCCCAACAACAAATTGGCGACTCCGCTGGGGAAAGTATCTTGTTAGTTTATTTGTGTTTCTATTGTTGTTCTTCTCATAAACTTAGGAGTGCCGAATCGAAATGCATTTGCCATTTTCAAATGCAAAGTAGAGATCTGTTACTCTAGTCCATTCACTGGGCCTGTTTATGATCTGAACAGCTGATCCACAAGTGCTCTAACAGCCCTTTGTGATAGATCTTAGTCCTCCTTTAAATCATCCTCCTAATTGTACCTAATTGATAGCTTTTATCCGGCCAAAAACTGTAGATTAAACTGCAAACCGTGACCCAGAACCCAGAGATAATTCTCGTTTCTACTTCAGCGCAGGCTCTGTGAAGAGGTTCTGCATTTCAACGCAGGTCCCGAGAGGGCTACCTGCGCTAAAGTTCAGTTTCTCTGTGCTGGGGGTGCGCTGATCAGCCTTTGCCTTGTGCAGCTGTGGTTCCCTGCTTCCTTTTGCTCAGTTTTGTCTCTGTTTTTGCAGCCTGTTATCAGTGTGTGTACCTATTTTAAACCCCTTTTCTTTACCTTAATTCCGCCTCAGTTGTATAAAGAAACTGCATTTGTTCTTTGTGTATTTGTTACATCATTTGCAGTTTCCCATTACAAAAGTAAACTAGTCATACTGTCGCCCTTAGATCTAGACCTGTCGTAAGTGTCGTTTGGATCCTAGGAGTAAGTTTATTGCTGTTGAAAGTTGATTGCGCTTTTACTTTTGTCTTTTGGTTTGAATTTATGAATTTCTAGTGTCGAAACAAGTGTTTACATCAAAATCATAAAGTTTCGTAATCGTCTTTTTGAGTTCAAAAATAAACTTGTTTGTTTTTTCACTTGAAATCGAATTCAAATTTGTACAACAACTTTCTTTTTAGGCATCAATATTAAGAAAGAGAAAACAAATACATGCATATGTGCATTTGCATTTTGACAGTTTGTATGTTGATTTAGGAAAAGTGCATTTACAGTGTGCTCTATTCTCTTTGAGAAACGATTGTGTCTTTCTTTTCCCCTTGTAGCTAGGATTTTCATTGTTGAAAAGATATAAAAGCTTGCTTATCATCTTTAGACTGCATTTAGGAGTTGTATCATACATCTCGTGGTGATCCAAAAAGGCAAACTTCTAAGAAAGATCAACCTAAAATAAATTGAATGAACTTAACAACGCTTTATAACTTAACGCACAACATAGAGGTCTAGGCTAGAGACGTGTTCGGGCGTCGTAAAACCTGGTGACTGTCGATCTCGCTGATGGTTGGGTGATTCCTCCTGAGAGACGATAAGCGCCAGTATGGATTGTGCTCCCACATACCGTCGAGTATATATTGGGAGACCCCTATAGGCATAAAACCTTTATCCATAGGAAGCCGTGTCGGCCGCCCTACTGATCACAATGCACTAAACACAGCATTTGGGAAGATTGATCGCCCGTACCTTAAAAAGTATTATGCGGTTTTGCGAAAAGTTTGGCACACCCTCTACCTAGAACTCCAGAGTAGTTCCTTTTGGCATTTTTCAGACTCTATAACGGAAAAAGTCCATCTGAGCATTTGTCACTTCGGGCTCGTTAAAACATCGAAGGAGACTAGAGTCATCTTTTGCTTTTTCTCGACTCTTTAAAATTGAAAAAGCAAGTTGTGTCCAAGCGTCATTAAAATTTATTTTAAACGGAATATTCATACCCTTTTTCCTGCGTCGATCTTTAGGTTGAGAAAATGGAGCCTACCAACCAAGGAATTCCCCTTGGTGGAAATCCTAGTCCCTTCTCCTCTTGGGGAGATGTTGGTGCACCCCATATGGCCACATTGTCGCTTCCAGGACTGACAATTGGCTTGCCGGTCTGGCTCTTCTCAACCAATGTCGTTCATAACACCACTATTCCTGAACAGTCGAATCAACAGTTAGACCAGTCCAGAGTTACCCACCAGCCTTCTACTTCCTCTAATTCTTCCTCTCCTCCTTCCTCTTCGCTTGACGAGACTGGTAAAGATAAAAACCAAGTTCCTAAGGAGAAGAAAGAAAAGAAGAAGAAAGAGAAGAAGAAAAAGGAGCCAAAAGCGACTGGGGGCAAACAAGTGTCGTCTAACAAAAATCCACACACAGCACTGACTAGGCCTAAATCGCCATGTGTCATATGCAAGGGAGACCACTTTCACGGAGATTGTCCCTGCATCCCTCGGATACTAAGGGACTGGTCTCCCTGTTTGCACAATCCGGTGGCGTCAACCTCTGATAGCCATGTTGAAAGCACACCGTCAACTAGCGAAAGTGAAGTCCTAGGACAAAAAGGGAGAGCTAGATCTCCCTGTAGACTGTGCGAAGGCAATCACGCCATACACCGTTGTCCCTTCTTAGACGAAGCGAAAAGAGTTTTGGATGATCGTCCGGTTTCATCGTTACGACTTCCTCCTGGATATAAAAAGCTCTTGCCGAGTCCTTCGTTAGTTGAAAATCCAGCTAGCCCGCTCAAGTGGTCAGCTGAAGCGCCGGTCATTGAAGACGAACCAGCTGAATCCATACCCGACGAAAGTCAAAAGGTCGAGGCGGCAGTTGACCCGGTCTTTCCTTCAGAGGTTTTGTCTTCAAATAATACAGTCACTGAAGAGGATAAAGATGACACCATCGAAATTCTCTTCATCAACACAGACTCCGACGAGCACGGGGGAAATCCCCCCATTCCTTTATCGTAGGAAGGAAGTTCGTCAGAGCGATACCCGGCCGTCTATTCGGTCCCACCACCAAGCAACCTAGTTGTTTCCTTTGACTGGAACCAACTAGGCAGACCCCGTTTGCCAGCAAGCATACCATTCAGAATTATCGTCCAAATATATAGAATTTTCATGGCTGGCACCATCGTTGATGAGGGGGAATCTGTGAGTATCCTTTCCTCTATTGCTTGGAAAGCGCTCGGTTCGCCAACACTTTTGCCTGAAATGAGAAATCTAACAAGCTTTGATAAAGGAACCAGTCGACCTTTAGGGATCCTCCCCAATGTGCCCATAACATTGAAAGGGAAGACCGTTCAAATGAACGTGATGGTCATTCAAGGACCCTTGGATTATAACCTACTCCTTGGACGAGACTATATATATTGCATGGGAGCCATCGTCTCCTCACTCTTTAGAGTAATGTGTTTTCCGCACGAAGGGAGAGTGGTCAAGCTCGTGGACCAGCTTTCATTTCCCGGATCACGCATCACAAATAGTCATATACCATCCCTAAATGGTCTCTTCACGCAAGAAATGTCTCAACCCACGGTCCGTCCTCCCGATGAGCGCGAGTAATTCGGAGGGATATGACTGGAACCCAGGGGGCATGCGTCCTGGTCTGCTTCGGTAGGAAAACTTTGGGTATAGGGTAGGTTTCCGCAGGAGAATATGACTAGTTCGTACCCCGTCAATGATTGAGACAGGGGTTGTTCTAGAATAAGATTCTTTTGTCAAAGTTATGTGTTTGGCACTCGTTGTCACTCACCTTTGTCTATCTCAGTAGACATCGCCGAAGAAGTGTTTTGTTTGAAAGATTAACAGGACAATCTTTGGGTAACCTGAAAGAGGTAGGCCTCTCTCGGTAAAACAATTGTGTTGGCGGAAGTGAAGTAGAGGTAACCTTGAAACTCTGTTTTATACCTGGGGGCATGCAAACCTTTTGGAGTGCAAGCAAGGGGCAACTATTTATTTTTTAAATTTTTAGGTCCTCCCTTTAAACCCGTAGGTCTAACCTTTTAAACTCGTAGGATTAGTCGTTTCCGAACTTACATAACGAAAGGATGCGGGGCATAGCTTTGTAAGGCGCAAGCTCCATAAAAAATGGAATCTTACATGAGACATTCTTATCATATGACTGGATTATCGAGCAGTTTTAGCGCATAGTTCATGCTCGTTAAAAAATAAACATAAGATCGAGCAAGTGTTTCAATCCGCGTTTAAGCTCGTTAAAAAATGAACTACCCTCCGGTAAATAACCACCGTGAATGTAACATTATTAGCCATTAAAGCCTTGGTCATGCTTGCACTGTCACCTCCACTTTTCCATTGGCCGATCATTCACCTCCATATGATTGTTTACCCATTTTGAGGAACAGCTGCGAAGAGTGATTTCACTAGCCATCCTTGTGACACTGCCGTGCTTGGAAAATTCCAACCCTTACCTGGAATCAGCTACTACCCATTTTATCACTCGTTCCTCAAAAGACGAGTCTTCTTTAAGCTCTTTTCATTTGACTCGTAAAATATGAAAAGATTGCCGAGTTTTGGCCTTCCAGCTCGTTAAAGCAACCGGAAGAGCTATCCCTCGTCTAGATTTTAATCTTTTTGGACCTGAGGGATTATTGCACAAAAAGATCGAGCGCTTGTTTTTTTCGGCTCGTTAAAACTATCGAAAATTCATCCCTTTTGTATTGTTTTATACTTTTTCGGACTTAAGGGATTAGATGACGAAGAAGGAACTTTGGAGTTATCTTTACGTACCTTTTCAGACTCTCTAAAAATGAAAAGGATCGAGTTATCTTTGTCGTTAGACTCGTTAAAAAGATTAATAGCGATAAACTTGTCTTTAGACGAGAACGAGTTTCACTATCGCTAGGCTCGTTAAAACATAGCGATGGGTTTGCCCGAAGGACAAATTATAGAACAAGCATATGTTATCCTCCTCAAGCTTGACAAAAATAAAGAGGTACTGGTCAGCAATGACTGGGGAAAAATTGGGAAGAAACTCAAAGAACTTTTATTGGTAGCAAGTCGCTCTTGAACATGACACTTCCGCTCCGTGCCTGAGTCGGGTTGGGTTGTTTCATTCACCGGTCACATCACCATGGTCTCGCCATACCATCCACCTTTGGGGTAAATGCTACCAATCCATCACATAAGTGTCGCTGATATGTTCAAGAGAAGTCATCCAGAGAAGTCAACCGTGTCCCATCCACTACCATACATTATCCTTCATTCTTTCATGACCACCACCCTGAACCATATATCATCAGATCGTTTTCACCTCCATCAAAATCATTTGCTCTGTTCCGTGTCACTGATGTGGGATACATCAAGGACCTCCTTTGACGGATCGCTTCTTGTCGACATCAGCTCATTATCCAAGAAGTTGATCTAGGAACACCCCCTTCATTACTTTGAAGCTTGCATGCCTCAATGGCAAGTTTCTCACTTCTGGCGACAGGTATACATCAATGACCTTCGACCGAAAGATTTTGTGTGGTGTTCGACGCCAAGTCCTTTATTCACACCACGTTAATTGTGCTGCAGTACCTTGAGGGTCATTACCATTATTGGTGATTCCTCTCGTGCTTGTTAACAGTTTACATCATTGACTGGTAATCAAGCGATGTCTTTCCATGTTCGACTTCAAAACATTTCTCACATGGATCGACTTGTACTTAGAGTGAAGATCGGACGAGATTGACGACCCTGGATCTAGTTTCATCCATCCGGGCTGCGATATATATTCAGGAAAAATAAAGACATTGACATGTACAACACTGTAGAACAGATAATTATCCTACCAACAGGATGATGATTTCATCAGAATCATCAGTCTACCATCAGACGATTGTCTGTCCTATGTACATAAAAATGAATTTATAAAGCTGAGCATGGGAATGCCCACCTCAGCTAGATCATGAAAGCAGTATGAAAAATAATGTATTGTATTGTATCTTATTACAGGTCTCCTCCCAGCTTTGAATGAACTTCGTATCCTCCTAATAAAGCATTTCACCCGATAAACGGCCTCATACTTTAGGGGGAAACTGTTATAGACATTTTTGTGCCTTACAGCTATAAGCATGAAATGTCCATAATCCAAGGGACTCAAAGTCCCTAAAGATGTTGTTACAACTCCTAAAGGAACAAGGTCAACCAATGACAACTTCTCCCAGAAGTTCTCCACCAAAAACCACTCAGAAATAGTCAATTCAGGATCAATTCAGAAGCTCCACTAGCTGTCTGCGTTGCAAAGCACCCAAATGCACTGGCTAGGTGCGTTGCAACGCACTTGGATACACTACCCAGGTGCACTGAGCGGGAAATGACAAATGGAAAGCTCATTCAACGAGGTGGAAAGACCATGGAAGCTTCTAGAATCTTCTCCAATGACACTTGCCTCAATGAATTTGACTAGTGATGAGTAAGAGGCTCTCAACCTCCAAGTGGAAGCAAGAACTGACAGAGAGAAGCCACAAGTCAAAACATAAGCTGACTCATCCTCTCTGCTTACATCTATATATGGATCCCTCATCCCAGAGATCCAGAGGCTGGAATTTTGTACTTTGCAGAGAATTGCTGTTGGTTTGAGATTGAGATTAGTACATTGGGTGATTTATGATTTGTTGGAGGAGAGGAAGGGATTCCTTTGCTGGGAGGTAGATGCTGGATCGGAACTCACTTGGTTGTATCTCCTCTTGGACTTTCTTTTTCTATCAATAAACTATTTGAGTTTCTCCTACATGCTGTGTATCAATGATGTTTTGCTATATTTGCATGTTTAGCTTAATCTGATCTTGAGCTTTTTATGAATGTATATCTATATCTTCGTGTAGTTTCTCTCTCTTGTGATCTTGCAGGAATTCGGTGAAGCTGGGTCGGTAAGGGAGCAGAGAGCTGGGAGCTATTGAAGAGAGGAGCGATTGGATCGACAAACTAGCAGAAGACACAGGTTAGTTACATCCTTTCTCCTCATTTACATTCCATAAAGAAGAATACTCAATTAGTTTTCCTTGTTTGTTGCTAAGGCACTATCACACCTTAGAGTGGGATAGGGGCATTCCGAATGGATACTTTTCCCAACAACACTCCTATATATAGAAAGGAGGTTTTGTCATTTGCATCGGCCAAGAATTGTTCATTTATGTAATGTAAAGGAGGTTTCCCCCTCGAAGAGGCTGAATTTTAAGGCGTGGATCTCTCTTTTCTATCTTTTTGTGAGCTGGTTTCATAACATTTGGTATCAGAGCTTTGGATTCTAGGGTTTCGCTGCTCCAAACAGGTCATCGTGGCATTTTCGCTATAACTTTTTTTCTGTGACGTTTCAGAAGTCGCAAAAAAAACCCATTTGAGAAGAAATCGTGTTGAACCTTGGGTCCAAATTTCAGAGCTTTTCGCGCGATATTTGCGGAGATATGATCTGAGGAAGTTGGTCTTTTTGCAGACTCCTGAATTACATTCAAAACAGGTGACCTGGGGAAAATCGTCATAACTTTCTCTCTGGGGATCAGATTGAAATTTCATAAGAAGGTACAGAAAGAGGACGGACTGTAGTTTCTTGTATGCGTGTTTTAGATTCAAAAGTTGAAACAGTGACTCGTGGCATGTCATACAAGTTCGCTCTACTGAACTAGTCTAAAAGCAAGTCACTGTGGGAGATTTCACATAACTCTTCCTTGGAGAATCCAATTTGGGTCAGACTTGTGGCATTGGAAAGAGGACACAGTAGGCTACTACAGATCACAATTTCAGAACTGGATGATCCAAAATTACAGAGATACATCAGATTCAATATCAGGCTTCTATAAAGTGAAAAAAAGGTGTGTAGTTTTTTTTTTTTAATTTTTGTGTAAGCTTGGTTTAATGAAATTCAAAGGGCATAGTAAAGCATTATTATCGGTAACTGATGCCCCGAGGAAAGAAAATGCAAACACCTAGTAAGGAACCTGAAAGCTCTAGCATGACTCATGAAGAAGAGGAAGAAATGCTACATGATATATCAAAATTACAAGAACAAGTGCAACAAATGTCACGCTCACAAAAGCTAACAGAAGCTAAGATAAGTGGCATGGAATCTAAGATAAATGGCGTGGAAGCTAAGATGGACGATTTGAAGATAGATTTGAAGATAGATTTGAAGAAAGACATGGAAAATTTGAAGACAGATTTGAAGACAGACATGGAAAATTTGAAGACAGATTTGACAAATTTTCTACAAGAAATACTTACTAATGGTGAAAAGGTTGTAAAGGAAACTCATGATGTGAACAAAAGAAATGTTAATCATGATTCCATAGACTCTAATGTTGGATCGAAGACCCACCATATTCCAAAAATCGATATGAGGAAGTTTGATGGCAAGGATCCCGCCACATGGATATTACAGATGGAGCAATTCTTCGATCTCAATAATGTGCAAAACACACAAAAGGTACGTATGGCAACTGTTTATTTGGAACCAAATCAGTTTGTATGGTATCAATGGCTTTGCTCTCGTAAAAAATTTATCACTTGGGCAATTTTTACGGAAGAATTGATAGCACATTATGAGGATACAAAAAGCAACACTTTTTTTAGCCAATTGATAAGTCTCAAACAAAAGGGTTCAATAATGGAGCACATTGAGGAGTTCCAAAAATTGAACATAAGGGTAAAAGATATTCCAGAGGAGCATAGGATTGATGTGTTCATAGGGTCTTTAAAGGATAATATCCAACATGATGTTCGCCTTTGGGAACCTGATTCATTAGAGAAGGCATTCAGGTTAGCAAGAAAAATGGAAAGCAAAATTATGGCAACCAGGAAGCATACCACTCACAACTATAAAGACGGAAGTGTTGTTGCCCCTAGTCTTCCACAACCTATAAGGTTGACACCACAACAATTGGAAGAAAAAAGAGCAAAAGGGCTTTGTTACAGTTGTGATAGCAAATACACTAAAGGTCATAAGTGTGCTGAGAAGAAATTATTCTACATAGATTGTGAAGAGGAAGAAGAAAAGGAGCAAGAAAGGTCAAAAGAAGAAGATATACTCCAGGAACAAAGCCTAGATGAAGAACAAATAAATCCGACCATATCTTGTAATGCATTGGCGGGAATTACCACTCCTCAAACCATCAAGATAGAAGGACAAATCAAGAAGAAAAAGGTAATAGTGTTGATTGATTCAGGAAGCACCCACAATTTTATTCATTGTAGGGTAGCAAAAGAATTGAATTGCTTCCTATATCCAGCACCAGAGTGTCAAGTGATGATTGCAAATGGAGGAACAATAAATTGCTCTGGAAAGTGCCATAATATCAAGCTATCCATGGGAGAATATGTATTGACTAGCCCAATGCTTTCCATTCCAATGGGAGGTGCTGATGTTGTACTAGGAGTCCAATGGCTACAATCCTTGGGTACAATAGCTTTTAATTTTCAAGAACTTTTCATCAAATTTTCTACGGAAGGAAAGGAAGTTGAATTAAGGGGTATTGCAGGGAAACCAGGAAAGATAATCAGCTCTAATGGTATGACAAAGCTTCTAAAAAAGGAGCAAAGAGGTGTAATTGCACAATTATGTTCGCTAGATGTTTCCACATTGGAATCATCTATTTCTCCAGATCTCCAAAAAGTCCTGGACAATCATTCCAAGGTATTTGAGACTCCCAAAGGTCTCCCACCTATGCGTGATCATGATCATGCTATTCATCTGATTCCAGGAAGTGTTCCTCCAAACATCAGGCCGTACAGATATCCCTATGTCCAAAAAAGTGAAATTGAACGTATGGTTGCAGAAATGCTAGAGGCTGGTATAATTCAACCGAGTCAAAGTTCTTTCTCTGCTCCAGTAGTATTGGTGCACAAGAAGGATGGATCATGGCGCATGTGTCCAGATTATAGGGAGCTCAACAAGCTCACTATTAAAGATAAGTTCCCCATTCCTGTCATTGATGAATTACTGGATGAATTGCATGGATCAATTTACTTCACCAAGTTGGATCTTCGTTCGGGATATCATCAAATCAGAATGAAGATTGAAGACATTCCGAAAACGGCATTTAGAACTCATGAGGGTCATTATGAATTTTTGGTCATGCCTTTTGGCCTTACCAATGCACCTTCAACATTTCAAGGTTTGATGAATTCAATTTTCAAACCATTCCTTAGAAAATTTGTGTTAGTATTTTTTGATGATATACTAATCTACAACAAGTCTTGGAAGGATCATGTTGAACATGTTGACAGGGTGCTACAACTATTGGAGGAGAAACAATTATATGCAAAAAGATCCAAATGTTTCTTTGGAGTCCAGGAGGTGGAATATTTGGGTCATATTGTATCTCATGAAGGAGTTAAGGTAGACCCTAGCAAAATTAAAGCCATTAAGGAATGGAAAATCCCCACATCCATAAAGCATCTGCGAGGATTTCTTGGGTTGACAGGGTATTATCGCAAGTTTGTTAAGAATTATGGGAGAATAGCAGCACCTCTAACAACATTATTGAAGAAAGATGCATTTTCATGGACTCCGGAAGCAACAAAGGCCTTTGAACATCTTAAAGAGGCAATGTGCCAAGCACCGGTCTTAGCTACACCGGACTTCACAAAAACCTTTATTGTGGAATGTGATGCTTCAGGAAATGGAATTGGTGCTGTTCTAATGCAAGATGAAAGACCCATT
Source organism: Pinus tabuliformis (assembly GCA_031772625.1). NCBI lineage: Eukaryota > Viridiplantae > Streptophyta > Pinopsida > Pinales > Pinaceae > Pinus > Pinus tabuliformis. The sequence goes on from CM062815.1 coordinate 896,103,223, forward strand.
GCTTTTGAAAGTCGTCCAATCAAGGGAAAGTTTTTAAGCAAAGCTATTTATGAGAAGGAAATGTTGGCAATACTCCATGCACTTAAGAAATGGCGACCCTACCTAATGGGAAGACACTTCAAGGTAAAAACGGATCATGATAGCCTTAAATACTTTTTAGAACAAAGATTATCCTCTGAAGAGCAACAAAAGTGGGTCACAAAGATGTTGGGTTATGACTTTGAAATCATCTACAAAAAAGGGAAGCAAAATGTGGTGGCAGATGCACTCTCAAGAAAGGATGAGGATGTGGAAGCATTGTTGTGCGCCATTTCTATTATCCAACCAGATTGGATAAACGAAGCAAGGGAGGAATGGAAGAATGACGAAGAAGTGTGGGCACTTATTCGAAAGCTACAACAAGATTCCAGTATGTCTGATACATTTAGCTGGCAAAATGATTCGTTATGGTACAAAGATCGCTTATACCTCTGTAAGAATTCCCAGCTAAAACAAAAGATTCTTATGGAATTGCACACTTCTCCCTTAGGAGGGCACTCAGGATTTTTAAAAACTTACCACAGGGTTAAGAAGGAATTTTTTTGGGATGGCCTTAAATCAGATATTCAAAAGTTTGTGGCGGAATGTTTGGTTTGCCAACAAAATAAAGTTGAAACAATTAAGACACCGGGTCTATTACAACCTTTATCCATTCCAAGCCAACGTTGGGAGGAGGTTTCAATGGATTTTATCACAGGTTTACCCAAGTCTGAGGGAAAGAGTGTCATCATGGTGGTAGTTGACAGACTTACCAAGTATGCACACTTTTGTGCATTATCACATCCATTTAAAGCCAGTACAGTTTCTACTGCATTTATGGAAACAATTCAAAAGCTACATGGAAACCCAAAGATTATTGTAAGTGACAGAGATCCCATTTTCACTGGAAATTTTTGGACAGAATTATTTTCTTGTCTTGGTACTCAGTTAGCTCATAGCTCATCTTATCATCCTCAATCTGATGGGCAAACTGAGATAGTAAACAAATGTTTGGAAGGATATCTTCGTTGCTTTGTATCTGATAAACAGACACAATGGGTCAAATGGTTGCCTCTGGCTGAATGGTGGTATAACACTTCCTTCCATACAGCAACAAAAATGACCCCATTTATGGCACTTTATGGGTATCAACCACCATCCATCACATCATATTTAAGAGAAAATTCTAAGGTTCAGGCAGTGGAACATCACATCGAACATCAACAACAAGTCCTCCAACTCTTAAAGGATAACCTCGTGTTGGCACAAAATAGAATGAAACAACAGGCAGATCAACATCGCAGTGAAAGAAGTTTTGATGTAGGTGATTGGGTATTCCTACGGCTACAACCATATAAGCAAATGTCCCTAAAGCAAGCTAAGAAGGATAATAAATTATCACCAAAGTATTATGGTCCGTACAAGGTGTTGCAAAAGATTGGTACTATGGCATACAAATTGGAGCTTCCTGCAGCTTCTCGATTGCACCCAGTTTTCCATGTTTCATGTTTAAAGAAGGTTATAGGCGACAAGCTCCCAGTTCAAACAATATTGCCAGAACTTGACGAGGAAGGAAAAATTATATTGGAACCGGAAGCAGTCACAGAAACAAGAACTCGACAGCTACGAAATCGATCAATTTCAGAGTATCTTATCAAGTGGAAGAACTTATCCGCTGAAGATTCCACATGGGAGGATGAGAATTTTATGCAGAAGTATCCAGAACTACTCAAGCGTTGAGGACAACACTTTTTTGAAGGAGAGGGGCATGTTGGGTCCCTATAATACTAGTGATTACCCCATTACTATTGTAGTTATACCCCTTATTTATATTGTTGTGCCCCTATTACCCCCATATTGTTATTTTTGTGCCCCATAGAATCCCTCTATTGTTATTTTTGTGGCTTTATATTATTATTGTTAGGTCGGCTGGATTATATTGTGACTCCTTAGACTCCTATATATAGAAAGGAGGTTTTGTCATTTGTATCATCCAAGAATTGTTCATTTATGTAATGTAAAGGAGGTTGCCCCCTCGAAGAGGCTGAATTCTAAGGCGTGGATCTCTCTTTTCTATCTTTTTGTGAGCTGGTTTCTTAACAAAAACACACCCTCACTTTCAATGAGTTGTGGAAACGAGTGTGTGTAGGAGACGGAGACAATGAACCAGTATAGCCTACCTGAGACAAAGAGCTCATCATTTGGGAAAACAAGAATAGAAAATCTTATGCATTAATTGCAGCATCTATAAATGAAGAGGTGAGTCGCCATATTTCGTCATATTCCACTGCCTTTGAAGCCTTACAAAAGCTGAAATAACTCTATTACTCACATTCTGCACTTGAATTTGTTCAACTCATGATTAAACTCTTCACTCTTGAACTGCAAAATAATGATCCTCTTGCTCTTGCATCTGAAGTAAAGTCTATAATGCATGATATCAAATCCACTAAGGTTGAATTGGATATTCCTCTTATCACTTTTCTCGAGGCACTTTATCCTACTTACTCCAATTATCTTGAATCATTGCAAGCAAATGGAAATCTCAAAGATATCTCCTTTGACTCTCTTGTGAAAAAGTTTGCTGAAAGAGAGAAAGATTTTGGAAAGAAGATATCCCCTGAATCTTCTGAAGAGGTTGTGTGCCTCGCTCATAAAGAAACGCATCCTGCTCAAGATTATACAAGAGGAAGAGGTGGTCGAAGAGGAAGAGGAAGATATTTCAGAGGTAGGGGGGGCAGACATTCTCAAGGAGAAAAGGTATATTTGCATTGCATTCGCTGCAAAATAAATGGATCACATGATGCCTCTACATGCAAGCTACCATGAGACAAAATTGAGTAGAAAAGAAACCAACATAAAGGTAAAACTGATGATACAAACAAAGGTAAAGCACCTGAATCTGCTCACTATGTTGTGGCACAATGTAACATTGGAGTAAATGAAGATTTATTTAATGCTTCACTTGCTTCTTGGAAAAATGATTGGTTGCTTGATTCAGGAGCAACCTGCCACATGACTCATAGAAAAGATTTTTTTGAAGATTTCACTGACAATGTGGATGGAGTAGTATACTTTGTAGACCAATCAAAAATCAAGCCATGAGGGCTTGGCACAATCAGGCTTAAACTGCCTGGTCTTCTAGACTTTCTTCTGCATCATGTTCTATATTTCCCACAACTCAAGAGAAACTTCTTGTCCTTGGTCCACATCCGCCAGCAAGGTCACTCCATTCATATGTTTGATGGCAAGATTGAGGTAAGAAAAGCATCTGACCACTCACTTGTCATGAGGGGAATAGAAGAAGAAAGGCTTCTCAAGTTGTAAGGAATCTCTGCTCGTGCACAACATTTCTCATACAATTCTTATAATGAAGAAGGTACACTTCCATCACGTTTATTATGGCATGCTAGATTTGGACATTTGAACTATGACAGTCTCCGCTTGTTGAAGAAAAATGGTGTTGCTGGTTTGCCTACAATTCCTAGGAAACTTAAGCAATGTGATGCTTGCATTCTAGGAAAGCATAACAAACAGTCTTTTCATGATTCACATTCAAGAGCACATAGAAAACTTGAACTCATTCATTCAGATTTATGTGGTCCAATGCTTGTTCCTTCTACAAATGGAAATAAATATATCATGACATTTATTGATGACTACACCAGAATCTGTTGAGTTTATTTATTGAAGAACAAATCTGATGCTTTTCAAACATTCAAGAATTTTCATAAATGGATTGAAAATGATGCACAACCTCATATTGGGTCTATTCGCACTGATAATGGAAAATAATACACATCAAATGAATTTGAAAACTATATTCGCCAACATGGGATCAAACATCAAGCAACTGTGCCTTATAATCCCCAATAGAATGTTGTAGTTGAAAGAATGCATAGGACAATCTTAAATATGGTACGATCCATGATCTTCTTCAAAAATGTAAAGATAATGTTTTGGGCTGATGATGCTCTATGTGCTGCATATATAAAGAATATATGTCCATCTAATGCTATAAGAAACAAGACTCCATATGAAATGTGGTATGGACATGTTCCTTTGGTAAAGCATCTCAGGGTCTTTGGTTCCACCTGTTATGCCTTGATACCAAAGGTACATAGAAACAAACTTGGTTCTAGAAGTCGTAAGTGTATATTTCTAGGGTATTCAAACACCTCCAAAGCCTACCACCTCTATGATGAAGTGTTGAAGCCCCGAAAATCGGGTCGACAACAAGGGGGATACCCACCCGGTCCAGACCTTGCTTGGCAGTTCCTTATCCGTTTGGTATAGCGGGTCCGACTGGGGATAATGGGACTAGTTTCCCAATTTAAGGGTGTGTCTGTGTGTAGAGTTGGATGATGCTGATCTAAGAGTACTTAAAGCTAATTTGATTCAAACTTCTAAACTAACTCTATGCTATTGTAATCTAATGAGAAACAACACATCTAATCTACGCTAACCCGGGGTGAATTTCTTCTATTATGCGGTCTAAAGAGATTTCAAACAATAACTAGTAATAAAGATCATTCAGCTATCATAAGAATAGAAATCAATTAAGATAAACCACTTTGCATAAAAACTTAGGCAAAACAGTTGTGAACAACATATCGCATAATAAGTTATTCATATATCAAACATAAACAAATGACTCCACCATACAAAAGTGTCAAATGGTAACTCATGCATTCATGCAGTAACATATAAACAACTGAAAACTGTATATCACTTTAAGAATATAAACAGAAACAATCAAGAGATAAAAGTACCATTTATGACTGGTTCCACTCATAAGCTTCAAGCAACAATGATTTATCTCTCCTCACTCTAACATCTAGTAAGAGTACAGAAGTGCAACATCAGTAGCAGATATCAAATACAAACATTAATAAACCTTGATCTATCCATTCATCAAAACCCCCTCCGAGGGTGCAAAAGTGCATGTTCTAAGGACACGTTTTTTAACAAATTTTTGGACCCTTCTCTAAATGCATGAGAAGGGTTTAAATACTGCTAACTAATTAACTTAATTACATAAATTTAGGATACGGTTTTAAATGACCGCCCTTCTGCTAAAGCAAAACTATTTCTAAAAATTGAATCTAATAACTAACCATTTCTGTATTTGCTCCATAGTGCTGCAAGCATGCAACATTCGCCTAGGAAGAGTCGGCTGGTTGCCTTCTGCTTTCGTTTGAGCTATGAAAATAGAAATAACAAGCACTGGCACCACTTTCTGGTAAACTAGAAGATATTTTCGAGAATCTTCCTCTGGCTGGGTGTATTCATTGCGTGTATACTTGGTAATAACCCAAATTTCTCTCAAACTGATTCTGCTTTTGCTATTTCGGTTTCCGGCCTTGCGAATGACTAAATAAGTTAGGGACTTTGCTCTCTGAACAATTTTCTGCATTGAAACCTGCCTCCGTTCTTTGTTCTGGTATTTTCTGGTGCGTTTTCCTTCTTTAGCGCCTTTTTTCTTTTTGCTTTACCCAGCATAAGCTTCAGGATCTTTTGTAAACATGCTGCTTTTGTGCGCTTTTGACTCTGGGCATTGGATGGCCTATTGACATTAGCATCTGTTGAGTGATACTCTTTAATCTGTGGTCCTGTTGCATGCGGGATCCGTTTCTGAAGGGATCTCTTCTCTGTTCTCCGAGCATTGACACTTTCCCCTTTTCCTTAGATGTTTCCTGCACATTGCTACATGTTATTTCCTGTCTTACAGTTTACGCAAAGGAAGAGAGTAATGATAATAAAGATTGACATGAAAGCTTTAAGTTCTTATGAATGCATAATCATGACACCCATAACTAACTGACTCTTCAAAAAACACAAAACTGTCCTTCTTGAATACTTTGGCGTACAATCATTAATTTCTTTTAAGGCGTGCGCCCAATTTCGGTTTACGGACAGAGTTCCTTGAATACTGCGCCGAGGAAAATTTGCGATGGGTGATTTCTGCGACTCGCATCGTAGCATCGCGGATCACGTCATCAAGATGTGTCATCGCAGAAATTCATGATCACATTTATCGCAAATCGCATTCATCGCAGATCGCAGATCGCACTTAGTCATTCAATCATTGTGTGCTGCTTACGCAATGTTGCAATATGCGACGTCGCATATCGGCCGTCGGATATTTCTTAAGATTTTTCTTTTAAGAGCGCTTCATAATGTATGCGATGTGATGAATTTTGCGTCGCTTCTTCGCAGTTTATTATGCTCATAAGAAAATGTTTTATTCTCTTCTTGCGATGCGATACAGTTTTAAGGAGTTGAAATACAAAAAATTTCATAAAATGTTTTTTGGATTTTTTATTAAGGGTCCCCGTTTGCTTGGTGTTATTGCTAATACCAAATAAAGAGGGGGGTTGTTGGTGGCCACAACAATGGCGACTCACTGGGAAGAACCAGTTATCTCTGCTTTTCTATTGAATTTTAACTTCCAAAGCAGAAAAATTTTCATAAGTCTAAATTTTGTTATGGACAGATAGAGTACATCATGCCTTATCCTATCAATGATATTTTGTTTCAACCTTTTTCTATTCCAATTGTTTGCTTCCACAGGATTTGTCCTTGCATTTACATCAGCCATTACTTGGTCTTTTAAAGATTAAATAAGGTCTTCTCTGTGTGCTGGCTTTTAAAATATGCTCATTTGTCGTAGGTAGAGCCTTTGCTGCCAGCAGGCGTCCATAGCCTTGACAGGGTTACCTGTTACCCAGCAATGATCCTTTATCCTGCATAAGGCTATTTACAACTTTTCAGAGAAAAACCCATTTTGACACTTTTTCCTTTTTTATTCTCTAAAGAACAATGTCTTGGTTTGGTGGCCAAATTATGACACAGTCATTCACTTGATTTACACTTTTGCTGAACAAGCTGGCTCGTGATGAGACCCCTTGTCTTTTGATTGCAACAATCTTGAGTCGTTGCCCTGTTTTGGTGGACAGTATTGGCAAAGTCAGCAAGTTATAATATTTGTGATCATGATAAGCAGGCTCGTGATGAGACCTCTTATTCTTTGAGATATAGTGTTTTCTCGGATTATTCCTTTGAATGATGCGATTTTCTTTAGCAAGGAGGAAGTCATTGTTTTTCCTTAAGAAAGCTCTGGACGACAATAATAGAGTTTGAAAACAGCAGTTTTACAGAGAATCTTTATTTTATTATTGATACCTTTCATTGTGTTGATATAAAACATTTTTTTGCCAAAGGTTGCTTTCATCAAATCTTTTGAAGTTGAAACTAGTATCATATCTAGGCTAAAGTTAACTCTATCTGTCAATAATAAAGATCAGATTTTTCGAAAATTTTACTACTTGTACAAGCAAAAAAAAATCAAAATCTGATAGAGAATTGGCATCTTTTTCGTGAGCCCCTATAGTAACCATCTACAACTGGTTTTATTATGGAAAAAGAAAAAGAAAAACTAAAACTATCCTACAGAATAGAAGAGTAATCTTCTATGGAAAATATATTTTAAGGATTTTTCCATTAACAGGAAAAGAATCCCTTCTACCTGCTAAATCCTGCAACACAAACGTTGATGGGCCTATGACTTCTACAATCTGAAAGGACCAAGCCACATCTTCTGAAATTTTATATCTTTGCCCTTTTCTTCATGAGCCTTATCCCATTTCAAAACTAAATCTCCCATCTGAAAAATTTTTCTGGTCATTATGCTCGAGTCAAAATAGGATTTTATTAGCGCTTGGTGATGAGCATGGGTTTTCTTAGCTTTTTCTCGTTGTTCTTCTAATTTAATTATTTCCATTTGTCTTAGTTGTATGGAGGAAGTAGATACTTCATCGATTTATTGTACTAAAGAAAAAGAGGGGATGACTAAGTGAGTTGGAAGAACCACTTCTTTCCCATAAACTAAATTAAAGGGAGAAGTGTCGATTGAAGCTTTCTTTGTTATTCTATCTGCCCATAAATAATTTACCAAAGCTTTGTGCCAATTCTTTTGGTTCTGGTCAACTGTTCTTTTAATAATCCTGATTAGGTTTTTATTTGTTGACTCAGCCAATCCATTACCTTGCAGATAGTAGTTGGCCGAATATTTCAGTTTGAATCCTCTTTTAAGTGCAAACTCAGTCATTGCATTCCCAGAAAAGTATGAGGCATTATCAAACATTAAAGCCGTTGGCAATCCAAACCTAGTGATTATAAATTGATCTATGAATTCAATGATGTTTTCAGAATTAGCTGTCTTGAGAGGAACTGCTTCTACCCATTTAGTAAAATAATCTGTTGCCGTGAGGATGTATCTATGCTGCTTAGAAGAGTGAGGAACGATCTCACCTATTATGTCCAAGCCCCACTGACTGAACGGTTGCTCGATGTTTACCTCTGTAGTGGCATGGACAGTTTCTTTTGTCTCCCTACAGTAGTTTGGCAGACTTGACATTTCCTCACGTAACTGTGTCAGTCTTTGAACAGCGTGGGCCAATAATATCTTGTACGTAAGATTTTATGTGCAGTAGCGTCTCCAGCATAGTGTCCGCCTGTTGGTCCATCGTGGAGTTCCAGCAAAACCTTTTCGGCTTCAGTTTTCTCAAGACACCTAAGAAGAACAGAATCGTAATTCTTTTTAAACAGAACGTCATTTATGAGTTGATATTGTTTAGCTTTCAATCTCAGAGCTCTTTTCTTGGTGTGATCCAGGTGTGATGGAGCATACCCGTTCTTAAGATAATAAATGGTGTCAGCATATAATGATTCTTCATCATTTAGGCTTACCTCATACATTTGTACCTCTTCAGATGAATTTTCAGGAATTTGCGATGCTCCAGCCAACATTTTGTAGAAGCCTTGACCTCTTACAATGCTTGCTGGTTTGATCTCAAGGTCGTATTCTTGTAAAGCGGTGATCCAATTTTCTCTTTTTTCACCCACATCCTTCTGTATTAGAAGATTTCTTACCGCTGGAAACGGTACTATGACCTTAGTATGGGTTTTAAGTAAGAAAGGTCTGAAATATTTGACCGCTTTGAAAACATCATATTCCTGTTTCTCCACGTTTGAATAGTTGAGTTCAGCACCTTGTAAATTCGAACTAAAAAATGTGATTGGAGCTTCCGCTTTCTCTTGATTTGCTTGAGTTAGAATCGCGGCATATGATTTCTCTGAGGCAAATGTGTATACGATAAAAGATTCTGAAAAATTCGGGGTTGCTAAAGATGGAGCGTTAATGATAGCTTGTTTGATCAGGTTGAATGCTTCATGCTCATCTTGACCCCATTTAAAATTTGAATTCTTTTTAATCATGGTTTGCAAAGGAGAAATAATTCGTGAAAAATCTGGGACAAATCTCTTCAGAAAATTTATTTGACCAAGGAAAGATTGCATGGCTTTTTTGTTATGAGGTAGGGATATTTCAAAAATTTCTTTGATTCTGTCAGGCTCAATGTGAATACCAGATTTTGACACTATGAATCCTAGAAGTTTCCCTTCACTTAATGCGAAAAAAGATTTCTTTGGGTTAAGTGAAATCCCATACCTTAAACATCGTTGAAAGATTTGTTTCAAGTCTTTGAGATGGTCTCTTCGCTTCTTGGAGTACACTGTTATATCATCCAAATAAATTACTACAGATTTATTGACTACACCCTTGAATGCGATGTCCATGGCTCTCTGAAATGTAGCGCCGACATTGATCAAACCAAATGGCATCTTTTGATATGCGTATGTGCCCCATTTAGTTCGAAATGTGGTTTTTAACTGATCATCGGGATGTACCAGCACTTGATTGTATCCTGAAAATCCATCCAAAAAAGACATTAGTTCTGAGCTAGCTACTGCTTGTAATATCTGCTCCATAGGTGGGAGGGGAAAATTGTCTTTTTGACAGGCTTTGTTGAGATTCTAAAAATCGATGCAGATTCTAATATCTCTGTTTTTCTTTCTAACGGGTACCATATTGGAGACCCATTTGGAATTTTTGACGGGGAAAATTATTCTGGCTTTTAATAACTGTTGAGGGCCCCAAAAACGGGTCAAAAACAAGGGGGATACCCACCCGGTCCGGAACCTGGTTGGCGGCTCCTTGCCCGTTTGGAGTAGCGGGTCCGACTGGGGGTAATGGGACCAGTTTCCCAATGTGAAGGGTGTGTGTGTGTAGAGTTTGATGGTATTGATCTAGGGGGTATTTTTAAGCTAATTTAATTCTAACTTCTAAACTAACTCTATGCTATTGTAATCTAATGAAAAACAATACATCTAATCTACGCTAACCTGGGGTATTTTTCTTCTATTATGCGATCTAAAAAGATTTCGAACAATAGCTGGTAATAAAGATCATTCAGCTATCATAAGAATAGAAATCCATTAAGATAAACCACTCTGCATAAAAAGTTAGGCAAAACAGTTGTGAACAGCATATTGCATAATTAGTTATTCATATGTCAAGCACAAATAAATGACTCCACCGTACAGAAGTGCCAAATGGTAATACACACATTCATACATTAACATATAAAGAACTCAGCTGCATATCACTTTAGGAATATAAGCAAAAATTATTCAAGAGATAAAAGTACCATTTATGACTGATTTCACTAATAAACTTCAAGCAATAACGATTTATTTCTACTTGTTCTAATATCTGCTAAGAGTACAAAAGTGCAACATCAGTAACAGACATTAAAATGCAAACATAAATAAATCTCGATCCATCCATTCATCAAAAACCCCCTCCGAGGGTGCAAAAGTGCATGTTCTGAGGACAAGTTTTTTGACAGATTTCCGGACCCTTCACCAAATTCCATGAGAAGGGTTAAATACTACTAACTAATTAATCTTAATTACACAAATTTAGGGAACGACTTCAAATGGCCGCCCTTTTACTAAAAGCAAATTTATTTCTAAAAATCAAATCTAATTTCTAACCGTTTATGTATCTGCTCCTTAGTGTTGTAAGCAATGCGCTGTTCGCCCTGAAAGAGTCAGCTGGTTGTCCTTTCCTTTTGTTCGAGCTTGAAAATTGGAAATAACAAGAGCTGGCACCTCTTTCTGATAGACTAGAAGATATTTTCGAAAACCTTTCTCTAGCTGGGTGTATTCGCTGTGCGTATACTTAGTACAACCCAAGTTCCTTTCGAACTGATTTTGCTGTTGCTATTTCGGTTTCCGGTCGTGCGAATGAATCAATGAGTTAGGAGTCGCGTTGTCTGGACAATCCCCTGTATCGAGAATTGCCTCCGTTCTTTGTTCCAGGCTTTTCTGGAGCGTCATCCTTCTTTTGCGTTTCTCTTTTTGCTTTACCCAGTCTGAGCTTCAAGATCTTTTGCAAACACACTGCTTTTGTGCGCCTTTGACTCTGAGTCTTAGATAGTCTATTTTCATCAGCGTCTGTTGGGTGATACTCTGGAATCCGTGGTCCTGCTGCATGCGGCATCCATTTGTGGAGGCATCTTCTCTCTGTTACCCCATTGGCGCTTTCCTCTTTTCCTTAGATGTTTCCTGCATATAGATTTATATCAGTTACATGTCTTACAGTTTATGCAAAGAAGAAGAGAAATGACGAAAAGATTGACATGAAAGCATTAAGTTCTAATGAATGCGTAATTCTGACACTCATCATGATTTGACTCTTCGAAAAACGCGATACAATCATTCTTGGATACTGAAGCATGCGATCATTAATTTCCCTTAAGGTGCGCGCTCAATCTTGGGTTTACCGTTTATGTCGGAGAATTCTTGCAATGAGTCCTTTCTGCGATTGGAATCGCAGTATCGAGGACTGCGACGTCATTAAGTGTTATCGCAAATTTCCAATATCGCAGATCGCAGTTTTGTATGATCGCAGATCGCAAGATCGCAAGGTTTTCGCTTTATCACTCTGTGCTGCTTATGCGACATTGCGACGTGTGACGTCGCATATTGGCCATCCGCGATTCCTTAGGTTTTCCCTTTTTGAGTGCTTTTAATGCACGCGACACGATGGGTTCTCGCGTCGCTCTTTTTCAGTGTATTTATGTGCTTTGGGAAAATGCTTCTCTCTACCTTTGCGACGCGATATAGCTCTTAGGGAGTTAATACAAAATATTTTTTAAACAAATTATTTTTTGGATTTTTGGTTAACGGTCCCCCTTTGCTTGATGTTATTACTAATATCAAACAAAGAGGGGGGTTGTTGGTGACCACAACAATGGCGATTCACTGTGAAGAACCAGTTATCTCTACTTTTCTATTGACCGTTCACTTCCGAAACAGCAAAATTTTTATATGTCTAAATTTTGTTATGGACAGATAGAGTAGATTACCCCGCACGTTGTCAACGATACTTTGTCTCAACCTTTTTATATCCCAATTTCTTGCTTCCTCAGGATTTTTCTTGCATTCGCACCAGACATTACTTGGTCTTGATTAAAGATAAAATAAGGTCTTCTTTGCATACTGGCTTAAAAGTATGCTCATTTGTCGTAGGTAGAGCCTCTGCTACCCGCAAGCGTCCATAGCCTCGACAGGGTTACCATGTTATCAAGCAATGATCCTTTTTCCTGCTTGAGCTTACTCGCAACATTCCAGAGAAAAAATCATTTTTTGACACACTTTTCCTTTTTTAATTCTCTAAAGAACAATGTCTTGGTGTGGTGGCCAAATTATGACACAGTCATTCACTTGATTTACACTTTTGTTGAACAAGCCGGCTCGTGATGAGACCTCTTGTATTTTGATTGCAACAATCTTAAGTCGTTGCCCTGTTTTGATAGACAGTATTGGCAAAGTCAGCAAGTTATAATATCTGTGATCATGATAAGATGGCTCGTGATGAGACCTCTTATTCTTTGAGATATAGTGTTTTCCTTGGATTGTTTCTCTGAATGCTGCAATTTCCTTTTAGCAGGGAGGAAGTCATTGTTTTTCCTTATGAAAGCTCTGGATGACAATAATAGAGTTTTTGAAAACAACAGTTTTGCAGAGAATACTTATTTTATTATTGATGATACCTTTCATTGTGCTGATACAAAACAATTCTTTACCAAAAGTTGCTTTTGTCCAAGTTTTTAGAGGTTGAAACTAGCATCGTAATCAAAGTGAAGTTAACTCTATTTGTCAATAATAAAATTCAGATTTTTCAAAAATTTTGCAATTTGTACAAGCAAAATCAAAATCTGATAGAGAATTGGCGTGCTCTTTCATGAATCCTTTTTAAATGATCATTTACAACAGGTTTTATTCATAAAAAGAGAAAAACAAATCAAAATAAAAACTAAAAATTAAATATTTCCTACAAAAATTAGAAGGATTCTCTTCTATGGAAAATACATTTTGAGAATTTGTCCATTGACAGGCAGAGAATCTCTCCTGCCTGTTAAATCCTGCAACACAAAAGTCGATGGGCCTATGACCTCTACAATCTGAAAAGGACCAAGCCACAGCTTCTGGAATTTCGTATGTTTGCCCTTTTCTTCATGAGCCTTATCCCATATTAAAACTAAATCTCCCATCTGAAAGTTTTTTTTTGGTTATGATGCTTGAGTCAAAAGAAGATTTTATTAGCGCTTGGTGATGAGCATGGGTTTTCCTAGCTTGTTCTCTTCGCTCTTCTAGTTTGATTATTTCCATTTGTCTTAATCGTAAAGAGGAAGTAGATACTTCATCGATATATTGCACTAAAGACAAAGAGGAAATGAATAGGTGAGTCGAAAGAACCACTTCTCTCCCATAAACTAAATTAAAGGGAGAAGTGCCGATATAAGCTTTCTTTGTAATTCTATCTGCTCATAAGGCATTTACCAGCGCTTTGTGCCAATTCTTTTGGTTTTGGTCGACTGTCTTTTTAATAATCCTGATTAGGTTTTTGTTTGTTGATTCGGCCAACCCGTTACGTTGCGGATAGTAGTTGGCAGAATACTTCAGTTTGAACCCTCTTTTGAGCACAAACTCAGTCATTGCATTTCCAGAAAAATATGATGCATTATCAAACATTAAGGCCGTTGGCAATCCAAACCTTGTGATGATAAACTGATCTATGAATTCAATAATGTTTTCATAATTAGCTGTCTTGAGAGGAACTGCTTCTACCCATTTGGTAAAATAGTCAGTTGCCGTGAGGATATACCTATGCTATTTAGAAGAGTGAGGAACGATCTCACCTATTATGTCCAGGCCCCATTGACTGAACGGTTGCTCAATGTTAACCCGCTGCAGTGGCATGGATGACTTCTTTTGTTTCCCTGTAGCAGTCTGGCAGACTTGGCATTTCCTTACGTAATTGTATGAGTCTTTGAACAGCGTGGGCCAGTAATATCTTGCACGCAAGACTTTATGTGCGGTGGCTTCTCCAGCATAGTGTCCACCTGCTGGTCCATCGTGAAGTTCCTGCAAAACCTTTTCGGCTTCAGTTTTCTCAAGACATCTAAGAAGCACAGAATTGTAATTTCTTTTAAACAGAACATCATTTATGAGCTGGTATTGTTTAGCTTTCAATCTCAGGGCTCTCTTCTTGGTGTGATCCAGGTGAAATGGAGCATACCCGTTCTTAAGAAAATAAATGGTGTTAGCATATAATGATTCTGCGTCGTTTAGGCTTACCTCATACGTGTGTACCTCTTCAGACGAGTTCTCAGCAATTTGCGATGCTCCAGCTAACATCTTGCAGAAGCCTTGACCTCTCACGATGTGTGCTGGCTTGATCTCAAGATCGTATTCTTGTAAGGTGGTGATCCAATTCGCTCTCTTTTCGCCCACGTCCTTCTGTATCAGGAGGTTTCTTACCGTTGGGAACGGTACTATGACTTTGGTATGGGCTTTTAGCAATAAAGGTCTGAAATATTTGATTTCTTTGAAAACAGCATATGCTTGTTTCTCCACGTCTGAATAATTGAGTTCAACACCTTGTAAGTTCGAGCTAAAAAATGCGATTGGAGCCTCTGCCTTTTCTTGATTCGCTTGAGTTAAAATCGCAGCATAAGATTTCTCTGAGGCAAACGTGTATAAGATAAAAGGTTCTGAAAAATTTGGGGTTGGTAAAGATGGAGCGTTGATGATGGCTTGTTTGATCAAGTTGAATGCTTCATGCTCGTCTAGACCCCATTTAAAGTTTGAATTCTTTTTTATCATTTTTTGTAAAGGAGAAATAATACGTGAAAAATCTGGGACAAACCTTTTTACAAAATTGATCTGTCCCAGGAAAGATTGCATGGTCTTTTTGTTATGGGGCATGGATATCTCGGAAATTTCTTTGATCCTGTCAGGTTCAATGTGAATACCAGATTTTGACACTATGAATCCTAGCAATTTTCCTTCGCTTAATGCAAAGAAAGATTTCTTTGGGTTGAGCGAAATCCCATACCTCAAACATCTTTGAAAGATTTGCTTCAAATCTTTGAGATGGTTGCTTCGTTTTTTGGAGTACATTGTTATATCATCCAGGTAAATCACTACTGATTTATTGACTAACCCTTTAAACGCAATGTCCATGGCTCTCTGAAAGGTAGCTCCGGCATTGATCAGACCAAATGGCATCTTCCGATATGCATAAGTGCCCCATTTGGTTCAGAACGTAGTCTTTAACTGATCATCGGGATGCACCAGTACTTGATTGTATCCTGAAAATCCCTCCAGGAAAGACATTAATTCTGAGCCTGCTACTGCCTGTAATATTTGTTCCATAGGTGGGAAGGGAAAGTTATCTTTCTGACAGGCTTTGTTGAGATTTCGGAAATCGATACAGATTCTAATATCTCTGTTTTTCTTTCTAACGGGTACCATATTGCATACCCATTTGGAATGTCTGACCGGGAAAATTATTCTGGCTCTCAACAACTTATTAAGCTCAGTTTTTATCTGATTTTCTAAGTTAGGGTGTATTTTTCTGAGCTTCTGCTGGACAGGTTTTCCATTGTCAATCATAGGGATAGTGTGTTGAATGATAGAAGTGTTGTAAGTCTTCAGCTCATCGTAATTCCAGGCAAAAACGTTTTTGTACTATCTCAGAAGACAGATATATGCTGATTTTTCTTCAGGGGCTAGGCCCTAGCCTAGATTAACATTTTGTGGCTTCTGATCGGTCCCTAGGTTTACTAATTCATAGTTCAGGGTAGAACTGTAAAGTTTAGCATTGGCGAACCTTTTAAACCGACTTTTCAAATCATATAAATCTTCTAACTTGAACACTGATTTCGGTATAGCATTGTTAGTGCCATTTTGTTGTATTTGGTGATCATGATGGCCTTCGTCGATTATCTGATTTGAGTAGGATCCTTCAGAAGTAAGGAAATTTACGATGTCAGGATTGTCGTTGAATACTCTCCAATTGGTGATGTTGTCAGGGATGGATGGTCTAAAGATTAATTCTATTGAAAACCTATCAGGACTAAAATCTTCGGAAGGAATAAGTCTAGAGGCTACGTTAGCTAACAGGTCTGCGCTCGCGTTTTGAATTCTTGGAATTGACGAGATGTTGAATGCTATGAAATGTGCAGTGAGATCTTGAACTAACGATTGATAGTGCTTTAAATGACTTGACAGGCAATGTATGGTGTTACGTACCTGTTTTACGACGATCTCAGAATCTCCAAAGACTTGAAGATACTTAACGTTCAATCTGATTGCTTTGTATAGGCCTTGAACCAAGGCTTCGTACTCCGCTGTGTTGTTCGTGCAATCGAACTGAAGTCTGCATGTGAGCATAATCTTGTTCCCGTCCGGGCTAATCAGAATGCATCCTGCTCCTGCTCCCTCATTGGATTTAGACCCATCAAAATATAATTTCCAAAATAAAGATGTATTTACAGAATTATCTAAAAAACTAAAACATTTTGAGTCATCAGTTTGGGAGAAATTTTCAGCTTGGGATAAAACTGAATTCTCTAAGTAAGGTGAAATATGAGCATTGAAATTTCCGAGGAAAGAATCTACTATGTAATTGCCTACAATGCTGCTATTGTATGTTATGGCTTCATTTTCTCCTTCCAGTTCTGTCACTATGTATTTTTGGTGCAACTCTCGTTCAACATTTATCTGATTTGGTTTACCATTGTATGGTAACCACATGTGCGACCAGTCGGTTGAGAAATATCCGTGGAGTTTCTCCGACCAATCCCTGCTAAGAATCAAACCATAGAACTCAGGGATATCAGCTACTAGAATGTCGATAACCTGACACACTTTTGGGTTAGATGACAATCTTATGGTCACCTGATTAAGTTCACCAATCACTTCGACTTGGGATCGATCAAGTTGAACTATACGTACTGTGGATTTTTGAGGTTGCACATTCAATTTGGCACATATTGACCTGGGTAAAATATTCGTTGAAGCACCAGAATCGACCAAGCAATTGTGCACGTTTTTATTGAAGATTTCATATGTGAGAAGAAAAGGAGGAGTATGAGATCTTGATCTTCCTCCAATCAAGGCGATGTCATTTGGATCAATCTTATTGATCGCGTTGGTTGGAGGCCTTCCCAGATTGTGGGAAGCTACGGCTGTAGGTAAAGATGTAGTAGGCACAGCATGTAATTCTTTCATCATTATTTTCTGCTGGTGTTTCAATTTACTCAATTCATAAAGAGTGATGTTAGCCCTAGTATTCTTCATGTCATCAATGATGTTATACTCCATTTCATCCGACACTATCAGTGTTCTTGATGGAGGTGCTTGATGAGATTGGACTGGGCTAAACTGGGTCGCTTTAGCAGTTGTCTTTTTTGTTGCGACCTTATATTTTGTTGCAGGGCTTGCGCTCTTTTGTTTTGGGGTAGTTTGGGGAGGATCAAGTTGATTTTTGCTTCTCATGCTAACCGGAAATGCTTCTTGATCCTCTTCTTGTGGGAGGATGAAATCCCACATTCCTTTTAGTTCCACCACTTCTTCATCGTCGATCTGTGCTTCGATGGTATTCTCTTATTCTTCTTCTTCAGATTCAACGTTTAAGACAGCGTTGGGTGGCTTCGTCTCCATGGGAGGGTTTTTTTTAAAAGTCCTGAAAGGCTTTCTTGAAGACGTTTCTGCTACTTGTTTTCTTATATCAATCATCTCATTGGACATGGCCTTTAATACTTTTTGTAATCCTTCCATATCGAAAGGATCTTTCGTTTGCTTCTTCTTGGTGTCTTCTTTGAAAGAGATCTTCTTAGATTTACGTTCTTCAATTGCAGATCTCTTTTCAAGGGCTACTACGCATTTTTCAACTGCTAACGCCTCTGTTAAGTTTTCAACTAAGGTTGTCTTGCTTGCCCTATCTACGAAGATAACCAAGTTAGATGGTAAGGCCGTGATGTACCATTCACATCTTACTTCCTCGCTAGGTTGTGAAGCAGCGGGGATTTTGTTGAGGATCTTATTGAACCGTAAGTTAAAATCTTTAATGGGTTCTCTAGCCTCAGCCTTAAGATTAGATAGGTCATTGATCAATGTCTGCGTGGATCTGTCATCACCAAACTTGGTGAGGAACTGACTTTGAAAAATGTCCCAGCTTGTGATGGATCCGGAAGGTAACGAAAAGTACCACGACCCGGCTGTTCCTTGCATTGTATAAGGGAAAAGCCGGACAATAGCGTCTTCGTTAGTAACTCCGTTGAGATTAACAGAAAGCATGAAATTATTGATATGTTCTTCGGCTAGCATGCCTGCTTCTGGATTGAATTTAGGCAGCCATTTCTCAGGATGGGCCGGTATAGGGCTCAGGGGTGGAAGCATTAAAACCGCCCCAGGATTGTTCCATGGAGACTGGGCCATCGTTGAGCTGCTAGTCAATGGAAGTGCAGAAGATGATCTCTGATGCTGAGAAGATGGAGATATTATGATCTTCGATGATCGCGGAGGAAGGGTTGCAGAAGATGGATGAGTGATCTTGGGTGAAGATGTGGGTGGCTGACTTCGCGGTGAGGGAGTTGAAATGGACGAGGTAGATGAAAGAGTCTCTCTGTCAGACTCTTGAAGTGCTTTCCTTGCTCTTTTCCTAGTGGGGAGAGGGATTTCAGTTGGCTGGATGCCAAAATTTTCACTCTTCAATCTGGTCAGCCGATGAGCAGGATTGTACTGCGAAGTCATGCTACCTTTAGATTTCTCAGACCTCTGAGTAATAGAGAATCCCTGGAGTTTACGAATCAAAGTTTGAAGTTCAGGGGGATCAATGATAAGTTGGTCTGATATATTAGAGTGTGTAGCAGCGGTGGATGCCCGAGCGACTTCTAGCTCCGAGTTTAATCGTACCAGAGAAGTCGGGGGAGTTGGTGAGGGTGATTTGCTCTCAGAATGGTATTTAGATTTTGATTTATGCGCCATTCATAGCTCGTTCCCTCCTTCTAGCGCCAAATATGTTGAGGGCCCCGAAATCAGGTCAACAACAAGGGGGATACCCACCCGGTCCGGAACCTGGTTGGCGGCTCCTTGCCCGTTTGGAGTAGCGGGTCCGACTAGGGGTAATGGGACCAGTTTCCCAATGTGAAGGGTGTGTGTGTGTAGAGTTTGATGGTATTGATCTAGGGGGTATTTTTAAGCTAATTTAATTCTAACTTCTAAACTAACTCTATGCTATTGTAATCTAATGAAAAACAATACATCTAATCTACGCTAACCCGGGGTATTTTTCTTCTATTATGCAATCTAAAAAGATTTCGAACAATAGCTGGTAATAAAGATCATTCAGCTATCATAAGAATAGAAATCCATTAAGATAAACCATTCTGCATAAAAATTTAGGCAAAACAGTTGTGAACAGCATATCGCATAATTAGTTATTCATATGTCAAGCACAAATAAATGACTCCACCGTACAGAAGTGCCAAATGGTTATACACACATTCATACATTAACATATAAAGAACTCAGCTGCATATCACTTTAGGAATATAAGCAGAAATTAGTCAAGAGATAAAAGTACCATTTATGACTGATTTCACTAATAAACTTCAAGCAATAACGATTTATTTCTACTTGTTCTAATATCTGCTAAGAGTAAAAAAGTGCAACATCAGTAACAGACATTAAAATGCAAACATAAATAAATCTCGATCCATCCATTCATCAAAAACCCCCTCCGAGGGTGCAAAAGTGCATGTTCTGAGGACAAGTTTTTTGACAGATTTCCGGACCCTTCTCCAAATGCCATGAGAAGGGTTAAATAGTACTAACTAATTAATCTTAATTACACAAATTTAGGGAACGGCTTCAAATGACCACCCTTTTACTAAAAGAAAATTTATTTCTAAAAATCAAATCTAATTTCTAACCGTTTCTGTATCTGCTCCTTAGTGCTGTAAGCAATGCACTGTTCGCCCTGAAAGAGTCGGCTGGTTGTCCTTTCCTTTTGTTCGAGCTTGAAAATTAGAAATAACAAGAGCTGGCACCTCTTTCTGACAGACTAGAAGATATTTTCGAAAACCTTTCTCTAGCTGGGTGTATTCGCTGTGCGTATACTTAGTACAACCCAAGTTCCTTTCGAACTGATTTTGCTGTTGCTATTTCGGTTTCCGGTCGTGCAAATGACTCAATGAGTTAGGAGTCGCGTTGTCCAGACAATCCCCTGTATCGAGAATTGCTTTCGTTCTTTGTTCCAGGATTTTCTTGAGCATCCTCCTTCTTTTGCGTTTCTCTTTTTGCTTTACCCAGTCTGAGCTTCAAGATCTTTTGCAAACACACTGCTTTTGTGCGCCTTTGACTCTGAGTCTTAGATAGTCTATTTTCATCAGCGCCTGTTGGGTGATACTCTGGAATCCGCGGTCCTGCTGCATGCGGCATCCATTTGTGGAGGCATCTTCTCTCTGTTACCCCATTGGCGCTTTCCTCTTTTCCTTAGATGTTTCCTGCATATAGATTTATATCAGTTACATGTCTTGCAGTTTACGCAAAGAAGAAGAGAAATGACGAAAAGATTGACATGAAAGCATTATGTTCTAATGAATGCGTAATTCTGACACTCATCATGATTTGACTCTTCGAAAAACGCGATACAATCATTCTTGGATACTGAAGCATGTGATCATTAATTTCCCTTAAGGTGCGTGCTCAATCTTGGGTCTACCGTTTATGTCGGAGAATTCTTGCGATCAGTCCTTTCTGCGATTGGAATCGCAGTATCGAGGTCTGCGACGTCAATAAGTGTTATCGCAAATTGCCGATATTGCAGATCGCAGTTTTGTATGATCGCAGATCGCAGATCGCAAGATCGCAAGATCGCAAGGTTTTCGCTTTATCACTCTGTGTTGCTTATGCGACATTGCGACGTGCGACGTCGCATATCGGCTGTCGGTGATTCCTTAGGTTTTCCCTTTTTGAGTGCTTTTAATGCACGCGACGCGATGGGTTCTCGCGTCGCTCTTTTTCAGTGTATTTATGCGCTTTGGGAAAACACTTCTCTCTACCTTTGCGACGCGATATAGCTCTTAGGGAGTTAATACAAAATATTTTTTAAACAAAATATTTTTTGGATTTTTGGTTAAGGGTCCCCCTTTTCTTGATGTTATTACTAATATCAAACAAAGAGGGGGGTTGTTGGTGACCACAACAATAACTTATTTAGCTCAGTTTTTAACTGATTTTCTAAATTTGGGTGGATTTTTCTGAGTTTCTGTTGGACAGGTTTTTCGTTGTCAATCATAGGGATAGTATGTTGAATGATAGAAGTGTCGTATGTCTTTAGCTCATCGTAATTCCAGGAAAAAACATTTTTGTATTGTCTCAAAGGACGAATATATGCTAGTTTTTCTTTAGGGGCTAGGCCGTGGCCTAGATTAACGTTTTGTGGTTTATCATCAGTTCCTAGGTTTACTAATTCATAGTTCAGAGTTGAACTGTAGAGCTTAGAATTGGTATAGCATTATCAAACCGACTTTTCAAATCGTATAAGTCTTCCAACTTAACCACCGATTTAGGTATAGCATTATCAGTGTTATCTTGTTCTATTTGTCGATCGTGATGGTCTTCTTCAATTATCTGATTGGAGTAGGATCCTTCAGAAGTGAGGAAATTTACAATATCAGGATCGTCATTGAATACTCTCCAATTTGTAATATTGTCAGGGATGGACGGTCTAAAGATTAATTCTATTGAGAATCTATCAGGACTAAAATCTTCGGAGGGAATAAGTCTAGAGGCTACGTTAGCTAAAAGGTCTGCGTTCGCGTTTTGGAGTCTTGGGATTGACGAAATATTGAATGCTATGAAATGCTCAGTCAGATCTTGTACTAAAGATTGATAGTGTTTCAAATGACCTGATAGGCAATGTATGGTGTTATGTACCTGTTTGACGACAATCTCAGAGTCTCCAAAGACTTGAAGACACTTGATGTTCAGCCCGATTGCTTTGTATAGGCCTTGCACCAAGGCCTCATATTCCGCTGTATTTTTTGTGCAATCGAATTCAAGTCTGCACGTAAGTATGGTCTTATTTCCTTCTGGACTAATCAGAACGCATCCTGCTCCTGCTCCTTCGTTAGATTTAGAGCCATCAAAATATAATTTCCAAAACAAAGATGTATTTACAGGTTTATCTACAAAATTAACACACTTTGAATTATCAGTTTGGGAGAAGTTTTCGACTTGGGACAAAACTGAATTTTGTAAGTAAGGTGATGTATGAGCATTGAAATTGCCGAGGAAAGAATCTACCGAGTAATTGCCTATGATACTGTTGTTATATGCTATTGCTTCATTTTCTCCCCCCAATTCCGTTACTATGTACTTCTGGTGCAAATCTCGTTCAACCTTTATTTGATTCGGTTTACCATTGTAGGGTAACCACATGTGCGACGAGTCGGTTGAGAAGTATCCATGGAGCTTTTCGGACCAATCCCTGCTAAGAATTAAGCCATAGAATTATGGGATATCAGCTACTAGAATGTCAATAACCTGATATACCTTCGGGTTAGACGACAATCTTATGGTCACTTGATTAAGTTCACCAATCACTTCGACTTGGGATCGATCAAGCTGAACTATGCGCACTACGGATTTTTGTGGTTGAACATTCAACTTGGCACATATTGATCTGGGTAAAATATTCGTTGAAGCACCAGAATCTACTAAACAATTGTGCACATTTTTATTGAAAATTTCTTAGGTGAGAAGAAAAGGGGGAGTGTGAGACCTTGATCTTCCTCCAATCAAGGCGATGTCATTTGGATCAATCTTATTAATCGTGTTGGTTGGAGGTCTTCCCATGTTGTGGGAAGCTACAGCTATAGGCAAAGTTGTAGTAGGTACGGCATGTAATTCTTTCATCATTATCTTCTGTTGATGTTTCAATTTGCTCAATTCATAAAGAGTGATATTAGCCCTATTCTTTTTCATGTCATCAATAATATTGTATTCCATTTCATCCGACACTATCAGTTTTCTTGATGGAGGTGTTTGATCTGGTTGGACTGGGCTAGATTGAGTCGCTTTAGCGGTCGTTTTCTTTGTTGTGACTTTATCTTTTGCTGCAAGGCTTGCGCCCTTCTGCTTAGGGGTAGTTTGGGGAGGATCAAGTTGATTTTTGCTTCGTGTGCTAATCGGAAATGCTTCTTGATCTTCTTCTTGTGGGAGGATGAAATCCCACATTCCTTGTAGTTCCACAACTTCTTCATCATCGGTCTGCCCTTCAGTGGTACTCTCTTCTTCTTCCTCTTCTTCGGATTCGACATTTGAGATAGCGTTGGGTGGTTTCACATCCATTGAAGGGCCTCTTTTAAAAGCTCTGTAGGGTTTTTTTGAAGAAGTTTCTGCTACTTGTTTTTTTATGTCAATCATCTCATTAGACATGGTCTTTAATACTTTTTGCAATCCTTCCAAATCGAAAGGATCTTTCATTTGTTTCTTCTTGGAGTCTTCCTTGAAGGTGACTTTTTTAGATTTGCATTCCTCTATCGCAAATCTCTTTTCTAGGGCTACTACGCATTTCTCTACTGCTATCGCCTCTGTCAGGTTTTCAACTAAGGTTGTTTTATTCGCCTTATCCACGAAGATTGCTAAGTTTGATGGTAAGGCCGTAATATACCATTCACATCGTACTTCTTCGCTGGGTTGGGAAGAAGTGGGAATTTTGTTGAGGATTTTATTGAACCGTAAATTGAAATCTTTGATGGGTTCTCTAGCCTCGGCTTTAAGATTGGATAGGTCATTGATTAACGTTGCCGTTGATCTATCATCACCAAACTTGGTAAGGAATTGACTTTGAAAAATGTCCCAACTTGTGATAGACCCGAAAGGTAATGAAAAGTACCATGACCCGGCTGTTCCTTGCATTGTATATGGAAAAAGCCGGACAACATCATCCTTGTTGGTAACTCCGTTGATATTGACAGAAAGCATGAAATTGTTAATGTGGTCTTTAGCTAGCATGCCTGCTTCTGGATTGAATTTGGGTAGCCATTTCTCACGATGGGCCGGTATTTGGCTCAGGGGCGGAGGCATTAAAACTGCCCCAGGATTGTTCCATGGAGACTGGGCCATTGTTGAGTTGTTGGTAAATGAAAGTGCAGAGGATCATCCCTGAGGCTGGGAAGATGAAGATATTATGATCTTAGACGATTGAAGAAGACGGGTTGTGGAAGATGGATGAGTGGTTTGGAATGAAGATGTGGGTGGCTGACTTCGCGGTGAGGGAGTTGAAATGGACGATGTAGATGAAAGAGTCACACTGTCAGACTCTGGTGGTGTTTTCCTTGCTCTTTTCCTGGTGGGGAGTGGGAATTCAGTTGGCTGGATGCCAAATTTTTCACTCTTTAATCTGGTCAGGGGATGAGCAGGATTGTACTGCGAAGTCACGCTACTTTGAGATTTATCAGACCTCTGTGTAAAAATAGAAAATCCCTAGAGTTTGCGAATCAGGGTTTGAACTTCAGGGGGTTCAATGGTAGATTGGTCTAAAATGTTAGGCTATGTAGCAGCGGTTAATACTCGAGCGACTTCTGATTCTGGATTTAAACATACTGGGGAAGTCGGGGGAGTTGATGAGGGTGATTTACTCTCAGAATGGTATTTAGATTTTGATTTAGGTGCCATTCATAGTTCGGGCCCTCCTTCTAGCGCCAAATATGTTGAAGCCCCGAAAATCGGGTCGACAACAAGGGGGATACCCACCCGGTCCGGACCTTGGTTGGCAGCTCCTTATCCGTTTGGTATAGTGGGTCTGACTGGGGATAATGGGACTAGTTTCCCAATTTAAGGGTGTGTGTGTGTGTAGAGTTGGATGATGCTAATCTAAGAGTACTTAAATCTAATTTGATTCAAACTTCTAAACTAACTCTATGCTATTGTAATCTAATGAGAAACAACACATCTAATCTACGCTAACCCTGGGTGAATTTCTTCTATTATGCGATCTAAAGACATTTCAAACAATAACTGGTAATAAAGATCATTCAGCTATCATAAGAATAGAAATCAATTAAGATAAACCACTTTGCATAAAAAGTTAGGCAAAACAATTGTGAACAGCATATCGCATAATAAGTTATTCATATATCAAACATAAACAAATGACTCCACCGTACAAAAGTGCCAAATGGTAACTCATGCATTCATGCAGTAACATATAAACAACTAAAAACTGTATATCACTTTAAGAATATAAACAGAAACAGTCAAGAGATAAAAGTACCATTTATGACTGGTTCCACTCATAAGCTTCAAGCAACAATGATTTATCTCTCCTTGCTCTAACATCTACTAAGAGTACAAAAGTGCAACATCAGTAGCAGATATCAAATACAAACATTAATAAACCTTGATCCATCCATTCATCAAAACCCCCTCCGAGGGTGCAAAAGTACATGTTCTGAGGACACGTTTTTTGACAAATTTCTGGACCCTTCTCTAAATGCATGAGAAGGGTTTAAATACTGCTAACTAATTAACTTAATTACATAAATTTAGGATACGGTTTTAAATGACCGCCCTTTTGCTAAAGCAAAACTATTTCTAAAAATTGAATCTAATTCCTAACCATTTCTGTATTTTCTCCATAGTGCTGCAAGCATGCAACATTCGCCTAGGAAGAGTCGGTTGGTCACCTTCTGCTTTCGTTTGAGCTATGAAAATAGAAATAACAAGCGCTGGCACCACTTTCTGGTAAACTAGAAGATATTTTCGAGAATCTTCCTCTGGCTGGGTGTATTCACTACGTGTATACTTGGTAATAACCCAAATTTCTCTCAAACTGATTCTGCTTTTGCTATTTCGGTTTCCGGCCTTGCGAATGACTGAATAAGTTAGGGACTTTTCTCTCTGAACAATTTTCTGCATCGAAAATTGCCTCCGTTCTTTGTTCTGGGATTTTCTGGTGCGTTTTCCTTCTTTAGCGCCTTTTTTCTTTTTGCTTTACCCAGCATAAGCTTCAGGATATTTTGTAAACATGTTGCTTTTGTGCGCTTTTGACTCTGGGCGTTGGATGGCCTATTGACATCAGCATCTGTTGAGTGATACTCTAGAATCTGTGGTCCTATTGCATGCGGCATCCGTTTCTGAAGGGATCTCTTCTTTGTTCTCCAAGCATTGACGCTTTCCCCTTTTCCTTAGATGTTTCCTGCACATTGCTTCATGTTATTTCCTGTCTTACAGTTTACGCAAAGGAAGAGAGTAATGATAATAAATATTGACATGAAAGCTTTAAGTTCTTATGAATGCATAATCATGACACCCATAACTAACTGACTCTTCGAAAAACACAAAACTGTCCTTCTTGAATACTTTGGTGTAAAATCATTAATTTCTTTTAAGGTGTGCGCCCAATTTTGGTTTACGGACAGCTTTCCTTGAATACTGTGCCGAGGAAAATTTACGATGGGTGATTTCTGCGACTTGCATCGCAGCATCGCGGATCGCGTCATTGAGATGTGTCATCGCAGAAATTCATGATCGCATTTATCGCAAATCGCATTCATCGCAGATCGCGGATCGCGCTTAGTCATTCAATCATTGTGTGCTGCTTACGTGATGTTGCGATATGTGACGTCGCATATCGGTCGTCGGAGATTTCTTAAGATTTTTCTTTTAAGAGCGCTTCATAATGTATGCGATGCGATGAATTTCGCGTCGCTTCTTCGTAGTTTATTATGCTCATAAGAAAATGTTTTATTCTCTTCTTGCGATGCGATACAGTTTTAAGGAGTTGAAATACAAAAATTTTCATAAAATGTTTTTTGGATTTTTTATTAAGGGTCCCGATTTTCTTGGTGTTATTGCTAATACCAAACAAAGAGGGGGTTGTTGGTGGCCACAACATGAAGTAAATAAGGAGTTTGTTTTATCTAGAGATGTAATTTTTCTTGAATCATCCAAAACTGACAATGTTGTTGAGCGGCAACTTGATTGCTTGGATAGATTCACAAAAGCAAAATCATTTCAAGAATTTGATAATCAGATTCCACATCTTGAAGGGGGGATTCCTATACTAGATCAACATGTGGAATATTCTTCTGAAGAACACTCTCCCTCACATGAAACTCCAACAACGCATGATGCTTTAAGTGATGTGATTGATAGAAGAGACTCAATCTTGATTTAGTCCCAACTCAACCAACAGAGCAGCCTGGACCATCTAAAAAAGGTCCCCCAAAGTGGCTGACAAAGACACTTGAAAGTGTTCATCCTGATGAGGTTGGAAAGACAAGAACTAGAAATTCAAACTGGCAAAATGGAGGTGATGTGGATGACTCTAATTCACATGTTGATATGGATGTTTCTTATGATTGTGAATTGAACTTGTCTATAGATTTTGAACCAACTTCCTTCAAAGAAGCTACTTCTCATGATGAATGGAAAGAAGCAATGCAAAAGGAGTATGATGCCCTCATAAAGAATGAAACTTGGAAGCTGGTCGATCCTCCATTAGGAACCAAACCAATTGGCTGCAAGTGGGTCTACAAGAACAAGTATAAAGCTGATGGCTCACTTGACAAGCACAAAGCTAGGCTTGTGGCAAAAGGTTTTTCGTAGAAGGAAGGGGTCGATTATGAGGAGACTTTTTCCCCCACAGTAAAATGGGCTACCATCGGGACACTATTTGCACTAGCAGCTCAGAACGGTTGGAAAGTCCATCAAATGGATGTAAAAATTACTTTCTTAAATGGAGATCTAAAAGAAAATGTTTTTATGTCTCAGCCTGAAGGATTTGCTATGAAAGGACATGAAAATAAAGTATGCAAACTTATGAAGTCCTTGTATGGCCTCAAACAAGCACCGCGAGCCTGGTATGAAAAACTAACTGAGCATCTTCTGAAACTCAATTTCAAACATTATGATCTTGATGGTGCAACTTTATTTGTCAAGAAAGTTGGCAAAACAGTTGTATATCTTGTGGTATATGTAGATGATCTTTTGATGATAGGGAACAATGAAAGCTACATTGCATCCATAAAGAAGGAATTGGGGAAAGGTTTTGAAATGATTGATTTGGGCTATGTTCATTACTATCTTGGCATTGAAGTAGCCCAACATCCGAAGTCCATATTTCTTTCTCAAAAGAAATACATTGGAGATCTATTGAATAGGTTTGGCATGACAAAATGCAATCCTCTTACTAATCCAATGGAAAAAAGCTTAAAGCTCACATCTATTGAAGGAAAAGAATTTTAGGACGCAACAAAGTATAGATAGCTTGTAGGAAGTCTCAACTACCTAACTACTACCAGACCAGACATTTCGTTTGCTGTTGGAATCCTCTCCAGGTTTATGAAAAAGCCTTGTGAGGGACATTGGTCTCCTACAAAAAGAGTTCTAAGGTACTTGAAGGGAACTCAAGACTTTGGAATCAAGTATACACAGGTGGACGACTTCAGCTTGATTGGAGACTCTGATTCAGACTTCGATGTAGACAAAGAAACTGGGGTATCTACTTCAGGATATGCTATGAGTCTTGGATCAGGAGCTGTCTCATGGAGATCACGCAAACAATCAATTCCAGCATATTCCACAACAGAAGCAGAATACGTGGCAGCAGCTGAAGCAAAAAAAAAAAATTGTGTGGCTTAGGAAAATTATTGAAGATTTGCAAGTAAAACAAGTACAATCAACTCCACTCATGATTGATAATACCTTTGCAATAAAATTGGCCAAGAACCCAAAGTTCCATGATCGAACAAAGCACATCAGTACTAAATATCATCTGATTCGACATCATGTTGAGGCCAAAACAATCCATCTCCATCATTGTTCCACAAATGAGCAAATTGCAGACATCTTCACCAAAGCGCTTAGAACCGAAAAGCTTGAACGATTCAGAATGATGCTTGGACTCACCAACCTCCCTTCAGATTAAGGGGGCGAATTTTGACACCTAATCCTCATGATTGGGTGAATATAACGTAAATAGATAAATAAATAATATGAACAGTCATCGAGAGATGAACTGAACAGTCTCTCCCTCATGTATTTAATGAAGACCTACCTGAAGGATTAAACATGAATCAATTTTTGGTTGAGGAGTTACTACCTGGCCTGACAAGTTTCTTAAGTTCCATACTTGGTAGTTATCATACTTTAAGGGGTTCATTTGGGTGATACTTAGGCTTTTATATGGAACACTCCTCTCTTGGTAGTCTAAAATGGAAAACAATAAATATGAAATCAACCATTAAGCATTGATTTAATTAACCCTTTTAATTTTAATTTTTTTAAGGGAAGAAATTTCTTTATCACCACCTTCCTCCTCTCTAATATGATATTTAATATATTCACCATTATTGGTATAAAATCATAAAATTTATTGTGAAGAGTTATTTTTCAAAGGCTTTTTGGGAGGTTCTTATGGTACATTTCACGCAGTACATGTGAAAATATTTGAAAATTATAAAATATCACTTGTTATGCATTTTACTTGGTATGTAATGCAACTTTATTATGAATAATTATAGTGTTTCTATTATGTACGAGAAGCATTGGACTTGTTAATTGTTCGTCAATGTTCATTACACCTTATTTTATGCCATTTCACTTCAAAATTTTAATCAAAGTGGTCGGAGTTTGTTGTTGATATATTTGAGCACCGAACTGACTTGGCATGATACATATTCTTGGATCCATTTCTCTTCATGCCATTGGATTATTTTTTATGGAGGTCTTTGGTTGGTGAAGCCTAATTTTTTCTTGGTTAGATGTCTGTGTTGGTTGGATTTATGGACTTCTCACATGTTCTTGCCTTGAATTTTATCACATCTTAATCATTCTTTTGATTTGTTTGGAACATGTGATCTCATCATGACGTGGTTATGGTATATATGTGTGTGAGATATTATCTTGGATGTGATGCCCATATTATTCTTAGATGATGATTCTATCCCCCAAGGGGTCAGAGAATGGTGTTAGGAGGTAGATATTTCATGATGTGTAATGTAGCAAAGCTAATTTGTGCCAATTAATTCCAAAAATTCACTAAATTATCTTTGGAAACTTTCTTGGAAACGTTGGTATGCAAAATTGTCAGAGAATTTAGGAGAATACTAAAGTAAACAATTCCACACTTCATGACATATTTTGTAAAATATTTAGAGAAATGTCAACAACAAAGGTGAGGGGCCAATTGAATTTTATTTGGAATAGATCCTCAGTTTTTACAATCATTTTGGAGTAGAACCGAAACTTGTTTTACTGACAAAGGTGAGAAAATACAATAGTGTGTTGACAATACAAGCCTAGGAAATTTGTTTTCTCCTGGAATAATATGCTACAACAATTATGTTGATTGATATCCCATTGAAATGATGATCTTCAGCCCACTTCCAAATTGAATTCGGTCTTGATAGAGGAAATGATTGCATATAAATGAGCCTGGCATCTAAGAGAGTGCACTTGGCTGCTCTCAAACTGATATGAGGATGTTTGACATGTGCTCAAAATAATTTCAATTTCCCTCATATAATTAAGCTTCAAACTTGGAACTCTCTTCTAGGAAATATGTGTGTCTTCTAAAGGAGAGATTGTCTCTCTTTTCTAGGTGAATTCATCCCTCTTTATTCAGCCTCAATGGTGACAACAAATTATCATGAAATCCATCTTCCTTCCTTAATCTTTAG
The DNA here is from genome assembly GCA_031772625.1 of Pinus tabuliformis. Lineage (NCBI taxonomy): Eukaryota > Viridiplantae > Streptophyta > Pinopsida > Pinales > Pinaceae > Pinus > Pinus tabuliformis. The sequence continues at coordinate 896,134,197 of CM062815.1, forward strand.
AGGTCTAGAATACCCTTTTTGATCCAATCTTCAAGCAGAATGAGTAGAAAAGGAAAATTTCAACTCAGCCTTAAAATTTTGCACAATTCCTTTGTACCAATCAAGCCTAAAATAATTTGACCCTTACAATAGATATATCAGCTACAAACACAACCCTTCCAAGTGACTAACTCGGTCCCCTAGAGAGAAGAAATTTGGCCTTCTAATGGATAACTAATTCTTCAGGGGATATGCCTCTTCTATCAACTTATAGGATTAGAAATGGAATGGCACAAGAACCCAAGTCGGTCATTGGAATAGAGAAATAATTGAACATTCTACAATTATGTGGGGACAATACAATTTGATCTCCCTTATTTCTCAATTATTATGAAGAAGATGTTGCTTATTCCCCTTTTAATATTGCTTCAATTTAAGGAATTTCGATAGCTCGACACCTTGAGATAATAGGGATCTCATCCTCCAGAAGGGAATAATATTATCTCAAAAACTTTCACCTCTTAATAAAGTGATCTGGGTAGCAACTCGACCCATTATGGTTAACACAACAGGATTTTTGCCTCTTGAAAGAATATGGATCATTGAAATATTCAACCTTCGGGAAGAAATCACCTCCTACAAAATTGAACAACAAGCCCTCCAATGACCCTACAACAAATATGACAAGGAAATATGGGAAATGTGTGAATGTCCAACTAGGGTGGAAAAGATTCCATAGAAATTGGATAAGATGGCTAGGATAACAATGGGATTCGATCGAAACTAGGCTAAACGTCCACCAAAATTGGATGAGATAGCTAGGGTGGAAATGGAATTCTACCAAACTAGAATGAGGACTTCCCTCGGAATACTCGATGGAGGAACTTGCTTGAGCTAAAAATAAATAAAAAATATATCACCGAGAATAAAATGATGAAGAATTTCCTCCTATTATGCTTTTATAAGACTTTGTTGAACTTTCTCACTTATCTACACCTCCTTTTTATTATATCAGTTTTCTTTCTTATTAGTAATATTAATAATATCAAAATGGCGCAAAATGCTACAATTTTTCCATGGTCCCTTTGATAATTTTATCCTCTCTCTAACTTGTAGGAGACAATTACACAAGAGGAAATAATAACTCCAAACCCAAAAAATGGGGAACATTATAGTCTTCCCCACCCAAAATTGCTTGTCCTCAAGCAATTTGAGCCATAGATGTGGCAATATCTGCTCATTTTTTTTTACCTTTCCTTGCCCTATGTATTTGAATGTCTGAAATAAATATGTTACTGCCTCATATATGTATTTCACCTTGTAGATTACATTTCTTTCAGAGCTTTCTTCTACAATGGTACAACCTTAGTATTTTCATCAACTATAGTTGCTTCATTTTTTAGTTTTATCTGTTGGTTCATATTTGTGTTAATGAGAACTCGCTCATCACTAAGAGTGGAACCAACATATGATAGTGAATGTATTTCCATTCATCGAAACTTGAAGTGGTATTTGTAAACAAGACCTCATCCACAGGTATTTCCCAATTGAATGGTTACAAATGCCTCCAATATCCATGCAGACAACAAGATAACATTTTTAAGACATGGAAAATTTTAACAGTCAGTCATAAACATTCCACCTACATTCTCCTTCTTGAGTGCCATATTATTCTCTTGGAAGTCTTGACAACGTGGAATGATCTCTCCAATGGTATGGTGATCATCTCCTCCTACTTTAGGGGCTTAAAAGAGAAAAGTTTCATTGCCTTAGAAATCTTTTCCTTATGCCATTTTTTATTTAGAAAGCAAGTTGTCAGTTGTTGTAAGCATGTCACCAAAACCTTGTGTTGACTCTTTGAACCTATACCCACTTCTTTCATGTCACATTCCATCATGGCATGAGGGTATGGCCTCCAAAGTTTATATCCCAAAGCATCATATCCATAACAATTTCCTCATCCACGTTTGTTGGACCAAACCATGTTTTCATCTTTTGCAATGTAGCAATAATTTGGTAATATTTTAATGCAATCATGCATAGTTACATGAGTTCCAATTATGGCCTTAACCATGTAATTTAGCAAGTTAGCTTCACTCAAAAGTGTTGGTGATATTGTGATACTCACATAAAATATCAATCATTTTAGAACAAACTAGTTTTTCTCTTTCTTTTTACAAATACTAGGGACAATAAAATGTAGGGTCGCAAATATTGTTACCAAGAAAACTATCCATTTTTGGCGATAAAGGGTAGTATCCATGAAATTACCAACTAGAGAAAGTGTATTAATGGCCTCATCTAGGTGGTATGTTATAGTGTGTCATGAACAAACATGACCCCCACCTTCAAGTAGTGCCATAGCAACACCAACAATGTGGATAGGGTTATGAACAAGGGTGGTATATTCCTATAAAACTCATAAACCAATTATACACCAACTCGCATGTAGATTTTGTAGGAGGAAAGGCTGAGATTTCTATTGGATCTTGAGTATTCAAGATAAATATGCATAAGCCAAAATCATTTTTGAAAATGTCAACAAGGCACAGTGAATCAAGAAGCTCGTGACCCTTTGTGTTACAGTTGTCTTGAGATACTTCAAGATGCAAGGTTCCTTTAAGAAAATCATGGTCCTCTAATGTTACTGATTCTTCCAAACACCTACTACTAAGAGGATTAGAAAATTTATCCAAATATGAAAAGCTTCGTGTATCTAGCAGAAAACTTCTGGGAGTTGGAGCTTCCTTTGAGGTAGGAGCTTCTTGTAGGTTGGAGCCTACAACAATATGATGTAATAAGGAGTAACATCTTGCCTTCACATCACTTTCAGCCTAAAGTTGATTCTTTTCTCCCTTTGGGGTTTTCACTTATATTTCATGTCTTCGTGTGTTTAATTATTGTCTGTTATGGGAACATGGAATGCTTTGAATTCTTGGTAAACAAATATGCAAACCTCTCTCCTTGAAATCTGCAAAAGGTATTCAATAATTATTGAGCACAAATATAAATCATTAACTGCATAAGAAGAAAATTAAGTTGGGAAAAAAAAAGAAAATTAAATTACTCATTCACCTCCCCTTTCAGTAATTCTCAATCATAAATATCAATTGGTATTAGAGCCAAGTTCCTTCAGTAATAGTCTAACAACTAGAAGGAGGTCCTAAGTTAGTAAAATGTCTAGTCCATAAGGATGGTCAACAAATAAGGCCCCTTTATTTACTATGGCTTTTGGAAATTAAGAATGAAGACATATTTAATGTATCTAGGAATAGAATTATGGTATGTTATCTTGATGGGGTATGAAGAACCAAAGGAAACAACTAGTAACAAAGATGCATAACTGAATTTTATAGCCAATGAAAAAGCTATGAATGCACTTATGAGCAGTTTATGTGAGTCTAAATTTATCAAAGTAATGCATTGTGAAACAGCTAAAAATATTTTGGATAAATTAGAAAATATTAATGAAGGAGATAAAAAGGTGAAGATGTCCAAATTACAAGTGTAGAGAACCCAGTTTAAACGAATGAAGATGAAGATATAGATAAATTCTTTTTAAGAGTTGATGAAGTTGTAAATATCATGTTGGGTCTAGGAGAAAAAATCAATAAAAGTATAATAGTTAAAAAAAAATTGAGGTCATTACCTTCTAAATTCAATCTTAAGGTTTCATCTATAGAAGAAACAACAAACTTTGAGACTTTTAACAGAGATCAACTACATGGCTCTTTGACAGCACATGAGATGAGAATTCCAGGAGGGATGGCAACCAGTAGAGAGGAAACTTTCAAGGTATACAAGGGCATAGAAGAAAATGAGCAGTCATGCTCAGGTTCTGATAAAGAAGAAGAAAAATGCGTCAGAAGGTTGAAGAAAGGCACATGTAAGTATAAAGGAAAACTTCCATTTGAGTGTTTTAATTGTGGAAGAGTGGATTGTGCATCAAAATGCCCTTTTAAGAATGGGGAAAATTAGCTTAAAGGGAAACAGAGGAACAAGTCTAACAAAATGCACAAAGAGAGAAAATTCAAAATAAAAACTTTCTATGCTCAAGAAGATAGTAGTGAATATGAAATTTTTAATGAATCGTCTAGCGAATATGGAACCAGTGAATTTCTATTGATGGCCTTAGAAGAACTTGAAAAGGATTTCTAGGAATATGAAAAAGAAGAGGAAGGTTAGATAGACCTTGAGGGGGGGTTAATTTGTTCCCTAGATGAAATAGGAAGGCTTAAACTAAAGAATAGAAAGCAGAAAGAGATCTTATTAAAATATGTAAAGGAAGAACTAAATTCAGAAGACATTATCAAGTTGAAAGTTGAACTTCAAGAAGCAAATAAGGTGGAAGACATTTTAATGCAACAGATAAAAGATAAAAAGTAGGAGCGTGAAATATTGGAGGAAGAGGTGGTATGTCTAAAGAAAAAATAGAGAAGGCTCAAACTGAACTAAACATAAATATTTAGCAGATAAAAGGATCTTAAAAACTGGATGTTATATTGAATTCTCAAAGGTCGCCACTCATAAAGACTGGGTTATGTTATGAAGGAGAATCCAATAAATCTAAGGAATATGGTAGAAGGACAATCACCTTTGTAAAAGTTGCTAAGGGAGAGGATGAAAACTCACATCAATCTAACAAAGAAAATATGATAAACACTTAAATATCAAGTGAAAAACTACAAAGGAACATTTTCGGTAAGTAAAGAAGGAAAAAGAAATGGAAAATCAAACAACAATCTATTGGAAAACTCACTTCTTTAGGTAACAAGATTATCGAATGTCAAGATGGTTAGATTCTCAAGCAACATCCACTACCATGTACAAATATTTGTTTTATGGATATTGTTATTGCTATAAAAATTTTGGACATAAAGTTATAAACTATAGAGCTTATGCCAAAAGAATTGATTTTGGAAATTTTAAGATGAAAAAGAATGGATTCACAAATGTTAAAAAAAAATATGAATCTTGACAAAAATGCATTTTCTCCTCTCCTTGAAATCACTGAATGTTTCTATTGCCACAACTTTGGGCACAAGTCATATGAATGTCATCTTAAAGACAATATATTAACATCTTAAAATATGCATAAAACAATTGGATGCATGCAATGGAGAAAGAAGGTAGAAGAAAAAAAACCTTACAAGTGTGACGTAGTTTTGTACTCTCAAGATCAAAATAATAAATTGTATGTGGAAAGTGGTTGATCTAGACATATGACAAAAGATAAAAGCAATTTTGTTTCCCTAAATGAAAATAAAATTGGAAATGTCACATTCGGTAATGATGGAGTAAGAAGAATTAGAAGAAAGGGTACAGTCAATCTAAATAACTAAAGAGGAAAGGATCAAGATGTAATGTTTGTAGATGGTTTAAAACATAACTTGTTGAGTGTAAGTTAGATGTATGACAAAGGTTATGCTATTCTTTTTAGAGCTCAAGACTGTGAAATTAGGTTAACATCTACAGGGAAGGTTTTGGCTAAAGGAGTTCGAAGTGAGAATAATATATACATCTTGAAAGAAGAGAATAGGAATGCTACATCAGAAAAAAAAAGATGAATCCTGGCTATGGCATAGGAGATTGGGGAATATTAACTTCGATCACATCATCAAAATTAGTAAAAAGAAATATGTCAAAGATCTACCAACAATAAATAAGCCTCAAAACACTATCTGCAAGTCATGTCAAATGGGAAAACAAATGTGAACATCATTCAATGTCAAAGATAAACTATCAAGTAGTAAGCCCTTGCAGCTAGTTCATATGGATCTATGTGGACATTCCAGAATAGAAGCACCAGGAGGAGAACAATATTTCATGTTGGTAATTGATGACTATTCAAGATTGGCTTGGGTGGCAGTTCTCACAATAAGCCAGCAACATTTGAGAAATTTAAAACATTTAAGGAATTGGCAGAAAATCAAACAGGGTGCAAGATAAAGTGCATAAGGTCAGAAAAAGGAGGTGAATTTACATCAAATGAGTTTGCAGACCTATGTAATGAATTTGGGATAAAACAACAATCTACTATTGCAGACACACCACAATAGAATGGAGTTGCAGAGAGACAAAACATGTATAATTCAGTAAATAGGCAGAGCCATAATGTAATAAATAAACATTGCTCACACCTATTGGGCAGAAGCAATGCATAAAATAGTACATATTCTCAATAAGGCACATCTTAGACCAAACTGGGATAAGACACCTTATGAACTATGGCATGAGAAACCATCAAAAATCAAACATTTTAAAGTATTCAGAAGTAAATGTTATATAAAAAATAATGATGAAAAGCTAGGAAAGTTTGATGCTCGATCTGATGAACGAATATTTTTTGGATATTAATAAAAATGTAAGGGATACAAGTGTTATAATAAAATACTGCATAAGATTCTGGAATGCATAGCTATAAAGGTTGATGAAGAGATACCCGGCAAGAACAAGAGCATAAGTTTTATCAATCCTCCAAATCATCATCATCATATCAGTAAGGAGAATGAAGTACAAGATGAAGAATTAGAAGACGCTGAGACTCATTCAAAACGACCTTCAATACACACTCAAAAGAATCACCTTGAAAATCAAATTATTGGAGATAAAAGTGAAGGAGTACAAAAAAGGAGGCAACTAGTGTAAAACTTTGAGCAAGTTCATATAGCCAGGTTGTCACAAATAAAGCCAATGAAATTTTAAGAGGAAAGTAAAAACAAAATTTGGATTGATGCTATGAACAAGGAGTTAGACCAAATTTAGAAGAAAAAGACTTGGGAACTAACACCAAGACCTATTGGAAAGAATATCATTGGCACAAAATGGGTATTCAAAAATAAGATGAATGAGTGGGGTGAAGTTGTTAGAAACAAAGGTAGACTCATGTATAATGGCTACTCACAAGTAGAAGGACTTTATTATAGAGAGACCTTTGCCCCAGTTGCAAGATTGGAGGAATTTAGGATGTTTTTGGCCTTTGCACGCTACAATGATTTAAAGGCATATCAAATCGATATGAAGTCTGCTTTCCTAAATGGTGACCTTGAGGAAGAAGTCTATATGGAACAACCTAAAGGTTTCTCATTGAGATATAAGCCTAATTATGTATGCAGGTTAAAGAAAGTAGTATATGGTTTTAAAAAAACACCACGGGCATGGTATTGTAGACTGGAAAAGTACCTTCAAATACAGGGGTTCAAGAGAGGATGACTTGATAGTAATCTATACATAAAGTTTGATGAAGATGTGTTACTGATTATAGTTGGTACGTGGATGATATTATGTTTGGCAGCAATAAACATCATCTAGTAGAATGGTTTTTGCAATAGATGAAGGTCGAGTTTAAAATTTCTATAATTGGAGAACTTACCTTCTACCTAGGGATCCAAATCCTACAAAACCCTGGATGCATATTCGTTTCTCAATAGAAATATCTAATACATATGTTGAAAATATTCCAAATGGAAGATTTTAAACCTGTCTCAACCCCCATGACAATGGGATGTAAGCTATGTGCAGATGATGAATCACCTGATGTGGATCAAAATATATATAGATCTATTATAGGAAGTCTGTTATACTAATAGCTTCTCGAACAAATATAATGTTGGCAATCAGATTAGTAGTAAGGTATCAATCAACACCCAAACAAAGCCATTTGTTAGCAAGAAAAAGAATATTTAGGTACTTGAAACGGACTACAGGCTATGGTGTATGGTATCCGAAAGCTAAGGATTTTACTTTGCCATCATACACAGATGCAGATTGGGCAAGCTATGTGGATGATAAAAAAAGTACAAGCAGTGGTGCATTCTACCTAGGAGAATCATTAGTGGCATGGTTAAGCAAAAAAGAACATTAATTTCTCTATCTACAGCATAATATGAATACATGCAACCTGTTGCACACAAGTGTTGTGGATGAAAAAAACACTACATTACATGAAGGTAAATTTTAATGAACCTATATCTATTAAATGTGACAATACAAGTGAAATAAGCATTTCAAAAAATCTTTTTCTCCATTCAAAGAGTAAACATATCCCTATAAAGTACCACTTTCTCACAGAACAAGTGGCTGAGAAAATAGTGAACATGGAGTACATACCCACAAGGGAACAAATAAAATACATATTTACAAAACCCCTTGCTAAAGAACCATTTGAATATCTGAGAAACAAGCTAGGGATAGTACCTATAGACTCTCTTCACTAATGTGACTTCAAAAGGAGAACCTAAAAGACTACAGAGTATATGAAATTGAGCACCATCTAAGGGTGATATTATAGGAGAAAGAACGAATAATGAAGAGGAACACAAATCTTATGATCATGTCAAGAATTTGAAGCAATTAAAGAAGCAACAAGAAAAGAAGCATCATCAAAGTTGTAATTCAAGTCATGTTCTCTAGGAGCTAACAACATCAATCAGGTTCACAATTCGAAAAACCTTTCTTCAATGATTTTTTTTTTCACATGTATATATTAGATGCATAAACACATAAATAAATTTTTTCAAGTAGACATAGTAATAGTACTATTAAGACAATTTTATATCTATTCAATTCATGTTGGAAGTTAAGGATAACTTATTGTATAATTGCATCATCAATTTTTCTAAAAATTCTTCATTTTCTGAATGCATCAATGTGCATTATGATGACCTCCATTAAACATCTTATGTATAAAAACCTGAGAGCCATCCAAATATAAACATGGAAGAAAAAGCAAAGGTATTGACATCAAAGCTGAGGAGCAGATCCTATTTTATTCTCTCTCTCTCTCTCTCTCTCTCTCTCTCTCTCTCTCTCTCTCACACACACACACACACACATACATGAAAAAAAAAGGAAAGGGATATTTCAATCAAGCGGAGGAGTAGACTCTATATATGTTTATGTTTGGTTTATAGATGAATTCACCATGAAGCATCATGAGATCCACATCAGGACCTTATTATTGTTAATCTCCATGTGAAGACTTCTATCTCAGCAAGTAATCAAATATTGTACCAATTTCACTGCATCACTAGGATTTCTTTAAATCCTTCAGCATTGTTATTGTGAACACTATTGTGAATGTTTGAAGAAGAAAAATGAATTTATTAAAAAAATATGAAAGTTTAGAGGAATTACAGTGAGATCATTATCCATTTCAGAAATGAAAACTGGAAATTATCCTTGCTCACCAATCACATCTCAAGCAGTGATAGACTTTTGAAGAAAATGAGACTCTCCAATATCAAATACCCTAGGAGAAAATTCTTTCAAATAAACATATTGAAGATTTCGATGAAGAAATCGGCAATAAAATTTATTGTATTGCAGAATAAGAGGAAATTTATGAAAATGTCTCTACAATTTGAAGGCCATGGATGATTGAAACACCATGCCTCACCCAATTGTAGCACTTCAACTTCATTATTATTGGTGTAAGGATTTAAATAACATTGATGCTACATGATCAAGGTGAATCTATGGAGGAAATTTTGCAAAACATCATCATCTGAGTTGAGAAAGATCAAATTCCTTCATTGAAAGAGTAAATAAAGAGCCAATACTCCTACAAAAGAGGAAATGAAATTATATAAAGAAATCATTCTCCATGTCCATACAGGATTCATAAATTAAATCTCATACATCTCATTCCAGACAAATGAGGAGACAATTAAATACATTTTTTTGTGAAACATATTCTCTACATGCATTGAGATGCAATTTCTAGGCATTCAACTCTAAGAGAATCTGGAGAACAATAAAATGTTGAATAAGAGGCTGCCAGTACATGCCATTGAAAAGGGCATCACTAAGCATTGATCATTTTCCTGAATGAAAATCTTCAAAGAAAAACAAAGGGGAGGAAATACATAAAAGATCAAGTAATCAAAGAAAGTAAGCATAAAGAAGAAAATTGGCATCCATCAAACAGAACAAAGCACTCAGAATGATTTCTATTTATCATGATAAGGTACCAATAGTGAAAAGGAAAGTAAAGCATGGAAAAAAAAGGTACGATTTTATTGCAATTATGAAGGTCAAAATTTGACAGGAGTAGAGGTGTCAGGTACAAAAAGACAACACCATACAATTGTGTGCAATAGAATAATTTTGTAGTGGAATAATTGTGTGCAGAGGAATAATTATATGTAGCGATCATATAATGGCAGCATTTCTATTGGATAAATTGTATTTGATTCCCTCAACGTTAATTACTTTGTAGCAACATTAATCATTTATTATTTAGTTACATAAGAATTAAGTTTTTTTTGTTGGCGTTGGTATGGATATTATGCATTGCCGTTGGCATTCTTAATACAGGTAGATATCAAGTTATTATGGTGCGACTACTACAACTGTGTTCAAATATTATTCTTACGTATGGATTATTGGTGCTATAATAACTTGCCATCATTCCAAAGAATGCAGTTCAAATTTCGAGGATAATTATTAAGTCTCATAACATTTCTTGTGATTTCCTAACAATGTGACTGACGACCTTCCTGAATTCATCTCCATGCTCCCATCCTTCCTTCACTGCATCAATGTTGGAAGGTGACTCACAATTTGGATTAGAAATCATTGATATGATGGTCAAGAGAATGGTTTCAATCGTGTGGACAACATCCACCGTTCACTTGGAAAATCATAGCCATTTGGATCATCACCGGGTGGGTGAAGGATAGAAATGAAAACACGTCCATCTTGATAAACATTTGGATGCCACATTTCTGATATAAACGTGATTGTTGGTGGAATTTTTGGGTAGTTAGGTGGAAATGTCATGATCACATTATAATATCCACCTTCATAGATTTTATCCAAAGGTCCAATAATTGTCACATTCCATTAAAAAACATTTGAGTCGTCTACAAGTATAGCTTAGAAACCATCCAATGGATACCTCGATAGTTCTTTCAGTTGTCTTTTCAATAGAAGATTTTCTTGGAAATATCACATTCTTGACATCCAACGCTTTTGCGTCCTCTAAATCCTTGAATTCCATGAAATATTTCCTTTGTTCAGGGGAGCGATATCTATCTCCAGAAAAAATAGATGCGAATCACTAAAATGTCACAGAGATAAGGCTGCTACTATGCATCGATGGCAGGGTAAGTATGCAGAGATTTGGGATGATTCAACTCTCTGAAAATCAAGGGAGTCTAGCCAGTTGTGTCTCTATGAACTAGGGTAGTCGACATGTGCGAGTTGATTGAATCACACTGGGGACTGAAAAATGAACGTAATGCGTGTATGCATGGACAGGGACTCGAGGCTACGTGGATGCGTGTGTATGCAAGCAAATTAATCTCATGGATGCATGTCAAATTAATCTATATGGATGCATGCCAAATTAATCTCATCTGATGCCATCTTTTTGAATGTCACTTGGTACCAGAAACGTGTCTGAATTAGCTTGTAGTTGTAGTAGTTGGAATCATCTTAATGATAGTGCTATGTATCATTGTGGTAGTTGGAATCAACATAATGATAGTGCTATGTAACGTTAGCGTGATAGCGATGCCTCAAATTTTATAAGAGCAATGTTATTGTATATCGGTGGCGCAAAGAATATTATATTTAAGAAAGAAATATATTTGAATTGTTGTGAAGGTGATGTTTTAATGGTTACAAAGGAATGCAACTAAAACCATTGAAGTAAAACCATAAGTTGTGCGTACACCAATAGAATTACAAAAATCACAAGCCACATCTAAGCGAAAAATAATATTTTATGGTAACATGTGAGGAAAATAATATGTTGCAACGATAATTTATTATATCAATACATGTGAATGTGATGAGACCATAAATTGTTGTTGCATAAGTTTATAATCACACCAACACATTATAGTAAGGGAGATGGTCTTCCACTATGATTTTGGAGTGTGATAGCATGATTAAAAGTAGGGATCACTAATGCATTGGCAAAATATAAGTTACACAATTCTCTCTTGCAGATCACAAGGACAGTGCTTTCTCGAATAACAAAATTGTGAATGCTAGGTGTCATTTTACCTTCTAAAGGACCATGAAATGGAGGAGTTAATGTGACATATCTATTTTAACACAAATGCATGAAAGAGGAGAGGTGCATAAGGTCATTTTAAAAGAAAAAAATTACATATCAAAGTTGTCGTGCTTTAATTTTGAGTTCTCACATTAAATGGTGCAATATCACAACATAGGTCAAACATGGTAAAGTGTGTGCCAAACATCACAATGAGAAACACAGTAGCTACACAATCAAAAGTCTTGTCAATGAAGAGCTGAAGCAATATTTTCAACCTTGAGTTGTCTAAGTTGATGACGATATCACCTCTAGATTGATGATACGCAAGGAAAGTTAAGGAATTGAGACCTATTTTGAATGAATATGGTCTTATTAGGTATCGTGTTATTGTTGAGGTTCAGTGGTTACTAAAGTTATCTAAAATTCCTGAAATCGGTGAAGTTTCAAACTTAAACAATGAAACCAAATTATATCTAGAAGATATTGTGAGGAAATTTAATATGCGGGATCCTCTTGAAGTCAAAAGGGTTGAGAATGTGTAAAATCATGATGTCAAGGTAATGGAATTTATCTATTTTTCTTGCACATCTGAGGACATCAATTATTTAGCTCATTCTTTGATGTTCTGTGAGGCTCTAGTTCTAGTTATATTGTTTAGTATGAATCAGTTAATTGATACCATATGGAATTTAGCACACAAATATGCTCACATCCCAATGTTATCGCAGACACATGGGCAACCAGCTTCACCAACTACATTGGGAAAGGAGATGGAAAACTTATGTTTTCTAAGCAGTGATGAAAAGTTGTTGAAGTAAGGGTGGAGAGATTGGTTTTAACATGGTGAGTAGCTATCAATTTTGTTGATGATATGAGTCCTAATGTTCTTGGATGAGTTGGGCTTGAAAAGTTGTTGAAGTAAGGGTGGAGAGATTGGTTTTAGCATGGTGAGTAGCTATCAATTTTGTTGATGATATGAGTCCTAATGTTCTTGGATGAGTTGGGCTTGTATATGAGCATGTCCTAGGGGAAGTAAAGTATTTTTTTTTTCTTTTTCCCACTCATGTACATTTTTAATAAAAGGACATAATGATTATACTATCGCTCAAGTTAAGGACATTGTTAAAAACACACTTGAAAATAGATCTATTGTCTTGGGGACTGGAGATTTTTAAATTGCTACAAGCCAACATCTTAAACACAAATTCAATAAGATTGTTGAGGGGCCGTTTTGTCTGTACTCGAAACTAGAAGAAAATCTGAATTCTTGGGTTACATTAGGGGAGTTTTGAGGTATAAATGTACCTCCTAAGGAAAATATAAAATAATAGTGGAAATAATAAAATAATATTATATTACATCATCAAATTTTAGAGGGAAAAAATAAAAAACTATTTTTTCAACTCGTATTTTCAACTTATCTCCGTATGGGCTTACTCAAATTTCGAGAGACAACACTCGTTGGATGTAGAATTTGGTTCCTCATCCAAGGAGTACCCATGTTGCATACTTTCGATGGACCCTGCTACACAAAAGATGAGAAATACATGAAAAATTGTGGCTGCAATCATGTTGTTTCATGTATTTATGATTTTTCGTGTAGCAGGGTCCATCAAAAGTATGAAACATGGGTACTCCTTGGACGATGAATTAAATTTTGCATCTAGTGAGTACTCGTGCTCGAAATTTGAGTAAAACCTTAGGGAGACACGTTGAAAATACGAGTTGAAAAGGTAGTTTTATTATTTTATTATTTTTACTTTTTTACTCCAAAAATCATGAAACACCCACCATGGTTGACACCGTCATCTTGAATCCTATTGGTTATTATAAATTTATTTTGGTTGTACGTTTTTCTTAGGAGGCCCATTTTAGACCTCATAATTTCCCTAATGAATCATCATGCATTTCTCATACATACTATGTTTTCCTTACAAAGTGTTCTCTCAACAGTATTCTTGCTTTCAGAGTGTTCTCACAACAATATTTTGCACTCCTCTTACAATGTTTATATGTTTATAGAGGGGCGTTCACTTTGGAGCAACATTCATTCAATATGGAGGAGCTCTAATAAGCCATCTATAGTAGCATTTCGTCAATGATGCAGAATAATACATTGCAAGTTTAAAACATTAAAGAAATGATGACAACTACACTAAGGACTCTTTTATAGGCTACACGACATCTATAACCCATTTCCGATGTTAAAAGGGGAGGTAAGCAGAGGTTATGAGAAACAAGGAAAAATAAGGAGAGGTTATAGGCAACAATGAGAAATATCTTCAGGACAAAAGGAGGAGGATAAATGAGTTGCCATCAATGCCAAAGGCAGAGATTGTTGGCAATATTAGCATTGATGTCAAGTTAAGCTAATGATTAATGTTGATCATAAATGTTATTGATGTCACTAAGCACATTGGTGATCATTTATGTTGAACGGAAAGTGTACATAAATGTTGAATGCTCAATATAAAAGGTTGAAAGTGATGTGAAGTGCAGAGGTTGTGCTAATCAATGTGAAGGCTAAACATTGAGACAAAAGCTGAAATACATATATTTGTTTCAACAAAAAATGAAGATAATCCAAATCTTATTTCTCTCTTGTAATTATTACTGAATGAGTTGTTAGTTCAACTTTATTTTATATTACAAATAAGTTTTAGGACTAAAAATGAAAAGACAAGCTTGTGAGTAGTTTTGGAAGTCCAAAAGACTATGCTTCATTTCATATTCCTCCAAAGAATACAAACATAGAAGAGGGCTTTCTTATAAGATATACAATGTGGAATCAAATAGGATGATATTCTTTTTAAGTGGAAGGAGTCTACATCAGAGAATTAATGAGCAGTAGCAGAAGAGAATAAGAGTGAAAAGAAGAAGAACTTCAGTAGAAAACTTGACATCAGAATTGTATATGAGGTAACCATCATTTGTGACTTGATGTTGTGATTAAGAAATTTATGTTCTTTTCTATGTTTCACCTTGAAAAAGAACAGGTTGTAGCCTATTGAGGTAGGAGCCTCCTATGGGTTGTAGCCTATAGAAAACTTGTGGGAGTTGGAGCTTCCTTTGAGGTAGGAGCATCTTGTAGGTTGGAGCCTATGAAAATATGATGTAATAAGGAGTATCATCTTGCCTTCACATAAATTTTAGCCTAACGTTCATGGTTTTATCCCTTCGGGGTTTCGACTTATATCCAGTTTGTTCATGTGTTTAATTCTTGCGCGTTGTGTGAATGCTTTGAATTCTTGGTAAACAAATCTTCAAACCTCTCTCCTTGAAATCTGCAAAATGAATTCAATAACTATTGAAAACAAACATAAATCATAAACTGCATAAGAAGAAGAATAAGTTGAGAAAAAAAAAGAATTTTAAAATACTAATTCACGCCCCCCTCCCCCTCCAAGTAATTCCCAATCCTAAATATCATAATATATTCACCGTTACTGGTATAAAAAAATATAATTTATTATAAAGAGTTATTTTTTAAAAGATTTTTTTGGGAGGTTCTTATGGTGCATTTCGCGCACAACATATGAAAATATCTGACAATTATAAAATATCAGTTGTTATGCCTTTTACTTTGTATGCAATGCAACTTTATTATGAAGAATTATAGTGTTCCTATTATGCATATGAAGCATTGGACTTGTTAATTGTTCGTTGATGTTTGTTACACCTTATTATATGCCATTTGACTTCAAGATTTTCATCAAAGTGGTGGGATTTTGTTGTTGATATATTTTGAGCATTGAACTGACTTGACATGATACATATTCTTAGATCCCTTTCTCTTCATGGCATTGGATTATTTTTTATGGAGGTCTTTGGTTGGGGAAGCCTAATTTTTTCTTGGTTAGATGATTGGGCTGGCAGGATTTATGGACTTCTCACATGTGCTTGCCTTGAATTTGATCACCCCTTGATCATGCTTTTGATTTTTTTGGAACATGTCATCTCATCATGATGTGGTTCTAATATGTGTGTGTGTGTGTGATTATCTTGGATATGATGCACATATTATTCTTAGATGATGATTCTAGTCCCCCAAGGGGATACACCTCTTCTAAGAACTTAGAAGATCAAAAATAGAATGGAACAAGAACCCAACTCAGCCATTGCAACAAAGAAATATTTTGGCACTCTATAATTCTATGAGGATAATACAACTCGTTCTCCCTTCTTGCTAAAATTATTATGAAGACGATGTTTCTTATCCCCCTTTTATTATTGCTTCAATTTAAGGAATTTGGATAGCTTGGCACCTTGAGATAATAGGTATCTTGTCCCCCTGAAGGGAATAATAGTATTTGTACAATTTCTGCCTCTTAATAAAGTGATATGGGTAGAAACTTGGCCCACAATGGTTAACACAATAGGAGTTTGTCCTCCTGAAAGGATATTGATCATTAAAGTATTCAACCTCTTGGAAGAAATCACCTTGTACAAATTAAACAACAAACTCTGTAGGTGTCCATTTTAAAAAAACGTTTGTGGATTTTAAACCCTTCTGGATCTGTACAAAGTTTGAGATATATCTATATGGTAATGAATCATGTATATGAAAAGGATTCCTAAATAAATGGTGAGTACACTAGATGGTACCCATATATCTCGGTAGATGGATTTATTTTTATATGCACATTAATGATCAATTGTTTGCAAGAAGAAATGGAAAGTTCGTGTGCGCAAGTAAAAGAGGAAGTCAAATAAAATTCAATGATGAAGCCCATAGTGAGGAAGTCCTAAGTCAAGAAAATGAAAATCTAGTGGCATGCTTGTGATAATGGTTGTGGTAGCAATGATGATAATAAGAATGAAAGGTAATGATGTTGGAAAGTGAAAGTAAAAGTTTGTGAGCGTCACGAAATAGACTCAAGAATATATTGTAATCTGTGTCACATGTTATGTTTGTAAGCAAGTCTATAGTGTCATTTGTTTGAGTTGATATAGTGTTCTTAGAGAACCTATGTGCCTAGCATCTCCATGAGTGGAGTTTGTAATAGTATGTACTTGAGTCAATGATGATCTAAATTTAATGAGGAACTATAAACCCCCATGTAGTTCATGGTAATATAAAAACCAACTTGTAGTGTAGGTTTGTGCTAAGCTAGAAAACACATGACAAAGGAAAGTTTGTGGTCAGCTAGGAACCACTTAGTGTGAGGGTTTGTGGTCATCCAAAACCACTTAATGAGTTGTTCTCGGTAAGAAAAAAACACATGAGGATATCATGAAGAATTGAAACTTTGAGAGAGATGGAGAACATATGGATAGGGATACCTATCAAGTATTTTTGTTCCTTAGTAGTTTGATGTAAGACAATAGGGAGCATTATTGAGGGTAAGCGTGAAAAACATAAAGCAGGGTCATGGGTAAGCTGAAAAAACCCATGATGATAAAGGTAGTATAGGGGGAGTTAATGGTACATGTACATGCATAAATATATGATGTTGTAATGAACCATGTGCATAAAGGACATCCTAGTGGACCAATGGTTGTAGTAGTTGGCTCATTGGCGCTTCACTTAATGAACTTATGACATATCACCTGAGTTTGTGGCATACTAAATAATACCCTTACTTTGACAACATATTGGAAAATACCTGTAAAAATCACATTATTTAACCCCTTACCAATATGAACCCAATACCCCTTCGAAATTTTAAAAACCCCTGCTTTCACTAGATATTGTAAGTATCCATTTTCTCATTAACCTTTTTTATACCGCTTTATATTTTTTATTAACTTTGAGTTTCATTTTTTATACCTGCCAATATAAAAGCCCTTTACCCCCTATTATATGCTCATATATTATCTCATTTTTTCCTCAATATATATTGATCTAGGTGGATTTTTTTGGCCACCCACCTATCCCACTTGGACCCCACAACTGTCTCTTTCAATTTTTCAATTTGCTTAATTGTAGCACAATTTACCATTTTTAGCAGTTTTTTGGGTCGTGAACTTCCAGAGCTGTTTTGAGGCCCTAAACAACGTTTTTTGGGAAAACCGGGAGAATCATGGGTCATCGACCAATGTTGCTTTTCCCAAAGTTATAGTCCGCAGATAGATATTTTTAACGAGTTATTGTACACATCAAATGAAGTTCGTATGCCAAAGTTACGACCTCGAGAAGCTGATGTACCAATTTACCCAAACGAGGCCCACAGTTTGGCATTTCATCTTCTAGGGTTAGGTTTTTGGATGTTTAGGGTTTTCCATTGTTTCTCAACAATAAATAGGCCTTCAATCCTCATTGTAACACAGTTCAGAGGCATTTAGCCTTCACATCCCTTGTTAGAGATAAGCTACCATCGCCCGAGCTAGTTTATTTCCATTTATGTTTGTACGCATATTTCTGTATTTTACAGTAATGAAATGAAGTCTTATTTCTGCTACATCTATGTATTTATGGCTATCTCTGTTATTTGTTGCGTTCCTGTTTAAATCTGGATCATATATCCCCCAATATGAACACACCTGGTATGCTATTGGTCCCAGAGTGAATCCCTCATGAGTTGGTTACTAATGCATTCTAGTGGATGGTTGTTTTTTTATAAGGAAATCAACATTTTGAGAACGTTTGTAAATACCAAGTTAGACCAAACGTAAAATTTTCTAATTAGGATGTGCTTGTGTTGATAGTGGGTCATGTGTTGCAAAGGAGAACATATTGGTAAAGACCTAAGTTGATTGAGATTAAGATTAGTTGTTAAGGGGAAGTGTTGAAGCAGATAACTCATACCTATCTTACGTGTTCTTATAGTTTACCGGCAATGGAATAGTCTGCATGGGTTCCTTTTCAGAAGTCAAAACTAATTGGAATTTACCCTCCATAAGGAGATTTAAATGGAATCTATTTTTCATTTCATTCTTGGGTACCTATGGGTTCAAAGCTCATGAATTCGATGGATAAGTAATAGCATCTAATTGAATGCCAACCTGCTTTCATTAATGTCACGTTATTTTCTTAAAAATGATTATCGTGGTTTACAGGCTAGTTGAAAGCAGATAGCTATTTTATGTTTTCTATGTATTTATATTCTACATGTTGAAGTTGATTGAAAATAACTCTAAATACCAATACATAAAACAAAACATTAAATACCAACCATTGGAGTCTTGGTCTGACTAATTTAGGCAACACTAGGTGACTGCCCGTTTGAATTTTTCCAAAGTTAACAAACCTATAGTATTCAAACTATGAAATAAGTAGTAGATGAGCCTATCAGAGATAAAATGTTGGTTATGTCGAAAATGATTTGCCACATGTGCTCATGAATCTCTACTATTGCTTCATCTACCAATTAGTCAACATATAATGATAAATCATGGAAAGCAGGCATTGATGAGCCAATCATAAAGAATAATTTGTTACTTATAAAATGATTTTCCACCATACGATATATTCTAAGCTTGTGAATCTCCTATGTTGCACAAGTTTCCGGTACGTTGGCACTTCCGATATGCAGAAACGAGTATCCCGCACGGCTATAAGTATTGCCCAAATTTACACGAAACGTCAAGTTTGGAGCGGCAATAATATACTATATTAAAAATAAAAATAAAATAATTTATTTATTTATTTCCATCCAAAACTCGCCAATCAAATTCCATCTTGAAAAGAAACATGTAAAAGATTGAACTTTGAAACATTGCCAAAAAAAATCAAAATATTAATCCATCAACAATTTCTCAATCAAATTCCTTCCAAGCAAAGAAACATGAAAAACTCCCAAACCGGAAAAAAAATTGTTATTACTCAATTATTAGGTGATTTCATGCAATGCTATATGTTAAGTCAATGGTTCAATTCTTTTCCCTTGATGTAACCTCACCAATATTATATATATTACATCTAATTATAATAGAGATAAGAAAAAATAAAATATATATTAATAGTAATTAAAAAAATTAAAACAATAGAGTTTAAATCCAATGTTATTTTAAAAAGAGTTTGTATAATAAAATTATAAATTTCCAAGTTAATATATATTTTATATTTAAATAAATATGAAAATTAAATTAAAAATTGTTTCTTTTAATAATATTTATATTTCATAATTTCAACTATTGTGTTTTCTTTAGTATTCCATCTTTTGTCCATTCAGCATGGGCAGTAATGATGGTTTCTCCAATGGCCAACAATCTTCCTAAATTCTTTTATATCCATCTACGTGTACGAGAAGAATGAATAGCTTTCCAATGACAAAGATCAGGATTGGCTAGATGCCTCATCTTCATTTGGATAGAAGGGATTTCCATAAACAGATTGTTTCTCTTAGTTCCATACCCATATCCAAATCTAAACCCAGATGCATACCCTTCCCTTCACACAGTTCCATCAGTTTAAGCAGCACCCAAGCTGGCAATGTCAAATACACCTATGTTTGCACTTATTCATTGCAGTGAAGCTCCCTAAACATCAAAAATCGGTTGCAGTGAAGCTCACAAAAGCTCCAAAGTACCCATTGAAGCTCCTAGCAGTTTTGGAGCATTTCAGATCAGCTCCCAAGCTCTCAGGAGCGGGGGAGCTTTGGGTACATGCTCTCTAATGCCTGGGAGCAGTACCCGTGTAACTATGTGAATCTTTGATGATGCTTCATTTACCACTTAGCCAAAAAATCATAATAAAACAATTAAAGAAGAAGTTGATGAGCCGATTATAGATAATTATTTGTTATGTGGAAAATGATTTGCCACTAGCGGAGATCTGTTAAGCTCATAAATTTGTGGATGCCCCTTCATCTGCAAATTAGTCAATTGATGGTTATGCTCTAACCTCATTCGTTGGCAACTTTTTGACTTAAGCATTTTCATGGAAATTACTTACTCCATTAAAAACTTCTCATAAATAATTCATTCTAGCGTAATGTCCATACCAACCTTTTAAGGTGTTTACAACTTATTATTTGTAATGTAATGTCCATACCAACCATTTAAGGTGTTTATAATTTATCATTATTAATGATTTAGGAAAGTGTGTCTTAACTCCCCCACCTTAATTTTCATGAGAATAGGGGTATGAAGAGTTAATATGCAAACCATATATATGGTTTTTGTATTAACTCCCCATCTCCATCTTTATGTCTAGCCTCATATGCATGGAGGTGGGGGAGTTAATACACAAACCATATATAATATATGGTTTCACCTCCATGCTCACGAGGGTGGGCAAGAGGGTAGTGGTGGGGGGAGTTAATAAGCAAACCATATATATGGTTGGCATAGTAACTCCCCGCACACCCACCCTCATGAGGGTCGAGGTTCGGCAAGTTAATAAGAAAACCATATATATGGTTGGCATAGTAACTCCCTGCACCCCCACCCTCATGAGAGTTGTGGTTGGGCGAGTTAATACACAATTTTCTAGGTGAAATTTAGTCTTGATTAGACTACGCTATTAATAATAATAAGTTTTAAACAACTTAAATGGTTGGTATGGAAATTACGCTCAAATGGATTATTTCCTGAGAAGTTTCTAATGGAGTAATTTATTTCCATGAAGATGCATACGTCAAAACGTTGAACGGAAATAAATTAATCCATTATAAACTTCTCAAGAAATAATTCATTCCAAGGTAATGTTCAAACCAACGTTTTAAAGTGTTTAGATTCTATTATTATCAATAGCGTAATCTAAATAGGTGTAAATTTCGTCCATAAAACTCTGTATTAACTCCCCCCATCACTACGAGGGTGGGAGTGGAAAGAGCTAATACGAAAACCATATATATGGTTTGCTTATTAACTACCTCACCCCCACTCTCGTGATATGGTTTGCATATGAACTCACTCCACCCCCACCCTCATGGGGGTGGGGGTGGGGGTGGGGAGACTTAATATGGAAACCATTATTAACTACTACCACGCCTACCCTCATGTACTCAAACCAAATATTATGAAGGTGGGGGTGTGGGGAGTTAATACACAAACCATATAATTATATATGGTTTGTGAATTAACTCCCCACACCCCCACCCTATTCCCCTATCCCCATTGTCATGAGGGTGGGAGTGGTTGGAGTTAATATCAAAACCATAGATTATATATATTTTGCATATTAACTTCTTCCACCTCCACCCTCATGTGCATGAGGGTGTGGGTGGAGGGAGTTAAAATGCAAACCATACATAATGTATGGTTTGCGTATTAACTTCCCCCACCGTCATAGGGGCAGGATAAGGGGAGTTAATATGCAAACCAGATTTTATATATGGTTTGTGAATTGAAGCTCCAGACCCCCACCTCCATGAGGGTGGAAGTAGGCGTATTTAATACACAAACAATATCTTATATATGGTTTGTGTATTAACCCCCCACACCCAATCTTCATAATATATGATTTGTGTATTAACTCACCCAATCAGGTGGGGCTTGGGGTAGTTAATATAAAAAACCATATACTATGAGGGTGGAGGAGTGGGGAATTAATATACAAACCATATATAGTATATGGATATGGTTTGCGTAGTATCTCCCCCCACCCTGCAGAGGTGGGGGGAATTGATATGAAAACCATATATTATGAGGGTGATGTAATATTTTTAAGTACTTTTAACTTGTAATTAAAAATGCTATATCATGGTAAAGGTTGCATATAAGTCTTTGATCAAATATTTTAGCTTAAATTGTTATAAAATGCTTGCAAAAAGGGGGTGGGGGGAGTTAATAGGGAAACCATATATTATGAGGGTGGTGAGGGATTTTGAATTACTTTTAACTTGTAATTAAAAATGCTATATGATGATAAAGGTTGCATATAAGTGTTTGATGAGCTATTTTACCTCAAATTGTTATACAATGTTTGGAAAAAGGAGGTGGGGGGAGTTAATACTCAAACCATATATTATGAGGGTGGTGTGAGATTTTTAATTACTTTTAATTTGTAATTTAAAATTCTATATAATAGTAAAAGTTGCATATAAGTGTTTGATGAAATATTTTAGCTCCAATTATTATAAAATGCTTGGAAAAAAAGGCATACTATGAATTTTAATTGAAGAATTTTTGTATCTTAAAAGTATCTTTTTCATTTATAATAAAATATTTTATGTTGTCGATGAAATTTATCAATTATATCGTCTATAGGAAACACAAATTGGAGCTCATGTGAGGGATATTTTAGATGAGGATTTTGGTTTTTTCATTGATTGGAATAGTGATGTGTATTAGAGTACCTACATCTAAAAAGTTCGTGTTCTTCAAGGATTAATAAGAAAAAAGCATTCCATTTTGGCCACTCTAAGTTAAAATATGCCTACTTCGTATATAGTGGTTAAGTTTAAAGAGGAGACCATTATGCATGTCTGCATAATATAGATCATAATTATACTCTTATTTTAGATATCTTTTACAATAACTAGTTTATTCAATGTTTCTTTCTACCTTATATTTTTATAAGACAAAGAAAAGTGAAATATATCTATGATTTTAAGATTTATTTATCATTCTAGTCTAGAAAGGAAATTCAATTGGTGATCATTGTTATATGAAGTATTGTGTAAACTAAGAAATGCAACGTTCAACTTTTCTGAAGTAACTTGGTCTATGGAGAGAAGGATTGTCATAGGCCTTGGAGGTATAGTGGTAGAGGGAAAAATTGACCCCGTTATAATATAAAGTATTGTTTAAAATAAGAGATCGAAGGTTCAAATCCCTAAAGTAACTCAGTTTATGGAGAGCAGGATTGTTGTAGGGCCCAAAGATGTAGTGGTAGTGGCCAGAATCTACCTTGTGCCATGTGAGTATGAGCCTTACCTAATCGCCAATTCATCTATTACAAGATAAAAAAAATATTATTTATCATTCTGTTTTCAAATCTATTCCATTATCAAAATGTTTTTAATCATTATTTTTAGATTTAGAAAATTATTCTTATTTTTTTATTAATCCATTTTGCATAGATTATAATCCCTTTCCATATGTTTCTCACATAATTGTTAGTTTAGACTATCCTTTACCCACTTTTTATATTCACCCATTCTTTTAAAACATTAAAAATAATACATTAGGAAAATACATTGAAAGGAAAATTGAGTGAGTTAAATTGAGTTTTCCCATAAATGTAAAGAAAAACCCAACGAATATCTAATGGCTAAGTTGATCTACAAAAGGAAATTCTAAATAGATATATGTTTCGAAGAATGAGAATACAACTTATGATCATTGAATTTGTGAAGGAACATGATAGCTTGAAGATGTTCATCCCAACCTTGGCTTCAACCATCACAGAAGAAGGCCACATGTTCAACCCTAACCATATGAGAAAACATTATTGGTTAATGAATCTTATTATAGGTATAAAAGCAAATAAAATCCATGAACAATAAATAAAAATAAATCTATCTTAATGTTTATTTAGATATGACAGTTGGAAATTAAGTGTTATTAAATAAATCAATGAATAATAAATAAAAATAAGTCTATCTTAATGTTGATTTAGATATGAGATTTGGAAATTAAATATTTCTGTAGAGGATAGAATATATATATATATATATATATATATATATATATAAATAATAGAGTTTAGATATGATGGTTGAAAATTAAATGTTACCAAATAAAATTAATAAATAATAAATAAAGATAAATCTATTTTAATGTTGATTTAGATATGATGGTTGGAACTTAAATATTTTCTTAGAGAATAGAGAAAAAGACATAAATAATAGATTTTTTCCAAGATGGTTGTAAATCAAAACCTTTTTTGAAATTAAAAGAAAATAGAAAAATCATAGATTTGATAGTTTTTTTAGCAATGTTCAATTACCTTCTAATTTAAATGTATATTGATATTCACTTTTAACTTTAATTTACATATATTTAATCATTTTTATGAAATAATTTTCTAGAAGCGTTAAAAAATAGTAGCTATTTTTAATTTTACACTTTTCTTTATATATAAAAAATAATGAGGAAATGTAAAATTTATATAATATAAAAAGATAGAGGATTGGTTAATATAAAATCTAAGATAAAAGAAGTTTCCCTAAAACTCATATATATATAAAGCGAAAATATTAAAAATAGAAGAACCTTAGATTTGATATTCTTTTACCAACGTTTAATTACCTTATACTTTAAATATATATTGATATTTACTTTTAAATTTTATTTACATATATCTAATCATTTTTATGAAATAGATTTTTTTATATGAATAAAAAAATAATAGCTATTTTAAATTTTACATCTTTCTCTATATATAAAAATAATGAGGAAATGCAACATTTATATAATATAAAAAGACAGAAATTGGTTAATAGAAAATCTAAGATAAAAAAGAGAACAATTGTTTATAAAATGTAGTTGTAATTTTATATAGTAGAAGTTTTTCTTAAACTCAATATTTATAAAGCGAAAATATTATTAACTATTTTTTATCAACAATTAGTTGGAAGTTGATGAATTTTTTATAACCATTTATTTATTCTTCCCATGGATCTATGCTTGGAAAAAATCAAAGAAACGATGCAATTAGTAAAAATGTGAACCTTTGTGTTGTATGGAGGTGTTGTGATTATCATAAATGGGGGTTGGGGAATCTAGTCTTTCCATTCCTTTAAATAGAGGATATTGGTACTAATTTTTCTGAAAAACTAAGGGTCACACTATAGACAAATATCAATCATGGGCGAGATATCGTTTCACGGTCTTTGCATCTAATTGTACATCCGTTATTATTATATTGTTGTTTCTCCTATCATTATTGGATTACAATAATGGATATGGTTAAACCATATGATAATGGGAAATTCAATCTACTAAAATTATGCTTAAAGATAACATTAATTTATATTCACCATGGGAAGAGCAAAAGCTAATGGTTTGTGGCAATAAAAATGTACATCGATAACAGAAGAAACTCCAATATAGAAATAAGGAAATGCTTTTGGTAGTAGGGATTTGTCAATCGTGTTTGAAGAATGGCAAAAGAAACACTAAAGAATGGTGGTGAGTACCCTGTTAGAAAATCTACAGTTTCAACAACAATTCTGCATGCGGAATAAACTCAAAGAATCATTAAATCTTAATACCCTAGGATACGAGTTACCTCCAGCCATTGGTGATGTTTTGATGAAGGCCACAGTCCACTTGCTTGCTTCTTCTTCAGCACTCCAGCTTCAATCCAAGCAAAAGAAAAAGAACACAACAATTCTGAAGGCACTTCCAAGCTCTGCTATCTCAGCTAGATGGTGTAAAACTGAAGGGGTTTGAGAGATGAGCTTGGGGACCAAACAGATGAACATATAGCTAAGCTTCCATCAAGCTTCTCATAGCTATGTGTTAAATGTCCAGAAATCAAGGCAGAGAACTCGAATCAAAGTGATGGACCACTTTAGTAGCTCCTAATTACAAAATTAGTAATTGTAGTTGCCTTTTCTTAACTTAAGGAAACTACTGCAGTTGGTTTCCATAAGTTAAGGAAAGACTGCAACTCCATAATTGTAGACAGCAATTGTGCAAAAATTAATGGAGCTAATATTCTCCCACTTGGTCCATACTTCCAAACTTAATGTCTCAACTTAAAAACCATTGATAATCTGTATTAAGTAATAGATACATGAATCATGGCGATAAGTCCTCTAATGACGAGTATTATCTTCCATGTATTACTATGCATTTATTCTTATTATAATTTATGTGGCAACAATTTCTTAATGAATAAACCTTATGTTTATTCTTGGTCCTTCTTAAATGAATTTTCTCAAATCAACTTAAGGTGCACATAAATATGAGAAAAAACATCACAATAATTAAGAATTTCATTAAAATAACATTGTCCATACAATGAAAAACTACATAATGGAACCAAGTCCCATATTCAATACATGATCCTTGAATTTAAATGGTGGCATGCCCTTAGTCAAAGGATCAGCGATCATTAACTCAGTGCTGACGTGCTTAATGACCACTTTCTTTTCTTTAACATGTTCCCTTATAGCTAAATACTTAATGTCGATGTGTTTATTTCGACTCCCACTTTTATTGTTTTTAGCCATAAAATAGCAGCTGAATTATCAAAATATATTCTCAATGGCTTAGATGTAGAATCCATAATTCTAAGCCCAGAAATGAAATTCCTAAGCCATACACCATGTAAAGTAGCCTCAAAACAGGAGACGAACTCGGCTTCCATAGTGGAAGTGGCAATCAAGGTCTGCTTGGCACTCTTCCATGATACAGCTCCACCGACCATCATAAAAATTTATCCTGATGTTGATTTGCGTGAATCAACACATCCAGCGAAGCCAGAATCTGAGTAGCCAATTACTTCCAAGTTGTCCGTCCGTCTATACATAAGCATGTAGTCTTTGGTTCCTTGAAGGTACCTGATTACTTTCTTTGCAGCTCTCGAGTGGTCTAAACCTGGATCACTCTGATATCGTCCCAACATTCTCACAACAAATGCAATGTCAGGTCTTGTGCAGACTTGAGCATACATTAGGCTTCCGACAGCAGAAGCATATGGAATGTTCTTCATTTGTTCCCTTTCAAAGTCGTTCTTCGGGCATTGGTTCAAATTGAACCTATCACCCTTCACAATGGGAGCTACACTTGGTGAACAATCCTTCATCCGAAATCTCTCTAAAATTTTATTAATATAGGTTTCCTGGGACAGACCCAAGATGCCTCGAAATCTGTCTCTATGGATCTTAATGCCAATGACATAAGATGCCTCACCCATATCTTTCATATCAATATTTTTAGAGAGGAATTGTTTCACCTCATGTAGTAAACCCTTATCATTGGTTGCTAGCAAAAGGTCATCCACATATAAAACAAGAAAACAAATTTTACTCCCACTAACCTTCAGGTATATACATTGATCCATAATGTTTTCTACAAAACCAAAAGAAGAAATTACATTATGGAATTTCAAATACCATTGGCGGGATGCTTGTTTTAAACCATATAATGACTTCTTGAGCTTGCAAACCAATTGCTCACCATCACTAGAGGGGAATCCTTCAGGTTGTTTCATGTAAACCTCTTCCTCTAGATCTCCATTAATTCTATCTATGGAGATATGACCTAGTCTCCGGTGCCATAATTTAGAGGAATCTTCATCAATAACACATCTTTTAGTGCCAGTGTGAACATGCATTGAATCATATGTGACATTGTTTTGTAAATTAATGCAGTAAATACCATTAGACAAAATACCATTCCCAACATAATCAAATTTATAGAATAGACTGAAAGTTTTTTCTGAAAAGTTTAAGGAATATCCAAAAAGGTACAAGCCTTGAAACTGAGATCAAGTTTCTAGAAAAACTTGAAACATAAAAGGTCTTTTCTAACTCCAAAACAAAGCCACTACTTAAAGTTAAATAACATGTTCCTATAGCTTCCACATGCGAGCCCATCTTGTTTCCTGATAAGATGTTTTGCTCACTTCCCGCTGGCTTCCTTAGGTTTTGCAAACCCTATGTCTGCAAGCCATTTCTGAAATTTGGCGCATTCCTTCTTCATGTGTCCCTTCTTCCTACAGAAAAAACACTTGGAAACCTTCTTGATATCGACTTGGGGAGGTACTTTACCTTTCCCTTTCTGATTGGCTTGAGATTTGCCTTTTCCATGCGTTGCCAGCATTGCACTCTCTCCTAGTTCCATCACCAGTCTCTCTTCCTCTTGAACACACATGGTCATGAGTTCATTAATTGAGCATTTATCCTTATGTGTGTTGTATGAGATTTTAAAAGGTCCATATTGGTGCGGAAGGGTGTTCAGGATGTAGTGCACTAGGAAGGACTCCGATATTTCAACCTCGAGTTTCTTCAATTGAGCCACAATGTCCCTCATCTGCATGATGTGCTCGCGCACACCTTTCACACTGGTGAGCCTTAGGGATGAGAACTTCACGATTAGGGCGCTTGCTAGTGCCTTGTCTGAAGAGACGAATTGTTCATCAATGGCCTTCAACAAGTCTCGGACCTTGTCATGCTGATCAACGGAACCTCGAATACCAGCTGAAATTTTAGTCTTAATGAACATCATGCTTAGACGATTCGATCGCTCCCATCGTTCATAAAGCGCGATGTCTGCTGCAGTGCTGGTATTGGTGAGTGTCGATGGTTCATCTTTCCTGATAGCATAATCTATGTCCATCCACCCTAGATGAAGGAGAATCCTCTCCTTCCAAATCTTGTAGTTATCTCCCTTAAGTTCGGGAATGTCACAACGAATTTCAGAGAAATTTGCAGGTTGTACTACTGCATCAAAATAAAGAATCACATGCTTATGTTAAAATTGAGGCTTAATAAACTTTCATGTTTTACCAATGTAAATCATGCTAAAAAGAATTGAATCAAATGACATAAAAATTGCCTGTGGGCTAAATTTTTAATTCAAACAGATTCAATAAAACTTTATGATAAAACTTATTAATTCATAACTCCTGTGGGTAGGTTATGAAATTTTATCCTAATTAATTACATAAATATAATAAAGATTCCTGTGGGATAAAATTTATTATATTCAGTGTAAATCATGCTAAAAAATAATTGAATCAAATGACATAAAAATTGCCTGTGGGCTAAATTTTTAATTCAAACAGATTCAATAAAACTTTATGATAAAACTTATTAATTCATAACTCGTGTGGGTAGGTTATGAAATTTTATCCTAATTAATTACATAAATATAATAAAGATTCCTGTGGGATAAAATTTATTATATTCAGTGTAATTAATTACAATTTAATGTCTAAATAATCTTTATGTGATCTTATCAAACAAAATATATAATTTTATTTAATTAAAGATGTTGTGGCTATTCTCTCATTAATTAAAATTATATGGATCACTAGACATTATTTTGCTGCATAAACAAAAACTTAACCAGAGAGAAAAATAATGTTTACTGAAAAGAGTAAGTCAAAATGACATTTTAATAAACTCCATATAACTGTAATATTTTTCCAGCAAAATCAAAATTAAGGTTAAAGCAGTCAGCATTACCGAAAATGACTACAAATTGATTGTTCAATTTATAAACTTAACCCGGAGATTGACTGAAGCATCGTTGATCTACTTTGCACTTGCATAGCAAATGCAGTTCGAAGGCTAGCTGGCTTGACTTCAGGCTCCGTCCTTAAGTTTATAAAACAACAAAAATTGACCAGCAAACAAGCTATTTTGATCACAAGATAAAATTAAAATCAATTTTACATTCCTTAGTCTAACTGTCCCATAATTTATTTAAGACTAATTCTTAAATTAATTACAAAATGGGCTCTAAACAATTTGCAAACAAAACTGCAAATTTGAAATATATTTATATAAAATTTCATGTGAGCCTCCATAATTAAATAAAAATTGAACCAATATGGATTTCAACCTATTGTCATTACATTGGATATTCATTAGTAAATGAACTAATTTCAGCATTATGGGAATTATTTGCAAGCAAATCCAATTAATAACAATTTATAAATTCATAATTGATGTAATTATAGGCCCTCCTTTCCCGAATAACAATACATCATAATGCCAACATTTGACCTGAGCATGTTTTTCCATCCAACAAAATCTTTACAGAAAACCAAAACAGTCAAATTTGTCCAAGATTTCCTAATCAAGGATTTTTGCATTCTAATTCTGAATGTTACTATTTATTATGTGAAAGAGTGCATAAAGTATAGTATTTGACTGGCCCATGATTTTAAAATTAAAAAATAACTTAGTTAGTTCGATTAAGAAGTACTTGGAAACTTAATTATCATAACTCCCTATTATAAATTCCAACTGTCATTTTTCTTGATATTGTATGGTAAGAACAAAATGAAATAAAGGGATTGGTTACTCGAGCGAAGGTCGAGAGACCTTATGTAGACCGTCCAACCCAGGTACCTGTGTCTTATCCTTGGGTTGCAGAGGAAACTGACAAGGGAGCCAGTTACCTCGAAATCCACACATTACAAGACCGATCCACACATTTGTGGTAGCACAGCGTTGTCAACCCAAACTCAGGCATCGAACATTAAAACAATAGTTCTGCTATGAATTGAAATAGATCAAGCAGAAATATAAGGTTCCAACAAACTCAGACGTTGAACATTAAAGTTCTGTTATGAATTGAAATAGATCACGCAGTAATACAAAGTTCCACTTACTCAACTTGATGGCACTGGACACTCTTAATAAGAATGCAGTGAGACAATGCGTTGGGTTGGTAGGCCTTCCCAACTACCACCGTTTCCTTGAATAAAACTTTAAAACTTTAACTCACACCGCAATTTATCATGAAATGCACAAATTAACTATCAACAACACGCTTTATATTCACAGTCCACATATTACATTGATAACTATGCACAGGAGTGCTCCCAGTGGTCACAACACGAGCTGCGTTACAGACTTTCAAAATAAAGAAAAAATAGAACCTGTAGCTACTTCAAAAGACTCAGAACCGATGCTCCTATTTTATACATGATAGAGTATGAAATGGCATTGTTATCCTCCATGGCCGCCTAATCTGAGTGAAGCTCCAAGAGATCTAACGAAAGGTTGAGTGAAGTATTTTTGAGAGTATTTTCAAATCAAAGATTAAGATATTAAGATTTATCTATAAGCACTGATTCTAAAACAACCTTGAGAAAGTATTGACAAAAACATACAAAAAGAATCACCCAATACAGAAAAGCCTTCCAAGACCCTGATAACCAAAATGGGTAAGGCTCCAAAAATCCGCAGATTCAGTTTAATAATGCTCTGAATGTCAATACCACCAAAGGCAGTCCCAATTAAACAAATTACAAGCAAGCCCATGAGACAAGATCCTGAAAAAGAAGCTAAAGCGTGGTGTTGAAGAATAAGAGTACGATGGTCACACCG
Organism: Pinus tabuliformis; assembly: GCA_031772625.1. Taxonomy (NCBI): domain Eukaryota; kingdom Viridiplantae; phylum Streptophyta; class Pinopsida; order Pinales; family Pinaceae; genus Pinus; species Pinus tabuliformis. Next base: position 896,166,033 of record CM062815.1, read on the forward strand.
AACCGTAAATGCCACGGTTACGGGTATCAATGCCATTTTAATATAATAAAACAATGGTAGGTTCAACCGGGATTCGAATCATTGATTATTTTCAAAATAAAAGGCAGTATGTACAAATCGAAAGAGGTGCACAGAAGGACAAAAGGGCGGCGAGAGAACACCAAGGCAGAGATAAACCGCTCTGATACCAAATGTTAGAAAATCTACAGTTTCAACAATGATTCTGCATGCGGAATAAACTCAAAGAATCATTAAATCTTAATACCCAGGGATACGAGTTACCTCCAGCCATTGGTGATGTTTTGATGAAGGCCACAGTCCACTTGCTTGCTTCTTCTTCAGCACTCCAGCTTCAATCCAAGCAAAAGAAAAAGAACACAATAATTCTGAAGGCACTTCCAAGCTCTGCTATCTCAGCTAGATGGTGTAAAACTGAAGGGGTTTGAGAGATGAGCTTGGGGACCAAACAGATGAACATATAGCTAAGCTTCCATCAAGCTTCTCATAGCTATGTGTTAGATGTCCACAAATCAAGGCAGAGAACTCGAATCAAAGTGATGGACCACTTTAGTAGCTCCTAATTACAAAATTAGTAATTGCAGTTGCCTTTTCTTAACTTAAGGAAACTACTGCAATTGGTTTCCATAAGTTAAGGAAAGACTGCAACTCCATAATTGTAGGCAGCAATTGTGCAAAACTTAATGGAGCTAACATACCCTATTAATTTTTGGGTTGATTGCCCAAGTAATATTTTCGGTCATTCTCTGGAAGAAATGTGTAGAGGCCCTGAAAGAGAGTTGATGGAGGTCATTTGTGACCAAATTTCATTGAATTGGTTCATCCTTTAACATGCTTGGTATTATCGTGGCCTGCAAGTCATTGATTTCATGGATATTGCACTCAAAAGATAAATATTCTTATTTTTCTTGAAAGAAGAGTTTGTTTATTAATCTTTTTACACTTAATAGAAAATAAAGTATCGATTGTATTGATAAAATGGTGCATATAAATATCATTTGGATAGGTTATGCACATTAAAAACATAAGTTATTTGTGAATGAATTCTTGAAAAGACTCCATGGCTTGATTGATCATGTTAATTGCATGGTTTATGTGCATAAAGAGTCAAGTTAACCTTGTTATATTATTAAAAGGGTTGTCTTGTTTTCATACATAAAAAATGGTTTAATTGTGATATTCTCTTGAAAGGAATGCATGAGAACATTACATATAAACAATAGAGAAACCATGTCATTATTTTTTTGGAAAAGTTCATGTGCATAAAAGATAAGTAGCCATGTTTTCTTTGAAAACAAAGAAATTTTATATGCATGAAGAGAATAACTATTGAGTATATTTCTTTGGAAGTAAATGTGTATTTATATGGACAAGATTAATACCCATTATGCAGATTTGTTTTGGAAAACAATATGTATTTGCATGCACAAGTATAATATCTATTGTTAGATTTATTTTTGAACAAATTATGTATTTTCATGCAAGATTATGCTAACTTTCTTTTGGAAATATGATGCATTTTCATGCAAGATTATGTTAACTTCCTTTTGAGAAAATATTATGTATCTGCATACAAGAATAACAACTATTGTATTAGCTTTCTTTTCAGAAAATATTATCTATCTGCATGCCGCAATAACAACTATTGTGTGAACTTTCTTTTAGAAAAAGTTTATGTATTTTCATGAAAGAAAAATAGCTATTGTTTTAGCTTTCCTTGGAAAAAAACTATGATTTTTTATGTAACAATATCAGCGACTATGTTATGCACAAAGAGCATTGCTAATGTGCTAGTTTCCTTTAAAGATAATAGGAATAGTTGTTGTGGTTTTCTTGTTGGAAAAGAATGTGTTCTTGTGTAGATAAATAAGATCAGTTTTAATGCATATCTTCTGGGAAGTGTTTCCCTCTTCTTGTACGAAGAGATAGTGATAATCATTTTCTTATAATGCATGTGATGTAGGGATAAGTGAGCATGCTTTAGTAATCTATATATAGTTACATTATGCATGTGAGATATGGATGGACCAACATGTGTCATAAATATACATGTGATATGTACTTTTGATTAATGCATCTGCGATATTGTTAAAGGAGGCATGTCTTGATACTCTGTCTACATTTTATTTTTTTAGATGAAAAGTTGTTAGAAGCATCACCGGTAAAGAATATTTATTGAATAATATTTTATCTAATAATGATATCAAAAGCTTGTTGACAGTAGAAATGGCAGGGAAGGGTGATGACCTATGAAAATGATAAATTATGTTTAACATTATGGCATGAAAAGATCTAATGGTCCATGTAGATTGAGGAATATCAGCGATGTGATAATCCACTAATGGGAACAAAGCCACAAAGACATAAAATTTGAGGATTTGTGGGTAAATAATATCATTATTAATGTAATAGCTTCTATCTAGTCATGTTGTGTTTAAATAATATTTCTTTGTAATATTTTATGAAAATGGTCAAGTGATGGACTCCCTTACATCCATTGAGTGGGTGGTGAATACCCTCAAGAAACTATGCTTGTTGGTTTGTCCCTGTGGGGTTTCCATGGTATATTAGTGTTCAATGATATGTTTGCCTATTGTGCCACTCTAATGATGTTGATTCCTTGCATGATGTGACATTTACATTATCAAGCATGTGATTATCTAACCTAGTTAAAAGAATCATAAAAATGATGCAAGGTTACATGAGAAAGTTTATGATAACATGCAACAACATTGGTTGTTATATTATGAAACTTACTATTTCATTTCTAAGGTTATTCTATATAATGACGAAGGTTTTAAGCGGGGATTACCAAGAATGTTACGATAGTTATTTTGGTTTTTCAACAATTTATTTGGTTATGCAACTTTTATATAAAATATTTTATTTTATATTTCTTAAAATTGAGTTTGAAATCAAATATATATATATATATATATATATATATATATATATATTTTCAAAATTAATTTCACTAATAGTGAATAACTCTAGATAATGCAATAACCTCATAAAGGCAATGGAGAAAAAAAACATGTATTGGAAATTCCATAGTTTTTATTGAATTTGTTAATTTTAATTTATATTATTAATATTTGAATGGAATATTCTAAAATAAAAATTTAAAATTTATTTATAGCTATTAATAATTATTAAATTTATAGTAGATTTTAATTTTATGAATATTAAAATATTTTTAATAATAGTTAAAATAAAATACTAAGATATTTTTTATTGATTTTTTTTTAATATCTAGGTAGATCCATCCAAAGGGATCATATTTGGGAGGCTTATTAGTAATGCATACTTTCCATTAGCGAGATACAATGATAAGAACTGAAGATCACATTTAGCAGGCTTATTAGTAGCACAGAGCTTCTTTCCATTAGCATAGCAAGACAACTCGAACAAATAAATTGATTTATTTAAATGATAATTGTGTTCTTTCGCCTTTTTAATTTAATTAAAAAATGCTATATTTATAAATTTCATTAAATTCTGACTGGTTTTTTATTATATTAAAAAATGTCATATTTACAAGTTTCATTGAATTCTGATTCCTTATTTAATATTTTTTTACTGTTTCAATTTATATATATTTATATGATATATTAATTCTTTTTATAATTAATAATAATAAATTAAAATAAATTATCATTTAATTTATTTTTGTAATTAAAAATAATTATTATACTATAAATTAATGTTTATAATATATTTAATTTATATAATCAATTTACTATTTATATAAATAAAAAATATTTACCATTTAAAAAATAATATTATGTCTATATATATAAATAAAAAAATATAAATCTAAACTAGATAAAGTATAAAAATAAAGTCTTCGGTTCCCAAAAGAATAAAATGGATGAAAAGTGTTTTTCCAAGAGTTCGATTTAAAAATATTTGCGTAGTGCAGGTTATTCGAACTTCCTTGACAACCAGCTGATATGAATAGATTGTTTAAATATGAATATTTAAGGCTGTGAAATTTGATTATTTAGTATTGCTTGAAGTTTATTATCGAGTTAATTATATAATTTTAAATTTTTTAATCAATTATTTATAAATATAAAAGTGTACAATGGTCAGATACATTGTTTAAATATGAATATTTAAGGCCGTGAATTTTGATTATTTAGCATGGGTTGAAGTTTATTATGGAATTAATTATATAATTTAAATCTTTAATCAATTATTTATAAATATAAAAGTGTACAACTTTTAGAAATACATTTTTATAATGATAGCTAAATTCCTACACTTTTAATCTAAGTGCATAACGAAGATAGGCAAAACCTGTAATAAACAGAGCTTATTTCAAGCTAAAAAAATTCTCTAATAAATAGATTTTCTATTGCGCTCTCTAATAAATCGATTTTCTAATGCGCACATTATGTGGATATATTTAGGTTTGAATATTTTCACTCTAAGAAATTGTCAACGAATATTCAATATTGTATCTTAATTATTGTTTGTTTTTTTTAATCGGCAGGATCAAATCTAACTAGCTGCCACTATAAATCTAGGCTACGTGTAAAAGTCTGCAAACCGCACAATAGCAAGAAACTTATGCCTCAACAAGAGACGAGACGTCCGTTATGGGGTTGCCTATTCTTCTAGCCAAGACACAACATGTCATATATATACTCAATGAGATTTGAACCCTCATCTCGTGGGTTTGACCGAGTGAAACTTACCGTTAAACACCATATCACTGTATGTATCCCAATTATTGTTGCAGGAACTGTACAATGTGGATGTGCGTAGGATTGGGGTAATAAACCTACTTCCTTTAGGTTGTCTACCCTTTGAAACAACTCTGCATATCAAAGTAGGAGGAGAGTGCGCAGAGAAAGTGAACGACGCTGCAGCTGCATTTAATGAAAAACTCATATCAAGCATTGATGGACTAAAAGCTAAGCTTCCTGGGCTCAAAATTGTTTCTCTCGAATATTACGACATTGTTTTAGACGCTATAAAAGATCCAGCTATATGGTAGGTATAGTGAAGCTATAATCTTTCCTTATGTTGCAATTATCATATAACATGGTTGGCATAAGAACATGTTCTATGTTAATATAGATTTAGTTTTAACTCCCGATATGATGTAATAAGTATGGAAAGGATAAAAAAAAGATGGTGATGGTTTTAGTATATAAAATTTCAAATTTAGAAGTGTTTTACACATTAGTAAATATTAATGGAGATTGAAGAGAAATCAATGGATGCGGAACGGAGGCCAGGGTTTGGGGAGTCATGGTCTAGGGTTTGATGCAGGGTTTGCCCCTGGAAGACCTGCAACAACAACAGAGGGCAGGGAAGATGACAACAGATAAGGCTAAGGGAGCCCTGTCACGAGTCGTAAGAGTAAGATCGACGAGGGCAGGCGTGAACTGACAAAAGAAGGATGAGCCTGACAAGGGGGAGCAATCCCCTCCTACAAGAATGTGACGGCGGGAGAAGCGACCAGAAATGGGACTACGAGAAGTCAAGGAAAAAGGGGCAAAGATGCACTAGTCATGGGAGCGCACTGGCAAGCGGGTATGGGAGGAAAATGTCTACCTAGAGCAACAAAAAAACCAAGGTTTGTTATCCCCAACAACAAACTCGAGGAATATAGAGGGTTTGTAAAAGATCATGCGTTGATCTGCAAATTCATAAGGGCTTGGCCTACAGAGAAGGAACTGGTTAAATGGATATAGAAATGGTGGCAACCTAAAGGTCACATAGACTTGAAACTAGGAGCGAACGGCTTCTTTTCAGTAGTATTCTCAAACCTGGAAGACAAAGAGAAGGTATTTGAAGATGGCCCTTATTTCTTCAACAATGCTGGTTTATTTATGTGACACTGGGAAGAATGCTACAACCCGGATTAGGAAGAAATGTTGGCAGTGCCAATCTGGGTTCCCCTGTTCGGCCTCCCAACGGATTTTTGGGACCCGGAAATCCTGGAAAGTATAGGTAACTTGATTGGGACCTTCGTCAAAGTGGCTGACACAACAAGAAAAGGAAGGTACACTTCTTATGCCCGGATTTGTGTTTATATTAACATTACAGAACCTCTCCCTGATTGCATAGAAGTAGAATATCATGATGAAATCTGGCAACAACCTCTGGATTATGAGCACATACCCTTTAGGTGTTGGAGATGCAATGAATATGGGCATCTATTCAAATCTTGCCCTCAGAACTTCCCGGAGCCCACTCAAGAAAGCAGGAAGGAAGAAGGATATAGTAAGGAAACGGAAGGGGGATTCTAGGAGGTCCATAGAAGGAAAAGGGCCCAAAAACTGATAAGTAATCATAAGAACCCACAAAAAGAGAAGGAACAAGAAAATTAGAACAAATTCATTGTGCTACAGGAAGAGGAAATGGAAGAGATCAATGAGGAAATCAATGACGAAGCAATAGAGCCAATACAGAAAGAGAAAGGGGAAAAGCAAGAACAAATCAAAATAGTGGAAGAAAACGAAGGGGAAGGAAATAAGAAACATATGGAGCAAAGCTAGATGGAGATAGACCCATAGAAAGAAAATTTCAGCGAAGAGGAACAAGTGATGAAAAGACTACCACAGGAATGGAGACACCTAGATGATAGGTTCATCCCAGAAGACCAAAAGCAACTATACAAAGAAATGTTTCAAAAATATAGAATGAAACTAGGAGCAATCATGGTAAGTCAACCTAAGAATCTAGGATCACATGGGGGATAGGGGTAGGAAGTAGAAGTATCAGGAAAATGAGGGAAAAAAAGGGGAAGAAGACCCATGAGTGAATCCATCCAAATGGTGGGAGAGATGCTTCTTAACTCAGGAAGAGTGGTGCCATTATCAGAGGTATTCCACCAACCAACCAAACTATTGAAATGATAATCACGACCTAGAACATAAGAGGTCTAAACAGTAAAGGGAAACATAGATATCTCAAAGAAAGATTGAGGAAAGACAAACCTGGTGTGATGTTACTTCAAGAAACCAAGATCAGTGAATTAAAATTGAAGAAGATCATGGGAAACATCAAGCCTAGGTACGAGATAGTAGGACAAGATGTTATAGGAAGTGCAAGAGGTTTGGCCATACTTTGGAACCCTGAAGAAGTAATATCTGAAGAATGGGTAAGTATGCCAAGAATCCTCTCTCGCAAATTTATAAACATTGGATCCAAAGAATGGGTTCTCCTCTCAGGGGTCTACGGTCCTCATATCCCAGGAGAAAGAAGGACTTTCATCCGAAACTTAGTAAAAGTGTGAGATCTGCATCGAGACACACCTTGGATTATAGGCGTGGATTTCAATATGATTACATCCCTAAATGAAAAAAGAGGAGGTGTAAGAAGAATAGATGGAGATATGGAATTATTTGCAAATACCATAAATGATCAGAGGCTAGTGTATATCCTAACTAATAATGGGATACACACCTGGAATAACAAAAGAGGAGGGAAGCATCAGGTTGCCTCAAGATTAGACAAATTCCTAATACTTGAGAAGATTATGAGTAGAGACATTTTTTTAGAAGCGATGATATTACCTGGGATGGGGTCAGACCACTGGGCGGTTAACTTAGAGATAGATCTCAAAGCGAGTCCTAAAAATCGACCATTTCAATTCAAGGCTTTTTGGCTCAGAGACCCTAATTTTATAAATAAAGTATAGGAATGGTGGAAGCAAAGTGAACAAAGGGGAAGAAACTGAATGCAAACATTCCAACTCAAGCTAAAAGAAATGAAGCAAAAAATCAAGAAGTGGAACCAAGAGGAATTCGTAAAAATAATACAGGACCAACAACAATTAAATCAAAGGATGATGGCAATACAAAAAGAAATGATAAAGGAAGGGCATAGTGAATAATTAACAGTAGAAGAAGGCAGATAGGTTAGCCAAATAGAGGGAAGAAGGAAGCAGGAATAAATCTTATGGAGGAAAAAGTCTAAAGTAAACTGGTTAAGGGAGGGAGAAAGGAACACAAAATTTTTCCACAAAGAAATGGTACAGTACAGACAGAGAAACACAATGTTTTCCCTCAAAAATGAAGAAGGAGCCCGACAAACGCAGCATGAGGATATGGAGGAGACACTGGTTAGACATTTCAAAGATCTTTTAACGGAACCACAAGAGTAAAGGCAAGAAGCAACTCGAAGAATATGTAGCCAAATCCCCAATATGATTACCAGAGATCAAAACCTTTCTTTAATGAGAACAGCTACGATAGAGGAGGTGCAGGAAGTGGTGAAAGGAATGAAGAAAAATAATGCTCCGGGACTGGATGGCTTTACGGCGGAATTCTATCAAGCTGCATGGAAGTTCATAGACAATGACATCCTGGAGGTGGTGGAAGAATCTAGAAGAAATCAAAAGGTATGGTTGGGTTTAAATGCCACTCTTCTCTCTGTCATCCCTAAAACCTCCAAGTCAGATGACCTGCAGGGCTTTAGACCTGACGCCCTCTGTAATGTTATTTATAAAATTATCTCCACTCTGATAGTTAAAAGACTGAAACCGATTTTGCCTAGTATTATGTCCCCAGAACAAACATGGTTTGTGGAGGGAAAATAGATCTTAGATGGACTGATAGCTTCAAAATAAGTGGTGCACTCGCTAAGAGCTAAAAATAATGTTGGAATGATGATTAAACTGGATTTATCCAAAGCCTATGATAGATTAAGTTGGGAATACCTGAAGAAAGTTTTGGAGGCCTTTGGTTTCTATAATAGATGGATAGATTTGATCTCGGCGATGATATCCACCCCAATATTCTCAATCCTCTTAAATGGAACCCTGTCATCCACCTTCGACACCACCAGAGGTCTTAGGCAAGGGGATCCCTTATCCCCATTCCTTTTCATTATTACTGCAAATGGGCTAGGAAGGTATATCAAAAAGGAAGTACAAGAGGATAGAATCAAAGGGATGAGGGTTTGGGGCAATGATCTCCCGATAACCCACCAGCATTTCGTGGATGATATCATGCTATGCTATGTTGTATCTCTCAGGGAAGTCAAAAGGATGAAGGACATCTTTGATCTCTTCATGGAAGCCTCGAGCACTCAAATTAACAAGGAGAAATCATGTGCTTACTTCTTCAACACAACTAGCAATGTAAAAACTTACCTTGCAAGAATTTTTGGATTTAGGGTAGGTGAGTTACCCACAAAGTATCTAGGAATACCTTTGGCAATCAATTCTTCTTAAGATGGAAAATTGGCTGCAGAGTATTCTAAATATCCTAGGAAGGCTAGCCAACTGGTCTTTCAGATCCTTAAACCTTGCCGGAAGAGTAGTCCTGGTAAAAGTAGTCTTGCAATTAACACCGATTTACCAATTATCTGGGATGGTAGCCCTGAAAGGGGCATGCTCCAAAATGGTGGAAATATTTAAGAAATTCATATGGGGAGGGCCGCAACAGCAGAAAAAATGGGCTTTGATTTCCTGGCAAGGATTGACTAGGAAAAAGGAGGAAGGGGGCCTGGGGCTGAGGGATCCATACATCATCAACCAAATTATGGGAGCCAAGTTGTGGTGGAGATGGATGGCAGGGGGAGGAGATATCTAGAAATGAATATGGACGAGGAAGTATAATACGCCAGATAGAGCAGAAGATATATTAAGGTATGCAGAACCACCAAGAGGATATACCATCTAGAACCTGGCAAGCCAGAACAGGGACATAATCACAAACCATGCTTTCTGGGAAATATGAAATGGAAAAATAGCAAAGTTTTGGGATGAGGTAGGGCAACAAAGAGAAAAATTAAATGTAAAACAAGAATTTATAAATATTCTACAATTTTCAAAAGATGTAGGCCTGAATCGAGTAGATGAGTTCTGGAAAGAAGGCCACAATGAGGAGGATTAGTGAATTTGGAAAAACCCAGAAGAATGGGGTCAACATATAGAAGAATAGAGAGATCTATATAAAAGAAATGGGAACAAGAAAGATATCTATTAAATCAGAAACCGATATCTTGAGATGGGCACACTCCATGAAAGGGACTTTTACGGTCAAAGAAGCATATGATTTAAAATTTGAGTAGGAATAGGAAGAAACCCAACATATATGGAAACAAATCTGGCATAGAAAATGGTGGACGAAAGTTGCTCACTTCCTCTGGTTAACATGCAAAGACCAAATTTTTACATGGGACCAATTGCAGAAAAGAGGGATGCAAGGACCATCCCTATGTGGTCTATGTAAGCAGGACAATAAAAATATAGAACACTTAATGAATTCATGCCAGTTCACTCGACAACAGTGGGAAGCCATTTATGGGGTCTTCGAAAGGATGGATAGGAATCAACAGAGCATAAGAGATACAATCCAACAATGGAGATGAGGCCACTTTACTAACCCGATTCTCAAGAGAGCATGAGGGCTAGCAATAGGATTTAACCTTTGGATGATATGGAAGGAACAAAACCAGAGGATCTTCAAAAATAAGGAATCCATTCCAGAGTAGGTATGGAAAGGAGTAATAAAACACATCCTAGAAACCATCCTAGTAGAAGAATGGTGCCAAGAGGACTGGGAGACCTTGCCACAGGAAACAAAAATTCTAAAAAAACTCAACCTAACCAAAGAAATGTTGGGAGCGCATACATGGAAAGCAACAAGGGAGAGTAGGGAATTGCCCCAGAATTTCACTAGACCAATAGAGGATTCATTAAATTGAACTTTGACGAAGCCTCCAAAGGGAACCTGGGTATTGCAGGGAAAAGAGGCATCTTTAGAGATCGCCAAGGCAGGGTTAGAATGTTGTATTCGGCACATTGCGGCATAATGAGTAACAATGAAGCAGAACTCCTGGTGATATGGAAAGGTTTGAGAACAGTTGTCAGGCTCAGGTATAAACCATTGGAAGTTGAAGGGGACTCATTACTAGTAATCAACATGATGTGGAAACTCTACAACAGAAAGACATGGGACAAACTGAGCCAAAGCTGGAGAACAGCAAGCCTCATCCAAGAATTGGGAGAAATAATGAAAAGGTTCGATTATATGATAATCAAGCATGTTAAAAGAGAAGGGAATAAAGCGACAGATTTCTTGGCCAACTGGGGGTGTAACCAACAAGCAGGACTCATGGAAAGAATGTGGCCCATTCAACCATGGGATACAAGAATGGACCCGCTACGAGAAATATTAGCCCGAGATGACTATCATGACTAGATGCAATGATAATGAGCATAACACACTCCCGATCGGGGTGACGGAGTGGGTAATTAAGCCAATTATGGTTGTCAGAGGCTAGGGGCGAAAGGACTGCCCACCACAGCCCACACGATTATACCGCAGGGCATGGTGGAGTCCTGCATGTATGCAGCGACGTCAGAAAGGAAAGGTGGCAGGTGGTACATAGGCAAGAGGAGAGGTGGTAAGGACGGTGGCGTAAGGTGGAAGGGGCGACAGGTAGGTAAGGTAGAGTATGAGAGGGAGCGTAGGGAAGATAGGGTGGCCAGATTGCAGGGTAGCGGGAGAACGAAAGCGGAGGACCGGCCATACTCACACTCAGTAAGTAGGCATAGTAACCGCAGGTACATTCATCGTTTTCTTTCTGTAATTCGAGAAGGAAAGTTCAGTATGCTGGGTGGGGAAAGGAACTTGAGCTAGGTTGGGAAGATCATTCCTTGGGGAGAGGTCATGCTGTGCAAAGAGAGAAAAAGCAAAGAGGAAAAGTGACCTTGTAGCTTTCAGGTGATTCTGGCCAGGGTCAAGGGTATAGAAGTTAATAGGGAGTGGCATATTAAGCTCAGGGCTAAGGCTTGTGAGTCCAGCAAGGAAATTATCTAGGTGGAATGGAGGACTGTGGGTCCGAAGAAGTTCCTCAAGTCAGAATCCTCGGTAGATAGGAGGGGTTATGGTAACAGAGAGGAGCTAGCATGGGAAGGGAAGCTAGGCAGCAAGCCAAACAAAGAATGGGGGACAAGCAAAGGAGGTAGCGCTGTGAGGGAAGGGAGTGGCGATGGCAAGCAAGGCAGGGGGAGGGAGGAGAGTCCCAACGTGAATATCTATTCGTTTGGTATCATGGGGTCGCATAGGGAATGGGTTAGCCTGAGGGACCTTAACGCGGGAGGAAGGGACAGGGGAGGAGAGACAGAGCCTATGGATCTAACTGAGAGGCAGGTCAGGGTGAGCAGGACGGAGGTGAAGACCATTCATGGTCCACTTGAATGCCTGAGAGCAACTGAGTGTAGGCAGTAAGGTGGTAGTATTGGGGAACAACAACCCCACGAGACAATTGGTATTTGGATGCGTAATGGTTGTTTTATCCTGACTTTGAACCGTGACCACTGTGAATAGGTAACAGACACCGATGACATGGCGCGGCTAGCCAGAGGAAGGGGTCGAGGAGGATGAGGTAAAACTGGTCCTCGTCCAAAGGACCTGGGAACCTCGAAGCCGAAGAAAGGCAGAGGACCCATGGACGAGACTGTCTGGGAGGCAGCAAAACCTTACAAGACAAGAACGGATGCTAGGATTTGAAAAATTATCGAAGAAATGGACGATAGAATTTTGGAAGAGGACATTGAGGAAGAAATGGATGATTGGAAAGACCACATCCCAGATCCTGGGAACACCAGAGGGAGGTTGTCTCAATTTAAACAGACTCTGCACCTATACTGGCTCATGAAGGGACTGGTAGGGAAAGCCATGGAGCAAGTGTCTATGGGGATGGCGCTGATAGTCAGAGACATGTCAGACTATAAAAAGGACCTGCAAACCATCCAGTTCCAACTCTACAAGTAGGACATAAGACTGCACCGTATACATCAACACATTCCATTTATTATTGAAATGGCACCAGCACCTGGAGATTCAATTAAAGACCCAGCGACTGTGGAGTCAAAGCTGGAAGACCTCAAGAATAGATGAGTTCAATGACCTCAGGATTATGTTTTTTAGCAGGTAGCTTTCTTTTATATGTACGCTTATGGGATCTAAGACTATAGACTGGTTTTTAAATAGTTATGTATATATTGCGTGGGTAGAAACACTGATAACTTACCTTTTTTGGATGGCTTACAATATGCATAGGTGGCCAACAGACTTGGTTTCCCAATGGGAAAGTTGAGGCCACCTATTAACTGTATGTGGTTTTATTTTGCTTTTATATAAATAGAAAATGAGGCCCTACCTTAGCTTACAAATATATATATATATATATATATATATATGGAGATTAAAAAAATTATATAAATTTATAAATATTTAAAATTATATAAATATAAAATAAATTAGAGGAGTAGAGTATATATATTTAGTAGTGAAATCACCATTCAAAAGTGAGTTTTTTGTTTTACAAATAAGAGGGTCTTATATAAGATTGTGGTGTCTAGTTTGGACGTGACCTTATAACTAGGGGTGATCATAATAATAATAATAATAAATGATATAGATTTAGTAGTGAAATCACTATTTAAAAGTGAGTTTTTTGTTTTACAAATAAAACGATCTCATATAAGATTTTGGTCTCTGGTTTGGCGGTGACCTTTTAACTAGGGGTGATCATAATAGTAATAATAAATGATATGTTCCACTAGCTTGAAAAATATATAAAATTTAAAATTGTTTTTGATTTATTGAGCCTAGAGGCTCATTCTACAACCCACTATGACTTGAAATTCTACAGCCCACTATGACTTGAAATGTTGTCAATACGTCATCAAAATTGAAAATTTACTCATATAAAACCCCACAAAAAAAATATTTAAATAATATCCATTCATAAACTTAATTACACTAACCTATTCTAATTAAATAAATATATAGATTAATTATTTGAAATTTAAAAATTCTATAATGATTAACGTCCATCGGGACAAAATATGAATTCGGTCCTCATTTAATTTGAGTGTGTTAATTTTTGGAGGGTTTGAAGTGACGGTAAAAGCTTATTGTGGCACTGGCACCATCGAATTCGGGTATATGTGCAATGAGGCGACACCGTTTACATATAGTGATGCTTCAAACTAGCAACTATCCCAAAAGGTACAACGACAGGCCAATAGGATTATTAAATTGGAATTGTTGAATTTTTCTAGAAGGGTTAATTGGTTTGTGGAAAACCTTGTTTTCTTGCACTGGATCATTGTGTAATTAATTTTCTTTAGATGTTTTGTTTATATCTATATTACAAGGAACGCATTGAATGTCTTATTTCATTTTAGAGTAAGTTAATTACCCAAAATCAAGAGGTTAACTTAATCACCCAAAATCAAGAAACCTCTGTAGATGGCCAAGCATATACAAAGAATACATCTCATTCATATGCAATACCAAATCCATATTTTCTTTTCTCTGAGTAAAATTTCAAAACCATGAACACATGCCATTTCATATGCACAATAAACCCAACTTCTGAAATTTCAATGCTTGGATGCGACGATTGTTGATGCATAGGAAGGCCTATCGGCCTAAACATAATCATTGCACATATTCGACATATATAAACATAATCATCGTACATACTCGACATACATACTTATTGCCAATTGAAATTAATTCAAACAAAAACCCAAATTGCATATGGTTTTCTCATAATTATAAACATCCACTTCCCTAGCGGACGTTAATGCCCCTGTGATTTTATGAACTTGGTGGTCCACTAATGTATTTGTTCGTTGAGTTTTTCGGTCCCGAAGATTTGGCACAAAATCGAACACTCTGCAGTCCTGTTCAATGTTGTTGATCTTTCTTCGAAAAGACGAAGCATACGCGGAGGCAGACAAGGGTTGGAACAAGCTTCTTGTGAAAATTTTATGCAAAACTTTCTCAGAATAGCATAATGTATAGCCTATTGTCTGTTCAAGATTTTCACTGTTCAGAGATTGGAAACCGTAATCGAGCTAGAGAAGTTCCATTGCAATTGTAAGAACATGAAGTCAAATACAAGATGCTAAACTTTAAATGACATTATTTTTTGGAAGGACTCATCGTATTTACTTTACCTTTTATGTAAATGAAAGAATGCCTCAATCAAAGAGCTGACATAATGCCTCGATCAAAGAACTGAGATGCGTATTATAAAGAAATGATTTAGTTTGTTATTTTAATTTTCCAACGCTAAATGTTCACAATGTGAACAACTGAACATCTTAACAGAATTGAACTCGTCCTCGGTGTCAGTGTTTAGATAAGGTCTTCAAAACGTTTAACATGCAGTTACAACACAAATGAATTAGGCTATTTATAAAATACTTTCGAAATGCAAACATTTACACACTTTGCCTAGCTTTGCCTTGTTTTCTTTACCACTGTGTAAGAGGCTAAATAGGATTTCAAGGTTAACGGTTGAAGGCAACTGCTTTAGATCTTTGGATATTTTATCACATTTTTATCAGCTCAGATGGAGTGAAATGGATATGAGCTTTAATAACTACTAGATTTAAATGAAGATTATGTATATATTGATAAAAGGTTATTGTATGTTGTTTTTACAGCAAACACGGATGGAGATACTACTCCTCCATGGTACAGCTTCGAATGCAGGCGGCCATCTGTTTCCCTTCATCAACTTTGCCTAAACCAGATTGTAGACAACAATAAACTATGCTGGAAATCTCAGTGTTTTCTCCATCAAATAAAATTATAGACGACAAGAAAAAACAAAAGCAAATATAATATATAATTTATTGGTAAGAATTTCGAGTATCTATCACCAAGCTTGACAAGCGTTGTCATCTGATAGAACGCTGTCAAACTCAAACCATGCTTTACACAATTGTTTCCGAAGGATGGAAAATGAAGTTGGGAAGGCCACAGATTTGATCGATCGCTCGCTAACGCCACAACATTGCCTCGATTGTCTCCTCTGCAAGCCCAGCCTCTTGAGGCAAATCAGAAATGCTTAATACTAATCAGTGCTTGCCAAAAGCCAGGGAAGAAGAACAGTGCTTGCCAAAACCCAGGGAAGAAGAAGAACAACAACAACTGGCAGACCAAAGAAACTATTAACTCTGAGGCCAAGAGTGACATAAAAGAATGGGAAAAAGCAATAAAAATATCTTCAAGAATGACATAAAAGAATGGGAAAAAGTAGTAAAAAATATCTTGCCATGTGCATATTTGGAAAAAGCAGTCACACTTCAAATCAACGATTGAAAGTGTCTCACTTGATCCAACGGAGGAGGGTAAAAGTGTTGACAATTGTTGATGCATAGGAAAGGCCTATCGGCCTAAATATGTATTCTTCGACTCCATTCATCTCACTCAGAATATTTGAGTAGGCCAAAGGTATGAAGCCCATGGATTTGTAGCCGTATAAAGGTATTTACCCTATCGATTTGTATTATTTCAGAATTAATAAAAAAATGAATAACAAGAAATGTTTGGATGTGTGGTAATTTAAAATCGATATAACTTTAGATTATTCATTATTATGCATTTATTTATTTATTTTTAAATTGAAAAATAAAATAAATATATTTAATTTTATTAAAACTAAAATTAGTATTTAATTGTATTTAAATTGTATATTAATAAAATATTAGTATTTTATAAAAAAATTTAATCATTTGCCTAAAAATCAGTAAGTATATGTTAAATTTTATAATTATTAAAAAAAATTGTTAATATAAAACTAATAATAAATTACAATTTTAGTTCAAATATGTAAGGTTAGAAAAGTGATAGTTATACAAAATTTTAATTTTTTAAATATATCTCTAACGAGGATAACACATTGGGAGAACATTGAGATTAGTGGGGGGGCCACAACCTTACTAGTCTTGTTGAATGTTAGGGGGAAGCATGATTTTAGGGTGCCATACACACTTGTGTGGAGTGGAAAATATTGTAGGAGAGCAAATGCGTTATTTATGTGTTGGCTTCTGTCAGGACGATGACTGTTTGATTTTGGTATGGAACATAGAGTGGTGAGCATTGGTCCTTTTACGCATGTGTAGAATGGAAATTTGTAAGAGCTAAACAGGTTATGGAAATCTAATGTGGAAGCATGGCGGTTCTCTATAGAAGGTTGGCAAGTTGAAGAATTCAGTAAGGTGGTCAAGGGGAAGCAAATATGTGGCCCTCACATAAGGAGTTCCAACCAAAGAATTTCTCGAAAGTATTAGGAGTTTCTAGTGATTTGGGGTCTTCGCATGGTGGATTATTGGTTGGAATTGGACTGTAGAGCTCTGAACAGGATCTCGGTAAGGATTTATGGTTTCTTTGAGTGGTTTTCTTTTGCATTTGTCAAAGATGTAGGTGGGCATTCCCTCGTTGGGGAGTCATGGCTTATTCATTTGTATTTTATTGAGAATTGGTGTCACAATATAGGTCTAGTCAATCGCGTCAAGTGTTTCTAGTGGTGTTCTGATGGGCCTGGATAAAAGGGTTTAAGCTGAACCCATGCCTTTTTTAGTTGTGCTTAGTATCTGGTTTTCTTTTGGGGTGACTACCAATGCTTGGGTGTGGAGTTTTTAGAATTCCCTTGCATGTTTGTATAAACTATGGTGGTTACAAAGGCTGTTTTGGGGCAAGTTAGTCTATCTTCTAGTCACCTAAGAGTCCATGTGGTTGTCGCTTTCTGTTTCAGGCTGAGGGCTTGACACAGGAGTTGGGGATTTCTTGTTGCCATTCAAGTGGTGTTAGGTTGGTGGCTAGCCCATCTATTAGCTAGTCTGAGTCATTTAACTAAGGAATATGAGGAGAACCAACATTGTGTATTTGTGTTATTTTAGTTATGTCATGGTTTGAGTGGGGGGAGTTGCTGATATACTTGTGTAGAGTGTTGCAAGCCAACGAGGTTCAGTTTGATTGCAAGTTTCTTTGGGGCCCAACTTAGCAAACTATGCACCTTGAACGTGTAAGGGTGAAAAGGGCTATAAGACTAAGGGTCCAACATAGAGGACATATCAATGGTTACTGTAGCCTTGGCGAGGCGGTGGACCCCATCCCTGCAAAGTCACCTAGAACTGTAGAATAACACCGGATTTGTCGATATACATATGTAGAATGTTGTAGGCGAGCGAGGTTCAATTTGATTGCAAGTATGTTTGGGGCCCAACTCAACAAACTATGCATTGTCCACGTGGAAGGTTGAGAAGGTTTATATGTGCAAGGGGTCAACATAGAGGACATATCATGGATGATCATAGTCTTGGCAAGGCGATGGACCCCATCACTACACAATCACATGGAACTGTGGAATTACTGCCCCCCTAATCGAGATATCTTTGACAAATTGGTCAGATGTGTGACCCTCCTCCTGGAGCAACTTATGAGTGGTTTTCATGATGGCAAGAATGTGGCCATCGTATTTCTGAATGATCTATAGCATAATTAGTGTAAAATGTAGGATTGTCTTGCCACCTTACAGAGGGGTTAAAGGAAAATATATGACAAGATGGAACACTTCAAATGGAGGCTTGCACACATGGAAAAGCATGTTCACTGAGATTTCAGATCTCTTGCATCACATGTTGTTAGACCAGGGAACCCTAATCCAGTCAACTCTTCTGATCCCTGATGGTTGTGGGATGTATTTTGGCCTTAAAAATTTCCTGGTTTCATTGGTCATTTTCTCTTTACTTGATAGGATCATGTTGGCAACTTGTTATCTATTTTAGATGTTATCTTTTAGCCAATAAATATGGTAAGAGTGTGGTGGAAAGAATTTTGAGGAACTATATGTAACAACGTAATATATTTTGATATAATAGAAACATCCTGACTTACCAAAAAAATCTCTAAATATTAAGTAATGTTAACCACCATAGTTTTAAATTTAATAATTCTATTTTAGAGTACTTTTTAATATAATTTTTAATTTATATATAATGATGATAATATATAATATATCTTGATAAGATTTTAAATATACTATGTATTTAATCAATATGTTGACAGCAAGAGGGTTGTGAGAATTGAACTCATGGGGTTGGGAGAATTGAACTCATGACCTCACAATAACAATGGTTTGGAGAATTGAACTCATGACCTCACAATAACAAGGGTTGGGAGAATTGAACTCGTGACCTCACAATAACAAGGGTTGGGAGAATTGAACTCGTGACCTCACAATAACAAGGGTTGGGAGAATTGAACTCGTGACCTCACAATAACAAAGGTGTTTTAACGAGAATGACTCAACCAATTGAGCAATCCCTTAAGGGTTTTTTTCTATCTGATTCACAAACTCTAGAGATCAGTGACCGCTACGTCCATAGAATATTTGTGCCAGGCAAACCCGCTCGAAGGGATCACTTCCTGCCCCCTCAACCATAGAACCTAACCCCGAGTGTATTGAGAGAATGGACCCACTAACCTCTCAATGACAATGACAATGGTGTTTTTAAGATAACACTCGAAGGGATCACTTCCTGCCCCCTCAACCATAGAACCTAACCCCGAGTGTATTGAGAGAATGGACCCAGTAACCTCTCAATGACAATGACAATGGTGTTTTTAAGATAACACTAAGAGATATATTTAATAAAATATTTTATTTAACAAAATTTAAAATTTGTTTATAATCGAATAAACATTTTATTTAAAAATGTTTTAAAATTTATTTATAATCAAATAGACATTTTATTTTAAAATGTTTGAAATTTCTTTATAATATTTAATAAATAAAATTCGTTTATTATTTTTTTCTAATTTATTTGAATTAAATTTTAGCCTTAAAAACAAATTGAGCCACATTAACTTTTAACATAACTGAAATTTTCATCGCCTATTAAATTTCGAGAAAAAAATAAAAAAATTACAAGATTCTAACACCTACTCTTCCAGATTTTACAAATATCAAATTTAATATTTCCAATAAAACTAATTCCATTGTATTAATTTCTATATCTAAAATATAAATACCAAATTTAATATTTCCAATAAAACTAATTTGATTTTATTAATTTCTATATTATATTAAATACTTTTATTTTATTGGTACTTTTATTGTATTTACGAGCCATCAAATAGAAATATTATTAAAAAAGAAATTATGAAACAAATGAATTAAAATAATTCAATTAACTAATTAATCAATTAGTTAACATATCAAATGCCAGCGAAAACGATGGACGCAGTTGCGGCGCAGGGGTTTCGTTCTTTGCCTTCGGCCGCTCAGGTCAGGGCTTCTTGCGGTGTTCACGACAGCCATGGAGGACAGGAGGCCTCTGTGTTGGCTCGTAATAAACTCCGCAAACATATTGAAACGGAGAAGGTTCTTGCAGATATCCGTCAAGCAACGTTCCAATCCAGCATTCAGGGCAGTCGCGGCAAGCATAGCGAGGGATCATTATGCCCTCACAACAGATCTGCACACGCCATTATGGACTCGACCAGACAGTTATCCGTGCGCTGTGGCCACAAACCAGAGCAGGAGATCTCAATGTTAGCTTGGTCTTTGTTAAGATCTGGGGAAATCACTCGCTCTCCGAAGCACAGTCTTGGCTTTAGATCTGACAAAGATCAGCCAGATCGGGTCACCCAGAAGGCAGATCAATCCACGCTCTGGCCAAATCCAGAGATCTGTACACATCCTGGCCAAGATCTTGCAGGTCTGCTCCCTCGGATGGGAAATGGCCATGGTAGATCTGCTCCAGGAAGCTCAAAGCCCTTACCTGACTCCTTTCAGATCCAAATCTCTCAGCCTACATGCAACACCATCATGCAATGGGTAAGCCCTTCAGATCTGGTGCAGGAACTCAAACTGAATCTAGAGCACAGAATGGGGATCCCTTCAAGCTTTCAACGACTCCTCTTTCAAGGTAAACAACTTGAAGACCCTTTTCCCCTCTCGGCTTACTGTATTTCCAGGAACAGCTCTGTGGTGGTAACCCTTCGTTTGCGAGGAGGTGCAGCGGGACAGTCTTCCTCTTCTCGGCCTTTCTCATACAAAGATGTTGTTCACTCTGAGATCCCCAAACCCCCGGAAGCCCTTAAATCTAAGGCCTTCTTGGTTGACAAGGTTGAAGAAGTTTCCTCTATTGAACTCATTCATGAAGAACTGGCCTCCCATCTTCAAGAATTTGCAGAAAGAGCCATCATTTGCAGATTCAACGGATTGTGGCCGCGATCACAAGATCTCTATGCATGGATCCATGCAAACTGGACACATCATTGTAAGATCTTTTTTTGCTCGAAAGATTATTTCATTGTTTTATTTGACAATAGTAAGCACTATGAAAAGGCCTTAGCAGAAGGCCCTTGGTTCATGGGAACTGCAGGACTATTCTTGACTCCTTGGTTCCCAGATTTTGATCCAGCTACTACAGTCATTACTAAGACACCCGTATGGATCCGGCTTCCAAACTTACCTGCCCACCTATGGAGTACTCGTGTCTTCAGAGCCATAGGAGACACCTTGGGCAGCTTCATTAATGGTGATTTATGGCAGGAATCCAAAGGTCTCTACTCATATGCAAGAATATGTGTGGAATTAGATCTGAGCAAAGGACTTCCAGAACAAATCAATCTAAAAATCAATGATTTCGTCTGGACCCAGACACTGGATTACGAGAATACTGCTTTTCGGTGCCGACATTGCCACCAATCTGGGCATTTGCACAATACATGCCCATCTCGCCCAGCAAAAAAGAACAAGGCCAACGTCTCCAAGCCCAAGGCTAAACGATGGGCTCCTTGTTCTCCTCCTCCTATCGTGAATTCTGATTCCTCCAGGTCTGAAGATGAAGATAGTGATGAAGAATTGAATCAGACGCCTCATTTCGTGGCCCCTCCCACAGATGGTCTGGCGCCTTCCACTGACTCAGCCATTGCTCAGAAACGTGTCCATTTTTCCTCCTCCTCTGATTCAGAAAAGGAGGGCTCTCGTGTGGAGGAACCCAATCTTCAAGTTGTTATTGCTCATCCACCCCAAAATGGTTGGGTTGAAATCAAAAAAAGGAAAGGTAAAAAGCTTCGTGTTGATGCCTCTACCCTTTCAGGATAGGAATCACTGCTTCTTTAGGTTACTAGTGACTCGTTGTAGCTCCTTGCTTGCTTAATTCCTTCTCCGGAACCGAGGTTGATAGTCTTATCATTTCCGGTTGCCGGTTTTCTGCATCTCTGGAATGTATCCTCTTGTACAATATTTTTGCTTAATAGAATTAGTCTTAATCGAGAAAAAAAAATTAATTAATCAATTAAAATTAAATTAATTAATTAATTAATTAATGTTTATTTATGAGATACTTAGGATTAATTAACTTAAATTAAAATAAAAATAATTTTAAAGAGAAAAAATTATAAGTTAATTAAATTAATTATATTAATTAAAATATTTTTAGATATTTAGATTAAATAAAAGTAAGAAAATTAATTAAAACAATAAAACAATAAACTAACCTATAATCAATGGAATAAATAGGATTAATAATCTACATCTCTATTAATTAAATACTTAAGGTAGTAATTAAGTAATTTAGTAATAAATAAAATTAAGTTTAATTAAGATAAAATAAAATGAAACTAATGATAAAAATGATAAAATTACATTACATTATAAAAATAAACTTACAACTAGTATTATGAATTAATTTATTTATTTATCTAACATACAATTAAAATCAAATAATTAAAACCATTAAAATAATTAAAGTTAGAATAATCAAAATTAAAATAATTAAACTAAAATTATTAAAATAAAATAAAAAGAATTCATATACTTAATTTATTTATTTATCTAACATACAATTAAAATCAAATAATTAAAACCATTAAAATAATTAAAGTTAGAATAATCAAAATTAAAATAATTAAACTAAAATTATTAAAATAAAATAAAAAGAATTCATATATATATAAGGGTCAGCTTCTATAAAAATTTATCAATTTCTAGGTTTATATATACTCTAGTAGGAAGATTCTTCTCTGAAGGAACTCTGATTCATATTCTATCAAATTTAGTCCTAATGATGGACCTCTTTTGAAGTTAGAAACTTCGCTAGAATGAACAAAACACTGTAGATAATCCGAATCATGCTACTCTATTTTCTGATTCCTAATTCAATTGAATATCATTTGAAGTGGTTATAATCCTGCCATATATTAAACGAATTTATTTTCCTTTCAAATTGACTTCTCGCATTTCAGAAACTTTTTACTCGCATATCCACCATAATTAAAATATAAACTATTTTGATTTAGAAATTAAATTATATATTATAAAAACAAGAAAAGATATGAAAACTAAATTTTAGGATATAGCTCAAACGTACAACCACATATATTAAAGCCCCATCAAACACCAGAATATTTGGAAGATGAAAACGACGAATTATTGAGCCGTTATAACGAATTATTGAGCCGTTATGAGAGGTTGAAAATAGTACCTCTTTCATTAACTTTTATTGATGTTGCATTCACACAGCTGGATGCTATTTGCATGTTACGGTGTGTATTGAATGTATGGACAATGAAGTTGAAGCAATTTTGGGTAAAGCTGCACGATCAATATAAGTCTATCTTAGTGTTGATTTAGATATGAAGGTTGGAAATTAAATATTTCTGTAGAGGTGAGGGAAAAATACATAAATAATAGAATTTATATATGATGGTTGGAAATTAAATGTTCTTAAATAAAATTAATGAATAATAAATAAAAATGAGTTCATTTTCATGTTTATTTATTTATGAGGGTTAAAAAGAGGATAGAGAAAAATAAATAAATACTAAATTTTGCCCTTTAAAAAAGATAGCTATAAATAAAACCTCTTTTGAAGTTAAAAAAAAATAGAAAAATCATAAATTTGATAATCTTTTACTAATGTTTAATTACTTTGTACTTTAAATGTATATTGGTATTCACTTTTAACTTTAATTTACATATATCTAATGATTTTTATGAAATAGATTTTTTTAAATGTATTAAAAAATTAATGGTTATTTTTAATTTTACATTTTTTTTGTTTTTATAAAAAAAATAATGGGATGTAAAATTTGAGATTGGTTAATAGAAAAATAAAAGAAATTTTCATAAAACTCATATATTTATAAAGTGAAAATACAAAAATAGAAGAATCCTATATTTGATAGTGTTTTACCAATGTTCAGTTACCTTGTCCTTTAAATATATATTGGTATTTAATATTAACTTTTATTTACATATATCTATTTATGAAAAATAACGAGGAAATGTGAAATTTATATAATATAAAAGGATAGAAAATTAGTTAATAAAAAATTTAAGATAAAAAAGAGAACAATTGTTTTTAAAATGTAGTTGTAATATTCATACAATAGAAGTTTCTGTAAAACTCATATATTTATAAAGCGAAAATATTATTAATCGTTTTTATCAAGAATTAGTTGGAAGTTGATGAGTTCTTGATAACTGTTTATTCATTCTACAATTGGATCTATGTTCAAGCAAAAAACAAAGAAATGATGCAATTAGTAAAAATGTGAACCCTTGTGTTGTATGGAGGGGGTGTGGTTATCATAAATGGGGGGTTGGGGAATCTAGTGTTTTTGTTCCCTTAAGTAGAGGAGATTGATACTCATTGCTCCGAAAAATTAAGGGTCACACTATATGTTAGGTCCCTATAATACTAGTGATTCCCCCATTACTATTGTCATTGTATCCCTTATTGTTATTGTTGTGCCCCTATTGTCCCCATATTGTTATTATTGTGCCCCATAGAATCCCTCTATTGTTATTTTTGTATCTTTATATTATTATTCTTAGGTCGGCTTGGTTATATTGTGACCCCTTAGACTCCTATATATAGAAAGGAGGTTTTGTCATTTGAATCATCCAAGAATTGTTCATTTGTGTAATGTAAAGGAGGTCGCCCCCTCAAACAGGCTGAATTCTAAGGCGTTGATCTATCTTTTGTATCTTTTTGTGAGATGGTTCCATAGCATTTGGTATGAGAGATTTGGATTTTAGGGTTTCACTGCTCCAAATAGGTCCTCGTGGAATTTTCGCTAGAACATTTTTCTTGTGACATTTCAAAAGATAAAAAAAACCCATTTGATACTAAATCTTGCTGAACCTCGGGTCTGAATTTAAGATTTTGTCTCACTATATTTTCAGAGATATGATCTGAGGAAGTTAGGGTTTTTGAAAGCTCCAAAATTTCATCTGAAACAGGTTCTCGTGGAATTTTTGCTATAATGCTTTTGATACAAAGTTTCAGAAGCTAAAAAAACACCATTTTAGAAGAAATCGGTTTGAACCTTGGCTCCGAATTTTAGAGCCTGTCTCGCTATATTGTCGAAGATATAATTTGAAGAAGTTAGGGTTTTTGCAGATCCCCGAATTACATTCCAAACAGGTCACCTTCGAAAAATCATCAGAACTTTCGCTCTGAGCATCAGATTGAATTTTCGTAAGAAGTTACAAAAACAGGAGGGACTGTAGTTGTTTTTGGGTATCATTTTCAGAACCTAAGGTTGAAACAGTGACCCGCGGCACATCGTACAAGTTCACTCTACTGAACCAGTCTATACTCAGGTCATCGTGTGAGATTTGGCATAACTCTTCATTGGAGAATCCAATATTGATCAGACTTGCGGGGTTAGAAAGATTACTCAGAGGGTTACCGCAAGAAGAAATTTCAGACCTAGGAAATCCAAAATTACAGAGATACATCATATTCAATATAGAGCTCCTACAAACTAAGAAAAGGTGTGTAGTTTTTTTTTAAATTTTTGCATAAGCTTGGTTTGAAAAATTAGTTTGAAGGAATTCAAAGGGAATAGTGAAGCATTATTATCGGTAATTGATGCGCCGAAGAAAGAAAATTGAAACACCTAGTAAGCAACCTGAAATCTCTAGCATGACTGATGAAGAAGAGGAAGAAATGCAACACGATATATCAAAATTACGAGACCAAGTGCAACAAATTTCACTTTCACAGAAAGTAACAGAAAATAAGATGGATGGTTTAAAGAAAGACGTAGAAGCTAAAATTGATGGTTTAAAGAGAGGCATGGAAGCTAAGATGGATGGTTTAAAGAAAGGTGTAGAAGCTAAGATTAATGACGTGGAAGCTAATATGGACGACGTGGAAGCTAAGATGGATGGCTTGGAAGCTAAGATGGATGATTTAAAGAAATGCATGGAAGATTTGAAGACAAGTTTGACAAAGTTTCTACAACAAATCCTTACTAATGGCGAAAGGGTAGTAAATGAAACTCATGATGAGAACAAAATAAATGTTAATCATGATTTCACAGACTCTAACATTGGATCAAAGAACTACCATGTTCCAAAGATCGATATGAGGAATTTTGATGGCAAGGATCCCGGAACATGGATACTACAGATGGAGCAATTTTTCGATCTCCATAATGTGCAAAACACACAAAAGGTATGCATTGCAACTTTATATTTGGAACCAAATTAGTTTGTATGGTATTGATGGCTTTTCTCTCGTAAACAAATTGTCACTTGGGCTATCTTTACGGATGAACTGATAGCACATTATGAGGATACAAAAAGAAATTCTTTTTTTAGCCAATTGATAAATCTCAAACAAAAGGGTTCAATGATAGAGCACATTGAGGACTTCCAAAAATTGAATATAAGGGTAAAATATATTCCAAGGGAGCATAGGATTGATGTGTTCATAGGGACTTTAAAATATAACATCCAACATGAGGTTCGCCTTTGGGAACCAGATTCATTGGAGAAGGCATTCAAGTTGGAAAGAAAAATGGATAGCAAAATTATGGAAACAAGGAAGCCTACCACTCACAACCATAAAGATGGAAGTGTTTCTACCCCTAGCCATCCACAACCTAGAAGGTTGACATGAAAACAATTGGAAGAAAAAAGAGCAAAAGGGATTTGTTACAGTTTTGATAGCAAATACACTAAAGGTCATAAGTGTGATGAGAAGAAATTATTTTACATCGATTGTGAAGAGGGGGAAGAAAAGGAACAAGAAACGGCAAAAGAAGAGGATATACACCAAGAAAAAACCCTAGAAAAAGAACAAATGAATCCGACCATATCTTGTAATGTATTGGCTAGAATTACCACTCCTCAAACAATCAAGATAGAAGGGCATATCAAGAAGAAAAAGGTAATAGTGTTGATTGATTCGTGAAGTACCCATAATTTTATTCATTGTAAGATACCCGAGGAATTGAAATGCTTCCTATATCTAGCACCAGAGTGTCAAGTTATGCCTGCAAGTGGAGGAAGGAAAGTGCCATAATATCAAGTTATCCATGGGAGAATATGTATTGAATATCCCAATGCTTTCCATTCCAATGGGTGGTGTTGATGTTGTACTAGGAGTCCAATGGCTACAATCCTTGGGTACAATACCTTAAAATATTCAAGAACGTTTCATGAAATTCTCTTTAGAAGGAAAGGAAGTTGAATTAATGGGTATTGCGGGGAAGTCGAGAAAGATAATCAGCTCTAACGGAATTACAAAGCTTCTAAAGAAAGAAAAATGAGGCATAATTGCACAATTATGTTCACTAGAGGTTCCGACATCGAAATCATCCATTTATCCAGGTCTCTAAAAAGTCTTGGACAATCATTCCAAGGTATTTGAGACTCCCAAAGGCCTCCCACCTATTCGTGATCATGATCATGCTATTAATTTGATTCCAGGAAGTGTTCTTACAAACATCAGGCCTTACAGATATCGCTATGTCCAAAAGAGTGAATTTGAACATATGGTTGCAGAAATGCTAGAGGTTGGTATAATGCAACCTAGTCAAAATTCTTTCTCTGCTCCAGTAGTATTGGTTCACAAAAAGGATGGATCATGGTGCATGTGTCTAGATTATAGGGAGCTCAACAAGCTCACTATTAAAGATAAATTTCCCATTCCTTTCATTGATGAATTATTGGATGAATTGCATGGATCAATTTACTTCACCAAGTTGGATCTTCATTTAGGATATCATCAGATCGTAATGACGACTGAAGACATTCCAAAAACAACATTTAGAAATCATGAGGGTCATTATGAATTCTTGGCCATGCCTTTTGGCCTTACTAATGCACCTTATACATTTCAAGGTTTGATGAATTCCATTTTCAAACCCTTCCTTACAAAAACTATGTTAGTATTTTTCGATGATATACTAATCTACAACAAGTCCTAGAAGGATCATGTCCAACATGTTGACATGGTGCTCAAACTATTGGAGGAGAAACACTTATATGAAAAAATCTCCAAATGTTTCTTTGGAGTACAAGAGGTGGAATATCTGGGTCACATTGTATCTCATGAATGAGTTATGGTAGACCCTAGAAAAATTAAAACCATTAAGGAATGGAAAATCCCCACATCCATAAAGCATCTATGAGGATTTCTCAGGTTGACAGGGTATTATCACAAGTTTGTTAAGAATTATGGGAGAATAGCAGCACCTCTAACAACATTATTGAAGAAAGATCATTTTCATGGACTCCAGAGGCAACAAAGGCCTTTGAACATCTTAAAGATGTAATGTGCCAAGCACCAGTCTTAGCTACATTGGACTTCACAAAAACCTTTATTATGGAATGTGATGCCTCAAGAGATGGAATTGGTGTTGTTTTAATGCAATAAGAAAGACCCATTACTTTCGAAAGTCGTCAAATCAAAGGAAAGTATTTACAAGAAGCTATTTATGAGAAGCGAATGTTGGCAATACTACATGAACTTAAGAAATGGTGAACCTACCTAATGGGAAGACACTTCAAGGTAAAAATAGATCATGATAGTCTTAAATAAATTTTAGAACAAATATTGTCTTCATAAGAGAAGCAAAAATTGGTCACAAAGCTATTGGGTTACGACTTTGAAATTATATGCAAAAAATGGAAGAAAAATGTGGTGGCAGATGCACTCTCAAGAAAGGATGAGGATGTGGAAGCATTTCTTTGCGCCATTTCTATTATCCAACCAGATTGGATAAACGAAGCAAGGGATGAATGCAATAATGATGAGGAAGTGTGGGCACTCATTCAAAAGATACAACAAGATCCCAATACATCTGATACATTTAGCTAGAAAAATGATTTATTATGGTACAAGGATCGGTTATACATATGTAAAAATTCCCAACTCAAACAAAATATTCTTAGGGAATTGCACACCTCTCCCTTAGAATGGCACTCAAGATTTCTAAAAACCTAGCATAGGGTTAAGAAGGATTTTTTTTGGGATGGCCTTAAATTGAATATTCAAATGTTTGTGGCGAAATGTTTGGTTTTCCAACAAAATAAAGTTGAAACAATTAAGACCCCAAGACTATTACAACCTTTATCCATTCCAAGCCAATGTTGGGAGAAGGTTTCAATGGATTTTATCACATGTTTACCCATGTCCGAAGGAAAGAGTGTTATCATGGTGGTAGTTGACAAACTTACCAAGTATGCACACTTTTGTGCATTATCTCATGCATTTAAAGCGAGTACAGCTTCTACTGCATATATGGAAACAATTCAAAAGCTAAATGGAAACCCAAAGATTATTGTAAGTGACAAAGATCCCATTTTCACTAGAAATTTTTTGACAAAATTATTTTCTTGTCTTGGTACTCAGTTACCTCATAGCTCATCTTATCATCCTCAATCTGATGGGCAAACTGAGATAGTAAACAAATGTTTAGAAAGATATCTTCGTTGCTTTGTATCTGATAAACAGACACAATGGGTCAAATGGTTGCCTCTAGCTGAATGTTGGTATAACACTTCCTTCCATACTGCAACAAAAATGACCCCATATATGGCACTTTATGGATATCATCCACCATCCATGACATCATATTTAAGAGAAAATTCTAAGGTTCAAGTAGTGGAAGATAACATTTAGCATCAACAACAAGTTCTCCAACTCTTAAAGGATAACCTCACCTTGGCGTAGAATAGAATGAAATAGCAGGTAGATCAACATCGCAACAAAAGAAGTTTTGATGTAGGCGATTGGGTATTCCTACGACTAAAACCGTATAAACAAATGTCCCTCAAGCAAGATAAGAATGATAATAAATTATCACCAAAGTATTATGGTCTCTACAAGGTGTTGCAAAATATAGGTTCTATGGCATACAAATTAGAGCTTCCTGCAGCTTCCTAAGTGCACCTAGTTTTCCATGCTTCATGCTTAAAGAAGGTTATATGTGACAAGCTTCCAGTTCAAACAATATTGCCAGAACTTGATGAAGAAGGAAAAATCATATTGGAACCTGAAGCAGTCAAAGAAACAAGAACTCAACAGTTACAAAATCGATCAATTTCAGAGTATCTTATCAGGTGGAAGAACTTACCCATTGAAGATTCCACATGGGAGGATGAGAATTTTATACAGAAGCATCCAAAACTACTCAAGCATTGAGGACAACACTTTATTGAAGGAGAGGGGCATGTTAGGTCCCTATAATACTAGTGATTCCCCCATTACTATTGTCGTTGTATCCCTTAATGCTATTGTTGTGCCCCTTCTGTCCCCATATTGTTATTATTGTGCCCCATAGAATCCCTCTATTGTTATTTTTGTGCCTTT
Organism: Pinus tabuliformis; assembly: GCA_031772625.1. Classification (NCBI taxonomy): domain Eukaryota; kingdom Viridiplantae; phylum Streptophyta; class Pinopsida; order Pinales; family Pinaceae; genus Pinus; species Pinus tabuliformis. Next base: position 896,196,463 of record CM062815.1, read on the forward strand.
ATATTATTATTGTTAGGTCGACTTGGTTATATTGTGACCCCTTAGACTCCTATATATAGAAAGGAGGTTTTGTCATTTGAATCATCCAAGAATTGTTCATCTGTGTAATGTAAAGGAGGTTGCCCCCTTGAAGAGGCTGAATTCTAAGGCATTGATCTAGCTTTTCTATGTTTTTGTGAGCTGGTTTCATAACACTATAGACAAATATCAATAATGGGTGAGATATCGTTTCACAATCTTTGCATCTGATTGTACCCTTGTTATTATTATACTATTGTTTCTCCTATTACTAATGGATTACAATAATGGATATGGTTAAACCCTGTGATAATGGGAAATTCAATTTACTGAGATCATGGATAAGATAAATTTATATTCACCATGGGAAGAGCAAAAGTTAATGGTTTGTGGCAATAAAAATGTGCATCCATCACATAAGAAACTCCAAGATATAAATAAGGAAATTCGTGTGGTAGTATGGATTTGTAAATCATGTTTGAAGAATGGCAGAAGCAACACTCAAAGGATGGTGGTGAGTACCTTATTAATTTTGGTGGTGATTGACCTCGTAATATTTTCAATCATTCTCTAGAAGAAATATGTAGAGGCCCTGAAAGAGACTTGAGGGAGGTTGTTGGTGACCAAATTTCATCGAATTCTTTCATCTTTTAACATGCATGGTATCATGGTGGCTTGCAAGTGACTGATTTCATTGATATTTTGCTCAAGGGATAAATATTCTTATTTTTTTCTTGAAAGAAGTGTTTGTTTATTAATTTGTTTACATTTAATAGAAAAGGAAGTATTCATTGTATTGATAAAATGGTGCATATAAATATCGTTTGCATAGGTTATGCAAATTAAAAAGGTAAGATATTTGTGCATGAATTTTTGAAAAGAGTCATAGATTGATCGTGTTAATTGCATGGTTTATGTGCATAAAGAGTCAACTTAACCTTGTTATATTCTGAAAAGGGATGTCTAGTTTTTATACATAAAAAAATGGGTTAATTAAGATATTCTCTTGAAGGGAATGCAGGAGAACACTACATATAAACAATAGAGAAACAATGTAATTATTTTTTTGGAAAGGTTCATGTGCATAAAAGATAATTAGCCATGTTTTCTTTTAAAACAAAGAAGTTTTATTTGCATGAAGATAATAACTGTTGAGTAGATTTCTTGGGAAGGAAATGTGTATTTATATGCACAAGATTAATACGCATTATGGTAGATTTATTTTGGAAAAGAGTATGCATTAGCATGCACAAGATTAATACCCATTATGCTAGATTTATTTTGGAAAATAGAATGTATTTGCATGCACAAGTATAATATCTATTGTTAGAGTTCTTTTTTTAAATTTAAGATTATGTATTTTCATGCAAGATTATGCTAACTTTCTTTTGGAAAGATTATGCATTTTCATGCAAGATTATGTTAACTTCTTGCATACAAGAATAACCACTATTGTGTTTGCTTTCCTTTCAGAAAATATTAAGTATCTACATGCCGAAATAACAACTATTGTGTGAACTGTCTTTTGGGAAATGTTTATGTATTTTCATGAAATAAAAATAGATATTGCTTTAGCTTTCCTTGGAAAAAAACTATGTTTTTGTATGTAACAATATTAGCGACTATGTTATGCACAAAGAGCATCGGTAATGTGCTAGTTTGCTTTAAAAAGAATAGGGGTAATTGTGGTGGTTTTCTTGTTGGAAAGAATGTGTTCTTGTGTAAATAAATAAGATCAATTGTAATGCATATCTTTTGGGAAGTGTTTCCCTCTTCTTGTATGAAGAGACAATGATAATCATTTTCTTATAATGTATGTGAAGAAGGGATAAGTAAGCATGCTTTAGTAATCTATATATAATTACATTATGCATGTGAGATATGGATGGACCAACATGTGTCATAATTATACATGTGACATGTACTTTTAATTAATGCATGTGGAGTATTGTTAAAAGAGGCATGTCTCGATACTTTGTCTACATTTTATTTATGCAGATGAAAAAATGTTAGAAGCATCACTAATAAAGAATATTTATTGAATAATATTTTATCTAGTCATGATATCAAAATTTTGTTGATAGTAGCAATGGCAGGGAAGGATGATGACTTATGAAAAGGATAAATTATATTTAACATTATGGCATCAGAATATTTAATGGTCCATGTAGATTAAGGAATGCCAGTGACGGGATAATCCATTGATGGGAACAACCAAACCACAAAGACATGAAATTTTCATATTTGTGGGTAAATGATATCATTATTAATGTAATAGCTTCTAGCTAGTCATGTTGTGTTTAAAATAATATTTCTTTGTAATATTTTATGACAATGGCCAAGTGATGGACTCCCTTACATCCATTGAGTGGGTAGTGAACACCCTCACGAAACTATGCTTGTTGGTTTGTCCCTATGGGGTTTCCATGGTATATTAGTGTCCAATGACGTGTTTGTCTACTGTGCCACTCTAATGATGTTGATTCCTTGCATGATGTTACATTTACATTATCAAGTATGTAATTATCTAACCTAGTTAAAAGAATCATTAAAATGATTCAAGGTTACATCAGGAAGTTTACGATAACATGCGACAACATTGGTTGTTATATTATGAAACTTACTATTTCATTTCTAAAATTAATCTATATAATGATGAAGGTTTCACACGAGAATTACCAAGAATGTTACGATAGTTTTTTTTGTTTTCCAACAATTTTTTTGATTTTGCAACTTTTATATAAATTATTTTATTTTATATTTATTAACATTGAGTTTGAAATCAATTTTAAATATAATATAATATAATTGTATAATTAATTAATATATATATATATATATATATATATATATATTTCAAAATTAATTTCACTAATTGTGAATAGCTCTACATAATGCAACAGCCTCATAAATGCAATGGAAAAAAAACATGTAATGGAAATTCGAATTTGTTAATTTTAACTTATATTATTTATATTTGAATGGAATAATTTAAAATTAAAATTTAGAATTTTAATATAGTTATTAATAATTATTAAATGAATAGTAGATTTTAATCTCATGAATATTAAAATATTTTTAATAATAGTTAAAATAAAATATTAAGATTTTTTTGATTATTTTTTTTTAAACTTTTAGGTAGATCTATCTAAAGGGATCATATTTGAGAGGCTTATTAATAGCACAGACTTTCCATTAGCGAGACACAACAATGAGAACTCAAGATCACATTTAGCAAGCTTATTAGTAGCACAGACCTTCCATTAACCTAGCAAGACACAACGTGTAACACCCTGCGTTCTTGGGCACGGGCGCGCGCTCTCTCCGTCAAAAAATCGACTAAGTGTTGATCGACGTCATGTATGAGCGCGCGCATAATGATAGACTTGCAGAGGTTATATATGATGGGCGAACGTTACACGCGGACATACCCACACTTTGGCGAGCCGACGGTGGAGGAAACTTAAGTGAGGGTGTTCGTGTTAATAGTTGGAAGGTCGGCCAAGGATGGGCGAGCAACCTTGGACGCATATATATTGATGGACCTATGATTCATTTTGACTATCGAATCACACGTTCATCACTTCTACGCATAGGAGTAAGAGGTAAATCTGCGCAAGGGGTAAAAGAGACTACGCATATCTCATGCGTAGGTCTTATAAGGTGCAGTTTTGGATTTTATGCCGGTTGGAGTGTGGCAAGCGTGCCGGGATTCGAGATATGTGTGCAGGACTTGGTAAGAAGGTCGAGTGGCTCGGGTGAGCACTTCTTCTTGTGCAAGGGTGTACACGGTTGTAAAGTAGGTTGCTTGTATTGTAAAATTGGTTAAGTGTGAGACTTGGTTTGGCCAAGATACACTGTTAGTATTGTTAAAAAGAAAGCGTTCGGTGGTGCTGCACCTCGCTACAAGCGGTTGGAAGACCACCGCAGGTGTAGGGGCGTGACAGTTAGTATCAGAGCTCGGTTGGAGTTGGTGAGCAAGGTTGCTCATGGTGGGTGAAGCTGATGCAGATAAGGTTATGGAGAAATCCTGGATGAACAGTCTCGGTTTCATTGACTTGATGGTTCATGGCAATACCATTCAAGCTTTGGTAGACACAGGTGCTACACATAACTTTATGACGACACGGTTAGCAAAAGAGGCTGGACTGATGATCTCCCCATCAGATATGGAGGTCAAGGCAGTAAACCCTAGAGCTAAGGTGGCAGGTTTGGTACATGATATACCTGTGCAGATGAAAGGCTGGAAGGGTCAGTTGGACTTCACAGTGATGGAGATGAACGACTTCGATGTGATACTTGGACAAGATTTCTTGAAGGGAAACAAGGCTATTGTTGTCCCCTTCTGTGATGAAGATGTTGCAGGCATGACTACGATGGAGGATGAACTTGAGGCTGATCAAGTTGAACCAGGATCGTGCAGTTTGTCAACATGGATGGATGAGGTCACTCACATGGAGGAGCCTCATGATGATGAAGTAAGTAATGATACTTGTGTTTCATTTGGGCATTTGGGAGATGGACCATGTGCAGTGAAGGGCAAAGCCAATTTGCCAAGGCAAGAGGACATCTTACCATGGATGACAATGATGGAACCTTGTATGGAGAAGCAAGGATTGTCAATTGTTGCAAGGCTTGTTGGGGCTACTTGTGACTTTGTGATGAAAGGTGCAAGGACCCGGGACAAGGGTGGAACTTGATGATCGTTGTGGAGGATTGGGTCATGCTTTAGCCACATGAAGGATTGGCTAAGTGCCCGGCATGACTCATGGACAGATTGAGGAGGGCACACACTTGTGATGTTTTGGGTGGACTTGTCATGGCCGAGACCAAGAGTAAGTCTTGATGGACACTTTGGTGGAGGAGCTATGATGAAGGGACTCATGACATGATGATGAGATGGTTGGGTGACCGAGTTCACTAAACCGAAGATCGAAGACTTGGATGAGATGGCCAGATGTTGTGATGTGTCTACTTGGTTGGACTACATGGGCATCTTAGTCATGGACATCAGGTTGGAGACTTGAAGACATGAAGCATGGCAGACCTATGCAAGGACATTGTGTGGAAGCACTTGTAGAGATGTCAAGGGACATCCAAAGAGGAGTGCTAAGGCAGGAATGTTATGCAGGAGGACTTGCTAGTGTGACATGGGAACTTGAGGATGGCACATTGCAGATGATGAAGAGGACTTCATGGACCTGAATGGGGCACATCGAGAGTTGGTAAGATTGAAGACTTGGATGGACTTGTGAGCAGCTATGGAGCATTCCTACTACATGGGAATGGGTTATGGAGCTCATGAGGACATGAGATTGTTGTAACTTTTAGGGACTTCATGTATGATGGACTTAAAGATCTAATACATTGAGGAGCTGAGGTCAGGTGACTTTGATGCAGTATGGGATGCATACTTTCAAAGTGCATGTATGGGCATGGCTTGGAAGGGTGACTTGATGTAGAGGATCGGTATGAGGCACTTTGGAGTGATGGAGTTACAACGATGATGATGATGATGCTTTGGTGATACACTTGAGCATGGGTTGAGCTGAGACTCAACTACTTTCTACACATGGGAGCTGATTTGATCGAGGATCATGGGCAGCACATGGGTAGGTGAGACAAGTGCATACTTGTTTCTATGGAGACTTGAGGATGGCACATTGCAGATGATGAAGAGGCTTCATGGACCTGAATGGGGCACATCGAGAGTTGGTTTGAGGAGATGGTCTCTTCACATGGAGGAGACACACATATGGACACCATGCTGCAGATGAGATGGATGGAGTTTCCATGGACCTGAGCATGGATTATGGAGATACATACTTTGGTATGGTGAGCTTGGTGGCAGCGGACACTAGGCCGGGACATAGTGGAGAAAGAGTCTCTACATATGTTGCAAGGATGTTTGCCTTGTGTAGAAAGGTCAACATCCTGAATGATGATGCTCTTGGTGGATGGCTACTAGGATGGTATGTTATCGAGGAAGACAACGATTTCCAGTGGGGGAGAATGTAACGCCCTGCGTTCTTGGGCACGGGCGTGCGCTCTCTCCGTCACAAAAATCGACTAAGTGTTGATCGACATCATGTATGAGCGCACGCATAATGATAGACTTGCAGAGTTTATATATGATGGGCGAACGTTACACGCGGACATACCCACACTTGGGCGAGCCGACGGTGGAGGAAACTTAAGTGAGGGCATTTGTGTTAATAGTTGGAAGGTCGGCCAAGGATGGGCGAGCAACCTTGGACGCATATATATTGATGGACCTGCGATTCATTTTGACAATCGAATCACACGTTCATCACTTCTACGCATAGGAGTAAGAGGTAAATCTGCGCAAGGGGTAAAAGAGACTACGCATATCTCATGTGTAGGTCTTATAAGGAGCAGTTTTGGATTTTATGCCGGTTGGTGTGTGGCAAGCGTGCCAGGATTCGAGATATGTGTGCAGGTTTTGGTAAGAAGGTCGAGTGGCTCGGGTGAGCACTTCTTCTTGTGCAAGGGTGTACACGGTTGTAAAGCAGGTTGCTTGTATTGTAAAATTGGTTAAGTGTGAGACTTGGTTCGACCAAGATACACTGTTGTATTGTAATCTGAAATTCTTAATAAAATTGTTGGGCAGACTGTTCGGGAGTTGCCCCTCCCTTTATACTTGTTTGCAATTGTTGATGTTCTCGGTTAATTGCATATGGATAATGAATGAGTATGGGCTTCATTAAAGTATAGAGGATAATGCTTTTCCTTGGTTGCGAAACACAAACTAAGTATGTTAATGTTGGAGTAGGCGTAGTCCACGAATGTTAGTATTGTTAAAAAGAAAGCATTCGGTGGTGCCGCACCTCGCTACAAGTGGTTGGAAGACCACCGCAGGTGTAGGGGCGTGACACAACGTCTCGAACAATTACACTAACCCTCAAGAATTGATTTACTTAAATGATAATTGTGTTTTTTTTCCTTTTTAATTTAATTCAAAAATATCATATTTGTAAATTTCATTAAATTTTGATTAGTTTTTTATTATATTAAAAAATGTCATATTTATAAATTTCATTGAATTCTGATTTTTTATTAATATGTTTTCACTGTTTCAATTTGTATATGAATGATATATTAATTTTTTTTTATAATTAATAATAATAAATTAAAATAAATTATTGTTTAATTTATTTTTATAATTAAAAATAATTATTATACTATAAATTAAGTGTTTTAATAATTAATATATATATATGTATATATATATATATAATCATTTTACTATTTATGTAAATAAAAAATATAAATCTAAACGAGATAAGTATAAAAAAAAAATAGATGAAAATTTATTTCCAAGTCTTCGTTCCCAAAACAATAAAATGGATGAAAAGTTATTTTCTAAGTTTCGATTAAAATATTTGCGTAGTGCAGGTTATTCGAACATCCTTGTCAACCAGCTGATATGAATAGATTGTTTAAATATGAATATTTAAGGCTATGGAATTTGATTATTTAGGATTGGTTGAAGTTTATTATCGAGTTAATTATATAATTTAAATTTTCTAATCAATTATTTATAAATATAAAAGTGTACCATGGTTAGATGCATTGTTTAAATATGAATATTTAAGGCTGTGAAATTTGATAATTTAGTATGGGTTGAAGTTTATCATACAGTTAATTATATAATTTAAGTTTTTTAATTAATTATTTATAAAGATAAAAGTGTACAATTTTTAGAAATACATTTTCATAAACATGGCTAAATTTCAACACTTTTAATCTAAGTTCGCCGTGGAGAACGAAGATAGGCAAAACCTGTAATAAATAGAGCGAAAAAAATTATGAACATTAAAAGGAACTTTGTTCAATTCCAAATTTATTTAAATTAATTAAAAATTCAACCATATATAAAATTTGAAAATTTTTTGAATCTGTTTGAAATTTATTATATAATATATAAAATGTGTGTGCAATTTTATACAAATTTGTATATCAAAAAATATCTAAATTATTTTTAAGTGTTATGTTTTTTTTTTTAAGTTATTAGATTTATTTTAAGATTTAATTGGTTTAAAATTTTACAATTTTATTGAATAAATTTTACATAATCCAAATACCTCAAAATTTTTCCAAAATACTGAATCTTCATACCTAATAAAAAACAAACCAATTTAAACAATTTGATTTAAACACAAATCAAGACATGTGACCAAATTTTTTTTCGAAAACAATCTATACCTACCTGCTTTAAGAGAGCCACGCAAAACATTCAAGACGGCTCCAACATTTCAGAAAATCAAAATGTATGTGCGTGCAATTCTGGCCATGTTCTAGAAATTAGGTATAAGTCTGACAGGGATATTAATCGAGATTGCGAAATGTCTGAGAAAGTAATATTATGTTGTTGTAAGCTTCAATTTGTGATCGCGAAATGTGATCTTTAACATTGAATTCAGTAGGGCCACGCATCCATTGCATGGTGCCTCACAACGGATGACTTGACCCGGCACACATGATATAGCTGAGCCCTGCCGTAAGCGCCTCCATGCCAGAGAGAGTTATGTGACTGCGTTAAATTATTTGCTTGAACGGTTTCGCCATGTCTGCAATTCAATTATCGCTGTGGGCATTCGCGTTTCAGGCTTTCTTGTTACCGGTCTTCACAACTGGGAAAACTGTTAACGCTGAGGCACAGAATGTTGGAGCAGTATTGTTTTTCGGAGACTCTTATGGAGATCCTGGAAACAACAACCACGTTCCCACGCTAATCAAGAGTAATTTCCATCCCTATGGAACAAATTTCGTGGGAGGCAATCCCACTGGGAGATTCTCCGATGGAAAAATTCTTCCAGACTATTTGGGTAAGCACAATGTTACTAAGTAATGGGGCAGACGACTAATTTTCTTTTTAATTGTTACAGATATCTAAATTTTACGTTGTTTTGGTGTTCAAATGAATATATAGTTGCAGGGCTTGGCATCAAAGAGCTGCTGCCTGCATATCTTGATCCCAACCTTCAAGAACATGAATTGATCACAGGCGTCAGCTTCTCCTCATCGGGGACCGGATTAGATAATCTGACCGCTGCCACTTTAGTAAATATTGACTACCTATCCTCTATATCATGAAATTATTTGCATTAATATTTGAGTGTGGAATGTCTATGTTTTTGTATGTGTAAAGATTTCTGTATTTACATGTAAATTATTTTCCAGATCCATCATATAAAAATATTAATTAAATATTTGTTTGGAATTATCGAATATGATTTATTAATATGAACAAATTTTCTCAACCTCCAAAGCAATTTTATAGATCAATCGTTAAATCCAATAAATTATATAAGGTATTGTCATGCTGTATTCATCATATTATTAGATCTGCTATCATGTTAGTAGACGAGATAGTAGATGTCGAAACTGTCTAATTATTACTGGCCGATCTGAATTGTGCAGTCTGTGATTCCAATGTGGAAAGAAATCGAATATTTCAAGGAATATCGAACTCGGGTGGCCACGCTGGTGGGAGGTATAGAGAAGGCTGCCATGTTGTTGAATACAGCAGTGGCGTTTATCAGCATTGGCACTAATGACTTCATTGCAAATTATTTTCTGGAACCAATTCGCCCATCGCACTTTACAGTTTCCCAATACGTAGATTTTCTATTGCGCACATTATCTGGATATATTGAGGTTTGAATATTCTCACTCAACTTTATGTAACCTAAGAAATTGTCAACAAATATTTAATATATTTGTATCTCAATTATTGTTGCAGGATCTGTACAGTTTGGATGTGCGTAGGATTGGGATAATAAACCTACCTCCTTTAGGTTGTCTACCCTTTGAAAAAACTCTGCATATCAAAGTAGGAGGAGAGTGCGCAGAGAAAGTGAACGAGGCCGCAGCTGAATTTAATGAAAAACTCATATCGGCCATTGATGGATTGAAAGCTAAGCTTCCTGGACTGAAAATTGTTTCTCTCAAATATTACGACATTGTTTTAGACGCTATAAAAGATCCAGCTAAATATGGTAGGTACAGTGAAGCTATATTCTTCCCTTATGTTGCAATTTTCTTATAGCATGGTTGGTGGAAGAACATGCTCGATGTTAATATAGATTTATTTAACTCTCGATCTGATGTAATAAGAGGAAAGGGTAAAATAATTGATAGTAATGGTTTTGGTGTATAAATACTTTAAATGTAAAAGTGTTTTATTCAATGATCAAGTTTATATATATATTATAGTAAATATTAATCAAAATTAAAATATATATATAGTTTGAGTGGGTTTAGTGAATAAAGGTATGTTAATTTTAAAAGGTTATAGTTTTAAAATCTTTGTAATAGGTTTAAAATTAAAAAGGTATAATATATATGTTTTAGTAACTTTAACCATCAAATAAGTATGTATGTTTTTGTAAATTTCAATCACATTACTACATGATATTAAAATTGGATAATAATAATAATAAAAAATGATAAATTCCGATTAAAAATGAAAAATATATAATATATAATTATTTTTTATTTATTAAATAAATAAATAAGTTAATTATTTGAAATTTAAAAATTGTATAAGGATTAAGGTACATCAAAACAAAACATGAAATCAGTTTTCTCATTTAATTTGAATGTGTTAATTTTTGCAGGGTTTGAAGTGACCGGAAAAGCTTGCTGTGCCACTGGCACCATCGAATTCGGGTATCTGTGCAACGAGGCCACACCGTTTACATGTAGTGATGCTTCAAAATATGTATTCTTCGATTCCATTCACCTGACTCAGAAGTCTTACGCAATCATCTCTCAAGTATTTCTGAAAGAAGGCGTTTCAGAGCTTCTGTAATTCCATGCTGTTGGATGGAGACATCTTACATTCCATAATAATGGAATCGTTTGTACCGTAATTTTGTAAATTGCTGCCATCAGCCGCCGAAGGCAAATAAATCCAGTTATTGTTTATGGATAAAATATAGGTGTCCATCAACACCGTAAACAAATTTATGTCAACATTGACAACCATAAAAGACGTATTGACGTCTGTGCAAACCAATATTTATGTTTAAATGGATGACTTTCTAAACTCAAATAAAAGGATATTCTAATTGTTTTTCTTTTGAATTATTATTTAAAATATAATAATAAATTGTGGTTACTGAAATTATAATTTTACATTATTTATAATTTTTAAATTAAAAATATTATAATATTTAAATGATAATTACAATGATTAATGTCTTTTAAAAATTATATAATTTACTAACATAAAAGATTAATTAGTATTCTTTAATATTTATTTTTTTATGGTGAAAATAAACTTTAAAAAAAATCTCAATCACCATAATTATCATTTTAATAAATTAAAAAAATAATATAACAACTATTTTAAAAATTGAATTTTAACCATTAAAATCTATAATTTTAAATTTCCAACTAAATTTCAAAAATAATGAAAAACTTAAAACCATTAAAATACCCCGTTATTATTTACTTTTAATAAATTAATTTTTTATTTTTTATTTTTTTTTATATTTATATTTTATTTATTTTAAATCTCGTGTAATTTAATGTCGTTTATTAAAAAATTTATATATTTGCCCATGGATTTGTAGCCGTGTAAAGTTTTTTTTTTGCTAATGTAAGAGTCGGACCTTCTTTTTCATTAATAAAATACAAAATTTACATCAATCCACAAGGAGTTATAGACTAAGGAAGAGACCCAAAAACCAAACAGAGGAGGGAGAAGCTTCAACCCCTATAAACCCAACTTCTAAATCGATATAAGCCAAAATAAAGTTGAAGTCGGCAATGGAACCTAAGCCAAGGTATAACCGGATATCATATTCGTAAGACCCACCATAACATTAAGAATCCCGCCTGGAACCATTTTCATCCCGCCAAGAAAAGAGCGCATTAACACTTCCCGCCATATAGACCACCAACCTGCTCGATAAATCCCAGTCGTCAATCCGCTTCGTTTGATCCAATAGTTGCAGTAGCTGTGTAAAGTTATTTACCTTATGGATTTGTATTATTTCAGAATTAATAAAAAAAAAAAATAACAGGAAATATTTAGATGTGTAGTAATATAAATTTAGATTATTTGTTATCATTTATTTATTTATTTTTAAATTGAAAAATAAAATAAATATATTTAATTTTATTAAAAGTATTATATATATCTATATATATATATAAAATGATGGTGGTGGTGGTTAATGTCCATTGAGACTAAACTTGGTCTATCGGACCTAAAGAAACAAATTATTTATTTTGATATAAGATTTTATTCCTATGCTCAAAAAGCTTGGAGAGAAGCCTCCCTAGCTTACTATAGTTTTGACATTGCAAAAGGCTAGGAAGTTCAGTATCGTAACAAAGATTGTGAAATTGAGATCTAATGTGGTTGTACGCAGAGCACTCTAAAAGGAAGTGGTTTTCATCCTCAATGTTCCTATTCTCACATATATGGCAGATCATTTCCATCCCTTATATATATATATATAATATTTTTAATTATTTTCTTAAAAATCAATAAATATATATTAAAATTTATAATTATTAAATAACTTTTTGTTAATATAAAATTAATAATAAATTACAATTTTTAGTTAAAATATGCAATGCTAAAAAAGTGATTATTGTATAAAGTTTTAATTTTATTATGTTATTTTAAATTCTCTAAATATATTCTTGATGGGGTTGGGAGAACATTGGGATCAGTGGGGGCCCACTATTTCACTAGTCTTGTTAAATGTTAAAGAGGAGGCATGGCATTATGCTGCCATGCACGCCAATGTGGAGTGTACAATCCTTGGGAGAGTACATGAGCTATTTATGTGTTAGTTCTTGTCATGATGATGATTCTTGTTTGCATTTTGGTATGGGGCATGGAGTGGTGAGCATTGGCCATTTTATGTCTATGTAAAATGGAAATTTGTAACAGTTGAAAAAGGTATGGAAATCTAATGTGAAAGCATGGCACTTCTTCGTAGAAGGTTCCCATGTTGAAGAATTTAGTAAGGTGGTCAAGGGCAAGCAAATATGTGACCCTCGCATAAGGAGTTCCAACCAAATAATTTCTTGAAAGTATGAGGAGTTACTAGTGTTGTGGGGTCTTCACATGGTGGATTACTCGTTGGAATTGGATTGTAGACCTCTGATTAGGAACTCGGTAAGGATTTATGATTTCTTTGAGTGGTTTTCATTTGCAATTGTAAAGATGTATGTGGGTATTCCCTCTCTAAGGAGTCTTAGATTATTCATTTGAATTTTGTTGAGAATTAGTGTCATAATAAAGGTCTAGTCAGTTGTGTCGAGTGTTTCTAGTGGTGTTCTGATGGGCCTCGCTAAAAGGGTTTAAGCTCAACCTTCACCTTTTTGGCTATGCTTAGTATCTGGTTTTTTTTGGGGTGACTCATAGTGCCTGGGTGTGGAGTTTGTGGAATTCCCTTACATGATTGTTGCAACTAAGGTGGTTACAAAGGTTGTTTCTTGGAAAGTCAGTTTTGTTGCGCTCCCCGTTAATGGTGGTGTTGATCAAACACTCCCGTGTGTTTCATGGCATGTGCTTAATACTAGCGATGTGTCTATTTACTAACACCTGCGGGTTTTGGTGTAACAGCAATCGTGAATCCAACAAGTGGTATCAGAGCCAAAGGTCTCGAGTTCGAAACACACCTGGCTCGTGTTGAGGGGGGAGATTGTTGCGCTCCCCATTAATGGCGGTGTTGATCCAACGCTCCCGTGTGTTTCGTGGCATGTGCTTAACACTAGCAATGTGTCTGTTTACTAACACCTGCGGGTTTTGGTGTAACGACAATCGTGACTCCAACAAGTCTATCTTTTAGTCACCTAAGAGGCCATGTGGTTGTCACTTTTTGTTTGAGGCTGAGGGCTTGACACATGGGTGAGGGGTTTCCTATTTCCCTTGAGGTGGTGTTAGGTTTGTGGCTAGCCCATCTATTGGTTAGTCTTATTCATTTAATTGGGGGATATGAGGACAACCAACACTATGGATTTGTGTTTCTTTAGTTGTGTCATGGTTTGAGTGGGGGGAATTGTTGATATACTTATATAGAGTATCACAAGCGAGCGAGGTTCAATTTGATTACAAGCTTATTTGGGGCCCATCTTAGCAAACTATGCACCATGAACGTGGAAGGGTGAGAAGGTTTATAGGACCAGGGGTTCAACACAGAAGACATATAATGGGTGACCACAACCTTGGAAAGGTGGTGGATCCCATCCCTGCATAGTCCCCTAGAACTATGGAATTACCCTGGACTTGTCGATATACTTGTGTAAAGTGTTGCAGGCGAGCGAGGTTCAATTTGATTGCAAGTTCTTTGGTGCCCAACTCAATGAACTATGCATTGCCAACATGGAAGGCTCAGAAGCGGTATAGGACCAAGGGGTCAGCATAGAGAACATATCATGGGTGACCATAGTCTTGGCGATGTGGTGGACCCCATCCTTGAATAGTCACCTAGAACTTTGGAATTACAACCACCCCACCCCCGCGAATCGAGATATATTTGACAACTAGCTCACACATGTGACCCTCCTCTTAGAGCAACTTACGAGGGGCTGTGATGATGGAAAGAAAGTGGTCATCATATTTGTGAATAATCTCTAGCATAATTAGTCGAAAATGCAGGATCATCAAGAAGTTGGAACACTTCGAAGGGAGGCTTCCATACATGGAAAAGCATGTTCACTGTGATTTCAGATATCGTGTATCACTTGGTGTCAGAATAGGGAACCCTAATCTAGAAACTCTTCTAATCCATGATGGTTGTGGGATGTATTTTAGTCTTTAAAGTTATTTGGTTTCACCAACCATTTTCTCTTTAGTTAATAAGATTGTATTGACAACTTGTTATCTATTTTGGATGTTATCTTTTGGCCAATAAATATAGTAAGAGTGAAGTCAATTTTTTTTAAAGATGTAATCTCTTTTGATATAATAAAAACATCTTTACCTACACAAAAAAAACTCTAAATATAAAATGATGCTAACCCTCATAGTTTTAAATTTAATTCAAGTCAATATCATTTGAGGTTGTTATAATCCTTCGAGATATTACGCTAATTTATTTTCCCTTTCAAATTGAGTTCTCGCATTTGAGAAAGTTTTTACTCACAAATCCACCATAATTATAGCTTAAATAATTCTCATTTAGAAATTAAATCATATATTATATATTATAAATGCAACAAAATATATAAAAATCAAATTTTAGGATAGGGCTAAAACGTACCACCACATATATTAAAGCCCCATCAAACACCAGAATATTTGGAGGATGAATATGTAAGGGTGAAGTCAAAAACCACATATTCATGAGCACTACATGCTCAAAAACCATAACTCATTTCATATTTGGAGGATGTTACTTTTCAGCTTTCGTTAACTTTTATTGATATTGTATTCTGACAGCTGGATGCTATTTTCAAGTTACGGTGTGTTGTGAAATGTGTGGACAATGAAGTTGAAGCAATTTTGGGCTGACGCTGCACGTTTTAATAAATATCGGTGGTCGTATGGTTATTGGCCTCATGAAGACTTAAGTGCAGAGACACAGAGACAAAGAAGTAAAATTTTATAATTAAAATTTTACAATAATTAATATAGGAGTTGTATTTAGTGTGATTTTTCTGAAGTTTTTCAGGTAGGTTTTTTTTGTCAAATTTCAATCTGGTAGCAATTTATTGAAATCACAAGCTTGATTGGTAATCCCTGCACAATCAAAGCATCCTAGGGGTTTTTTAGTGTGCTAAATCCAAATATGCAGTTAAAAAACCAGTTTAAATAACATGAATCAATATTTCACCTCGAATTTTTTTGCCGACACGGAAAATCTACAAAATCGCACTAAAGACAACTCCATTAATATAAATAGAATTGACATCTCTTTTGATGTGAGCATTGGAACAGAAAGTGGATTCTCCACACTTTTAGTGCGTCCATTTACCCTATCTAAAAGGTGGTGTTGTGGATAATAAAAGTGGGAAAGAAAACAATTTTATTTACTTTGTCTTTTGAAGTCTATTTTATGTATCACTATAGTTCATAGTTAAATAATTGAGTTTATTTTAGTGGAGAAGTATAAATAGTCATTAGTTAATATTTTGTTTTGGTTATGTTGATATGTTTGTTTATTTTGGAATTGGATTTTTTAGAATTTTAATTTAATTATTGATAGTTATTAAGTTGATAATAAGGATTTAACCTCTATCAAGTATTTTAGAATATTCATACTCGTATATACAAATTAAAGATTGATATTTATCTTCAAAGTAGTTATACTCTTTTTTTCTTTATAATAAAATTGATTAATTTTTAAAAATGTCATATGAAATGAGTTATGGTTTTTGAGCATGTAGTGCTCATGAGCTATACTATTGGTCCATGATATTGTAACAAAGTCTATTTACACATTGAGAATTTCCATGATAAAGTGAGGTGCTCTCCATGTTTCATGTTTTTTTTTAATAGATATATATACTTGACTTATATATTTATTATTTATATAATTAATAATATTATTATTTATTTAAAATAGAATTATAATTTAGATAATGGTTATGATGGTTTAAATTTTAACAACATAACATATATTATGAAGTGTTTTGATGCCTATTTATATTTAGTGATCATTAAATTTATATAGTTTCGTTAATTTACTCGTCTTTATCAATTTCAAATTTCAAATAGTTGTTATATATATATTGATAAATTTTAAATTAAAGTAAAATCAGCTAAATTAGCATAAACATGGCATTCATCATTATGGAATATTGCTTTGAAATTTGGTTTATTTTATTTGAGTTGGTAACAATGTAGTTGTATTTATTGATATTGATAAGAATTTCCTTGTGGTATTTCTTTTCATAAATTTACTTTATTACATTGATTATTTATAAATTTAAAAATTATATATATATATACCAACAACTCATAAACTAACATTACAAATATAGGGTGTAAGCATTAACTTCAACTGCCCCTCTTAATGCTTACATTACATAAACTTATTGAAGCCACCCATAAAAAACAAAATACAGAATCATTCTTTAAATGGTTTACAACTTGCAGATCAATATAGGCTCCATCAAGTTGTCTCATAACCCTCATAAAGGTGTAGTTGGCAAGTTGGATTCCCTAATTCGACTCTTGAAATCCTGAAATACAATGTCCCAAGCGGTGGCATAACATCATTAGAATACCACTCCCACGTCTTCTACAAATGAGGGATCCTTACCTAGATCCACAATTGCCATACTATCTCGACAACCATCCATGTTGAGCCTTTTCACTAAACTATAGTTGTTCTAAAAGAGTTTGAGAGGTTCAAATTCTTCATTGAAATCGTCATCATAATTTAATGAATATTCATCTGTGACTATATTTGTTGTTTCTTTCCCTTTTACCAGACCACTCGGACGACTTTTGCAATTCCACATTGTATCCCCAATTTTCCTACAATAGTAGCATTCAAGTTCACTTTTATTGGCATTTTTCTTTCTTATCCTCGTCTTTGTAAACACTGTGTTTTCTATTTTTGAATTTCCTTACGTATCCTTCGGTTTTAGTCTCTTTTCCTTTGCACCAAAAGTGCTGCAATTGTATCATCCAATTTTTGTGAATACATTTGACTGAAAGTGAAGAAAACATTACTATAACTTGAAGGTAAACTATTTAACAAGATGGTTGTTGCATCTTCATCTTCTACCTTAGCACCTGCTTCAGATAATTGTCTTAAAAGAGACCTTAAATTGTTTACATGAATGGATATAGATGTATCATCATTTATTTTATGTCTAAATAATTTCAAATTTATAGAAAAAATTCACATTTAACGTTTTTGCAGCAAACAGTTGAATCAAGTGTTCCCATATTTCCTTAGATGGTTTAGTGAGATCTACAAGATGTAAATTTTAATCTGAAAGAGAAAGTCTGATAATGGACTTAGCTTTATCATCTCTATTTTTTCATTCAAGTAAATGTTTGGCATCTGTAGGTGCCACTTCTAAGCCTTTAATATGCCGAGCAAATTTTTCTTCATTAATTGAATTTGAACTTCTACTTTCCACGAGGGGAAGTTTAGACCACTAACTTTCTCTAAAACCATGAATTCCATAATTGAAGAAAAAAATTAAAATGAAACAAAAATTAAAAATTTGAAATTGCCCCCCTAAAGGTTGAAATTTTTTTTTCCAATGGAAAGAAGCACAATCTGAGTGAAAAGATTCAAAAAAATGATTGCTTATAGGAAACACTTTGCAGTGCATAATTATAGTGTACACGTGTGCGTCAAATGGTGATTTCAAGCTTCAGCCTCTTCATGGGCATGTTGCAAGTTTTTTATGGAATCCGAGTGGCTAAAACCTTAAACCTATCTCGTGAATCAACTTAGGCACTTTAACTATAACGAACGAGGCCATGCATTACTTGACGTGTAATCAACAGAGTTCAGTCGCTCCAATAAATAGTTCAACCTGCAAAGTTGTAAAACGACGGTCTTTCAAAGGATCGAAGCAATATTTGAAAAACATTTATTACAACCTTAATGTGCATTAACTGTGTTAGGTAGGAAGACTTCTCGAGAGTTCAAGAGATGGTCGTGAGTCTTCTGGAGACTTCAGGTAGCGTCTTGAAGAAGCCACCGATAACCAGAATCGAGAAACTTCTCAGTGGTGTATAAAATTCCTTGTTTGGTAATGGAATGGACAAGCTGTGTGTTTTGTGCTAAGTTTTGCATTCTCTAATATGGTGTCAGAGCTCAGGTGAGCTGTTAGCTCAGATCCAGAGTTGTGGGCTCGATGGTGGTGAGCCGTGTAAAGGAGGCAGTGAGTCTGAAGGCTCAGTTGTGTGCAAAGAGAGTAGTGGAGTTAATAGTACATAAGCGTTGTGAATCCTGTGCGCTGGAGTTGTGTGCTATCGTGAGACTATTGAGTCTAGTCGAGTATTTGTAAGCACCATTGGAGGAGGCCGAATCTTTACTCGTGGATGAGAGCATTCGATGTTGGGTGAACCATAAGCGTTGTGAATCTGGTGCGCTAGAGTTGTGTGCTATCATGAGACTATTGAGTCTAGTCGAGTATTTGTAAGCGCCATTGGAGGAGGACGAATCTTCACTCGTGGATGAGAGCATTCGATGTTGGGTGAACTTGTAGCATTGTGATATTGTATGTGTGAGCTCGATGGAGGTGTCAAAGATGTGTCGTGCTGAAGATTGAAGCTGTTGAAGATTGGAAAGAATTTCCAGTCGAAGGTGAAGTCGCTGGAGACGGTTTCCATTTGGAGGACACTGTGTGTTAAGCGCTGGAGTTGCGAGGAGTTAACTGGAGCAGCGCTAGTGTTAATACCAATAGAAAATTATTCTTTGAGGAGTCACCAAAGGTTTGAGTAGCATTTTTGAGCCATGAAGATTGGAGCGTTGTTGTTGCTTTTTGTTCTTCCTGTTCTTCGAATTTTTCAGAAAATCTATTTGCAGTGGGTAAAGGCTCTGGTGAAGGGCGAATTGGCTGAAGCAATTGTGTAAGAGTCTATTGAATGTGACTGTGGCGTAAAGAAGGAGAGAGTCATTGCATATCTCAGTTGTAGCCATTGTGAGACAGAATAGCTGCGTCTTAACGAGATCGTCACGTGTTTCGGTTTGGAGCTCTAAAGCCTTCATTGGAACAAGTTGTGTGAAAAAGGGCACTTAATATTCCAAGGGTAAAGTTGATTTTATAGATGCTACTACATAATAGTCATCATTCAAGTGAGAAAATTGGTGTGCACAAAACAAAATTGAAGTTTTTTTATTTACTTGGAATTAAGTGGATACTTGCACGGAGTTATGTGGACATTTTATATATTGGGGCTATTTACCATAAAAATAATTCTATGAATTTATTCTATCTTTATTTTTAATACAAATCCCTAACTTTATGCAAAGTCCCAAGTTCGAACTAAAAATAAACTTGTGTTCGTTTGTTTTGAGATTGTGCTCCTAAGTTTATGGAAGTTTAAAACTTTCCAATTAAGTGAAAGGTGGTTTGTGGGTTTCATTAGTGATTGATTCCTAACTTTTTTGAAAATTGGTGTTTTCACTTTAGAAATACTCTTAAAAGATTGAGGGGTGAAATGATTAAATGATCGTTTGTTTGTAATTGCGGAAAAAAATTATTAAGAAAAAGAAAAGGAATTGTTAATTTCCACAGTGGGTAAGATTAAAATTATGGTGGTTGAATTTTGGTGTGGTTGCTCGGATCTAAGTTGGCACCTACCGTGAGCTAGCGTTGGGTAAAATTAAAATTGTGGTGGTTGAATCTTCGTGTGGCTTCTCAGATCTGAGCTGGCACCTGCAGTGAGCTAGTGTTGCCTTGTTGTTGTTGCAAACATACAATTAAATTGGAAGGGAGTTCGTAGACACAATCATAAAGCTTTAAGGAGTGGCTATGTGTTAGCTCCTGTGCTTTTTGAAAGAGTATATGTGTGCTCTTTTCCAGCTTAAGGAAGTTGAGAAATGAGTGGAATAATGTTTGATAGAGATCTTTTTGATGATGCTTTTTCAGAGAGTCAATTTGGAAGTATATTTGGGCTCGGTAATATTTTTTATTCAGGTAGTATTTTTCAGTCACGAGAATTATTTGATAAACAGAATGGTTTTATTGATGACCATGAATATCAAGAGGTACAGTCTATTCCACATGTTCCTACAATCACTGAGAGCAGAAATTGCTTCTCCCAGAACCCAATTGTTAGAAATTTGATTAGATCCTCTTCTACGATAGTTGAGACAATGGAGGATACAACCATGGATTTTGTTAAGAGGTTGCACATGTTCGAAGATGAGTACATTTTGGTGGATGAAGAGAAACTTGGTCACATACTTTACAAGGCTCCTTATGATGGAAAGTGGAGAGAGAATGAATCATATTACCGTGTTTTCATTATTTGGTATGTTGCCTTGCATCCCAATCCAAAAGACGTTTTTAAGTACGTAAGAAAAGAACAATTGAAGGAGCTCATAAGGAAAGAAAGAAAGGTGAAGATGAAACTACATCAAAAAATGAACAAGCATGGACCCTTTAGTAAGAAGGAAAAAATGAAAGATGTGTTATCAAGTAGTGTATTGTAGAAAATCTAGATCATGTTGTAAGCCTAGCTGAGACTTAGACCAACAAGCATGTCATCTAAGAATATTTTTGTCTTATGTATTGTGCTACAGTGTAAGGATGGAATTAAGGAGGAGCGTTGGAAAACATTAATTCCAACCTCAGTGTGAATTAACTGTGTTAGGTAAGAAGACTTCTCGAGAGTTCAAGAGATGGTCTCGAGTCTTTTGGAGACTTCAGGTAGCATCCTCAAGAAGCCACTGACAACCAGAATCAAGAAACTTCTCAGCCATGTATAAAAACCCTTGTTTGGTAATGGAATGGACAAGTTGTGTGTTTTGTGTTCTCTGATAAGATGGAGGTGAGTGTGTTCAAATTAAAATTCTTCATATGCATGATCTACTTCAATTCTCATTCTCTACGGCTCACTCTTCTCTGATCTCACTATTCTATGCTCCATGACATAAATGGCAGGTGATAGGTTCACGACAATGCTCCACGACTTATTCTCTACGACAACCTCCACAACGCACTAATATGCATAGTAGTGCACAAGCTCTTTGTCACAGTGCCCAAGACATGTGCATTGTCAACTAATCGGCGGTTGATCCCACTCTGATACCAAGTAAACAATGATCGAAAGCACTCACATATTTTACACAAAGGTGTATGCATCAATACACATACATTACATTCAGCCATTACTCTATAATATAGAGTTTGTGATATCTAACTTATTCCTAATTTAGAAGGAGAAATTGAGAGAATTTCCCAACTATCACCAATAACTCATAAACTAACATTACAAATATAAAATGTTAGGACGAATCTTCACTATTGAGTCTAGTCGAGTATTTGTAAGCGCCATTGGAGGAGGACGAATCTTCACTCGTGGATGAGAGCATTCGATGTTGGGTGAACTTGTAGCATTGTGATATTCTATGTGTGAGCTCCATGGAGGTGTCAAAGATGTGTTGAGCCGAAGATTGAAGTTGTTGAAGATTGGAAAGAATTTCCAGTCGAAGGTGAAGCCGCTGAAGACCATTTCCATTTGGAGGACACTGTGTGTTAAGCGTTGGAGCCGCGAGGAGTTAACTAGAATAGCGGCTAGTGTTAATACCGATAGACAATTATTTTTCAAGGAATTGCTGAAGGTTTTAGTAGTGTTGTTGGGCTGTGAAGATTTGAGTGTTGCTGTTGCTTTTTGTTCTTCCCGTTCTTCGAATTTTGTAGAAAATCTATTTGCAGTGGGTAAAGGCTTTGGTGAAGGGCAAATTGGCTAAAGCAGTTGTGTAAGAGTCTGTTTAATGTGTCTGTGGTGTAAAGGAGGAGAGAGTCATTGCATATCTCGGTTGTAGCCATTGTGAGACAGAGTAGCTGTGTCTTAAAAAGATCGTCACGTGTTTCGATTTGGAGCTCTGAAGCCTTCATTGGAACAAGCTGTGTGAACAAGGGCACTTAATATTCCAAGTGTAAAGCTCATTTTATAGATGCTGCTGCACAATAGTCATCATTCAAGTGAGAAACTTGGTATGCACAAAACAAAATTGAATTTTTTTTATTTACTTGGAATTAAGTGGATAATTGCATGGAGTTATGTGGACATTTTATATATTGGGGCTATTTACCATAAAAATAAGTCTATGAATTTTTTCTATCTTTATTTTTAATACAAAGCCCTAACTTTATGCAAAGTCCCAAGTTCGAACTAAAAATAAACTTGTGGTCATTTGTTTTGAGATTGTGCTCCTAAGTTTATGGAAGTTTGAAAGTTTCCAATTAAGTGAAAGGTGGTTTGTGGGTTTGATTAGTGATTGATTCCTAACTTTTTTGAAAATTGGTGTTTTCACTTTAGAAAGACTCTTAAAATATTTATGGGTGCAATGATTAAATGATGGTTTGTTTTTAATTGTGGAAAAAAAATATTAAGAAAAAGAAAAGGAATTGTTAATTTCCACAGTGGGTAAGATTAAAATTGTCGTGGATGAATTTTGGTGTGGTTGCTCAGATCTAATTTGGCACCTACCGTGAGCTAGCGTTGGGCAAAATTAAAATTGTGGTGGTTGAATCTTCGTGTGGCTTCTCAGATCTGAGTTGGCACCTGCAGTGACCTAGTGTTGTCTTGTTGTTGTTGCAAACATACAATTAAATTGGAAGGGCATTCGTAGACACGATCACAAAGCTTTAAGGAGTGGCTATGTGTTAGCTCCTGTGCTTTTTGAAAGAGTATATGTGTGCTCTTTCCCAACTTAAGGAAACTAAGAAATGAGTGGAATAATGTTTGATAGAGATCTTTTTGATGATGCTTTTTCAGAGAGTCAATTTGGAAGTATATTTGGGCTGGGTAATATTTTTTATTCAGGTAGTATTTTTGAGTTAGGAGAATTATTTGATAAACAGAATGGTTTTAGTGATGACCATGAATATCAAGAGGTGAAGTCTATTCCACATGTTCCTACAATCACTGAGAGCAGAAATTGCTTCTCCCATAACAAAATTGTTAGAAAATTGATTAGATCCTCTTCTAGGATAGTTGAGACAGTGGAGGATACGACCATGGATTTTGTTAAGAGGTCACACATGTTCAAAGATCAGTACATTTTGGTGGATGAAGAGAAACTTGGTCACATACTTTAAAAGGATCCTTATGATGGAAAGTGGAGAGAGCATGAATCATAATATTACCTTGCTTTTATTGTTCGGGATGTTGCCTTGAATCCCAATCCAAAAGAGGTTGTTAAGTACATAAGCAAAGAACAATTGAAGGAGCTCATAAGGAAAGAAAGAAAGGTGAAGATGAAACTACATCAACAAATGAACAAGCATGGACCCTTTAGTAAGAAGGCAAAAATGAAAGATGTGTTATCAAGTAGTGTATTGTAGAAAATCCATATTATGTTGTAAGCCTAGCTGAGACTTAGACCAACAAGCATGTCATCTAAGAATATGTTTGTCTTATGTATTGTGCTACAGTGTAAGGATGGAATTAAGGGGGAGTGTTGGAAACATTAATTCCAACCTGAGTGTGAATTAACTGTGTTAGGTAGGAAGACTTCTCGAGCGTTCAAGAGATGGTCTCGAGTCTTCTGGAGACTTCAGTTAGCGTCTTGAAGAAGCCACCGACAACCAGAATCAAGAAAGTTCTCAACCATGTATAAAAACCCTTGCTTGGTAATGGAATGGAAAAGTTGTGTGTTTTGTGTTAAGTTTTGCGTTCTCTGATAAGATGGAGGTGAGTGTGTTCAAATTAAAATTCTCATATGGACAATCTGCTTCAATTCTCATTCTCTATGGCTCACTCTTCTCTGATCTCACTGTTCTACTCTCCACGATGTAAATGGCAGGTGATATATTCACAACGATGCTCCATGACTTATTCTCTAGGACAACCTCCACAACACACCAATATGCATAGTAGCGCAGAAGCTCTTTGTCACAGTGCCCAAGACATATGCACTGTCAACTAATCAGTGGTTGATCCAACTCTGATACCAAGTAAAGAATGATCAAAAGCACTCATATATTTTATACAAAGGTGTATGCATTAATATACGTACATTACATTCAGCCATTACTCTATAATATAGAGTTTGTGATATCTAGCTTATTCCTAATTTAGAAGGAGAAATTGAGAGAATTTCCCAACCATCACAAATAACTCATAAACTAACATTAGAAATATAAAATGTAAGCATTAACTCTAAGTTAAATTTGGAAGTATGTCATTTACTTAAACTTCCCACAAGTTTGGAAGTTTTTTCATTATAAGTTTGGAAGTTTTTTCACTATCGATTAAAAAGCACTGATGGAATTTATCCTTTAAATAAGGCTAAAATTTAGTCACGATGGTGTCACACCCTTTAGGCTTAAAAGCTTGTGTTTGTTTGAAATTTCCACCTAGTTAACCCGCACTGAGTTATTGTGTTATTAATTGTGTTACGAAATATTTAATATTTTATAAGTTGAATTTTATATTATAAAATTTTAAATAGACTTCAAATATAAAATATTAGTATGTAAAACCAATGTAATCACATAAACAACACTAAATACTAGTGTGATAATTTATAGTAGGATCATTTTTAATAATTTATAATAGATTTATGTATTTTGAAAAATAATTTTATCTGAAATGAAAATGAGCATTTTTTTCACTACGAAAAAAGTTTGATTGTATTAATATCATATGAGTCCCAATATACATATGGATAGGCTGAAATATCAAGCTAATGCCTAGACTTGAGAGATAGTAAAAATATTCTCCTCATACTTTTACACCTGAAAGCGTAGGGGGAGAAAAAGGCACTAGAAGATAATATGATTTGTCCATGCAGTAAGCTTGAAACACAAAAAATTGACCAAAATAGTTTGGCTAGAGACAGATAAGTCCTCATTATCTGAGCATCGTCAGTCAAAAAGTAAAAACATGCACTATAGTGGAAAAATAGTTCCAGTATACGTACCAAGGGATAGAGATAGACAGCAAGATAGATTATGTACCAGGAAGAGAAAAATCCTCAATCTGGTAGGTTGTAGGAGCCAGTTGTATATCCATTTCCCATTTTCCCATTTGTGATAGGAGCCCTTTCTTTGACAAAACGTCTGCATGAGTATTTTGTGATCTGTTCACATGATGTATAAAATAATCCTTTCTCCTCCTTCAGAAAGAATCAATTTTGTTCATCCATCCTGTTAGCTTGTGATTTTTTATGGAAAGTTTGTCAGTGACATGATCAATTATAACTTTAGAATCACCATAAATCTACAGAGACTGAATATTTAGGAAAATGCTAAAATGAAGAAGCCCTGATAGAGCCATTGCTTGGGCTTTGTTGTTTGTTCCCTTTCCACCATTCCAATAAATGGAAAACTGTTGTGCTTCATTCATGACAATATAGATACCATAGGCACACTTACCATTTTTTGCAGCCCCATCAAAAAAGGCTCTAGGAAAGCTCATCTAGCTAATCTTAATATCCCTGGTTTTTGTATTTTTGTGCTGTATAGTCTTGGGAGGAAGAGATTTAAGTTAGAAATTTATGATTAAATTTTTTGTGGGATTCGCAGTTTTCATTGTTTAAAACTTAAATTATAAAATTCAAAGTCACCGATCCAAAAATACTAGTCTAATTTTGAACCAAATCTACACGAAAATATCAATGAGAAAGATCAAAACATCTGGTCGTCAAACAATTGTATAGGAAACCGCCCAATATCTTCATTAAACTATGCATATGTGAAACTTCCTAGTATCTCCAATTGAACCTCTCGAGTCTGGGCGACAAAGCCGTCAGAGTGACCTATTTGATTCGTTAGGGCAATGTGTGACTCACGCACCGTTGTGTGTAAATACAACTACTAAGAACAAGGCTAGAGTGTACGCAACCATGAATTAACAATACTTTGTCATAAATGCTAGAATGGTTGTGTAAGTAATATAGAATAGATCTAGGATCGTCTTTGTCAGGTTAAGGGCTTGGATGCAGAGTTTTTGGAAAATCAATTACAATTTTTCAATAATAGCTATCAATATTAATATGTCATAAGTTTTAACTAAAGTTGATATACCGTGATATTCGTGATATTTAAAAGGTTTGGAATATAACTTTTACCTTTTTTAAGGTGTAATGGCTAGAAAAGAAGTCTATTTCTAGTTTGTATGAGGTTGCTCGAACTAGTTGGATATAGGAGATTAAGATATTCTCTCCAACCACATTTTCTAGATTGGTGTTTCGTTCAAAGATTGGCTCAACTAGTCATCAAGTTATTTTTTACTAGTTATTTTTTTTATGAAAAGATAAAGTGCATTATTTTATTGAATTAAATGATTTAGTGTGCTTTTGAATTTCTAATGATCAAAAAAATAAAATGCGTTATTTTATTAGATTAAATGATTTAGTGTGCTTTTGAATTTCTAATTTGGCATTAAAGCTAATCTCAATCAGAATCCCTTATGGAAGGGCCAAGGAATGTAGAGAGTAGAGTAGGTGTTTGTTGTTGTGAGGATGTGAAGGAGCTACTGTCATTGTTGGTCATGTTGGCATAGGTTGAATCGACTAAGTAATTGTGGTTTTGCTGCAGTTGATGGATAAGATGGAATTCGAGACTGAGTGAGTAGTAAACATCAACTTCAGGTTCACATAGTTTATTGAGTTTTGGAATCGCAGATCCCCATAGTCGTGGCCTATTCTGAATGGGTATATCACACGTAGGTTTCCAGAAGAGTCCTTTCAAGCCAATCCTACAACTGCGAGCATGAAAGATAGGAAAGAGTAGAGAAGGATTGGTGTTGTTGTTGATCTCGAGGCTATGGTCAAGGGACTAAAGGGCCATGATCGTTAAGCATATGTTACTAACGTAGTGAAATTAATTTCCATGGTACGATCATGTTTTGGACACCACTGCCATGCTTGGAGTTGTTCCTTCCCAGTTATGGACTGTTGTGCATGCCAAAATTTTAGAAACAAAAACTACTAGAATGGACAAAAAATGGCAATCAAGTTGAGGAAATTATGCCTAAGATTATTGATGTGGATCGAAAATTGTGCTCAAGATAATACACCCGTCAGACAAATAAACTATTCACTGATGCACCACCCCCACCTCCTGGACCGCCTCACAGTTTCAACACCTCCATAACCTGTTCAACTTCGAAGGGTTGTCACCGCAAAAACTCTATCAATCTAAGCGTGAAATTACCGACATAATTACTGTATAAATTTAGATGATCATGGATTGGAGATGTACTATACACAGTCAGTGTTGTATGCAGTTGTAGCTGTTTTGATGTTTCATTATTCTATAAATTCATATCTCTCAAATTTTGTTAGTAGTTGTAGCGGCATGTTGTTCTTGTCAGTCCTTTAGGGTTGTAAATCTTCTTGGCTTTGGAGTTTCGCTTTTATCCTACTCTCGACTTTCATATTTGGCTGTGTAATTTAGCAATTATAGCTGCGGTTCATTGTATTTTGTGTGCTCTATTTCTTTTAAATGATGTCAGAGTGAGGTTGGAGTTGTTGCTGGGTTGGGAGACTGGCGATTTGAGTGAGGTCCCATGGAGACTCAGGAAGGAGTGGCACTAAGTGCTGTATGCTTGTGTGTTGTTCGTGGGTCTAGTTGATTGATAGCTAGATTATATGATTTGAGGATATTTGCATAGTCACCATGGTCTAGAGCACATGCGAGGACAGTTGATTCTTGACACATCCGATATAAGACGTCTCGTCATGATTTTCAAGCGTTCTTCTCCTTCGCAAAGAGTTTCTTCCTTAGATATATTTTGCAAGTTGTCTGGCCATTCGATTACAGTTGAAAGTGCGGTTACCATGAATTTTATTTCATAGTGATTCTCAGTTTATATATATATATATATATAACCTGAAATTTGCTGAAGGATGTTCCTCACCTTCCGAAAAGCATCTTATAAGACATTACTTAATTTTTCATTTGATATTTGATTCCAAAGAATATCTACTGCAACAGTCTGTACAACCTCCTCTCATCACTTCATGTTAATTGGAGATGAAGTATTCAATACTCATTGTCTATATTTGATTGTAAGCACCATTAATGTACGCGGTCTATATACCACCACTGAAAAGTTTGGGTCAGCTGCCATATTAGCTATTGTTGCAGGCCAGAATCGTTGTGCATTTTCGTGAGCCTGTAGAGCTATGGCTAGAGAAGAATTGTTGAGGCATATTCTTTGCCACTGTAGATTGAGCTTGTGTGTGTAACTTGTGCGAGGTTATTGTTGAAGTGCACCTGTGAAGAATCGACTTTGTTCATTACCATCTATAGGAGAGTAGTTAGACTACAAGTGAAGAATCACGGGCGTTGGTTGGTCACAATAATGAGTTGGAGACATAGAGATTACAACTCAATAGAACTGGTGATGAGTTGTCGTTGTTCATTGTGACCAGAGCCACCATACACCACTCAGATGTAGTGGAGTTAATTTAGTTAATTCCCTTGTTTGTTGATAAATATCACTAGGAGGCTGTATTGCCCGAGCTAAATTCTTTTTATTGAAGCCGAGAAGCGGTCAACACAAAGCATCGAGCAACTAGTGTCAATTCACTTGCATGTGGGAGAATTTTTGTAGCATGGAATGTTGAACATGTTAGAAGTTGGAGAGTGTTATCTGAGTTTGAAACTTCATGGAGTGTGTTCAAAAGAGTGAGTTTTTATCTAGTGAAATTCTGGTATTGTTTTCATCTACTTTAGAGTATTTAAGAGTTTTGGATGAGTTGTAGCTAAGAGTTTTGGGTGAGTTATAGCTAATTGCTGATTGTTTGGTGAATATTATAGAATATAGTCTGATTAAATAAATGGGAAAATTCAAGAGGTTAAGAAAGTAAAAGAAAAACCAAGAGTGGTTTGATGTCTATTTGAAAGAGATGGAATCCAAAAGGAAAAATAATTACTTAGCATTAAAATGCATAAAGGAATGTGTAGATGGTAACATTATTCCACTCATTGCATATGAAAAGAGAGAAAAGGGGGCTTGGTATATCCTTGAGAGGATTTTTGGTGTAAAGGGGATTAATCAGGTTAAAGATAGTAGAGTTGTACACTCTGCTATAGCAATCCTTGAAGATGAAAAGGAAGGTGGATCTATAGTAGAAGATCTATAGAAAGATGAAGAGTTTGGTGAATCCCACTTGAAAGTCAATGATAGTGATGATGGTGTGTTAGCAATTGAGTTTCACATAGGTAAAACTACCAATGGAGCAACATGTGGTTTGGTGGATCCAAAAATTGAAATTGTTGATGTTAACTTTGGTGAATAACAATTAACTAGTCATGAGTGGTTGCACATGATGCATCAAAACCATCTTATTGATCTGATGTAATTCTACGATAGAACCCACTTCTGTCTGGAAACCAAGTGGAAGAAAACTTGTTTGCAGTGGCAGAGTCTAGTAAAGTAGTGGAAAATGAAGATTGTGGTGCAATGACAAAGCAGAGAAGGAAGTGCAAGAGGAGAAAGCTCTCATTCCAAAGCATAATGAACATAACCAATATGGTTTTGAAGATGTTTTTCATATAAAATTAACATTGATTTTCATTATGAAGATGTTAGAAACAACCATGAAGAAGTAACAAAATTTCAAGAAGAGTTAAATTTCTTTAAAGCATGGCTTGCAACACCATGTGTTGATGAAGTTTGCATATAAGTTGAAGCAATGAATGTTGAAGACAACATGGAAGATGTAGAAAAGGAAAATGTCAATGAAATTTTCATGTATTGGAATCCTGAAGAGATAAAATTTTATTATGGACTTATGTTGCAGAAAATTGATAAGCAAAAGATTGATGATGAAGAGAAATCTATAAAAGATGGCATGTTGAAGTAATCCACATACAAACAAATTTTTGAAGTAAAGAACATGCATGGACAACCTGAAATTCTTTTCTATGTGTTTAAGACAAACAAAGATATAGCAATGGAAAAGATGCAACAAGAAATGAAGAAACTCAAATTTGGAGCTGAAAGTTGAAGCAATTCAGAGGATATAGGTTCTGGAAGAAAAGGAAAAAGAAATATAGCCCAAAGTGTTGATGTCAAAATGTTTGATTCATTGTAAGCCTAGCTGAGACTTAGACCGACACACATGTTTTAGTTATGTTGAGTCAAGGTTAAGTTGTCAGTCGTAATGAAAGGGGAGTGTTGGAGATAATTATGCATGTCAAAAAAATAAACTATTCACTGATGCATCACCTCCACCTCCTAGACCGCCTAACCATTTCAACACTACCATAACATGTTCAACTTCGAAGGGGTGCCACCACCATAAATCTATCAATATGAAGGGGCAATTAACCAATCATCTAGATAAAGTTAGTTCCTCATTGTAAAGACATACCTTGGACTATTCAAATTAGTGGTCGCCCTCCCTAAGATCATAAGACCCTAAACATAATTCTCGGAACCAATCACAACTAGGGTGACGCGGTCTATGGAGCCAGTTCATATAGGGGCTTGGCAAAGCTTTTTATTTGGATTGCGGAACATGCATGGCTTTTATATCTTGTTTTAGGAGAGAGTGTTGTAAATCACATATTTGGCTTAAGAAAAATTAGAGTTCAGGACTACATATGGATCAACTAACAAACCATAAACAACTTGATAATGAGGTGCCTCTTCAGTTTTCCTAATGTGGAGGTTGAGGCCCTTTAGCCCAGCCCTAAAAAGAGAAATCTAGAACGTAGACTAGAAGAGATGTATGCCACTAAAAGGGTAAAAAAGGGGCTCGTGGCCAGGATAAGATATGAAGAAGGCTTTCCCTGGAAAAAGGGAGGTATCAGAATAACATAATTTTTGTATAAATTTAGTTGATCATGGATTGAAGATGTATATGTGTTGTACACAACTATAGCTTCTTTGATGTTGCATTGTTTCATAAATTCATGTCTCTTTGATTTTGTTAGCAGTTGTAGCTGCATGTTGTTCTTGTCAGTTCTTCACGGTTGCAACTCATATTGGTCTTTGGTGTTTTGATCTTATCCTACTCTCGGTTTTCATATTTTTCTATGTAATTTAGTAATTGTAGTTGTGGTTCATTGTATTCTTGTGTGCTCTGTTTCTTTCAAACTAGTGAATTTGGTGAATTTACGATATTAGTATGTATGTTTAATTTGGGAAGATGATCTTAATTACCATTTATATCTGGTATACAATTTTTATTTCAATGTAGTAGAAGGGAGAGACAACCAAAAGCAGAATGCTAACTATGTTTACTTCTTAGAATCTTCGTTGACTTGCAAGAATGGAAACAAATGAAAATATCAACACAGTGAGAGTGCAAGGACCAATGCATGACATTGCTAGAATTGGTTTTAAGGGGATTGTTTGGATCAACATTGTGCATCTATATATCCACCACTTGAAGGGAATCCAATGACATTAGGCACTGATTTGTTAACAACATATGAAAGCTCAAATAAGAGTTTAATTCCCTACTATTATTTTTTTGAGGGATATTGTGAAAGGGAGATCAATGTTTATTTATGCATGTTCCACCTTCTTGAGGAAACCAAGCTATTTCAACTTCCAAAAATCCAACAAAGGTGACTGGTATGGTAGTATAACCTCAATCAATGGATAAGAAAGATCCTAATGGTGTTGATAATGGCATTGCTACACCTACATCTATACAAAGCACATTTATGTTTAGTTGCTAACTGAAGATAAATGTGTTATTGATGTTGGAACTCTACCAGGTCATGCAAAGAGAGATTAACATGCTCTGAAACTTTATTTTTATGAGGTTGAATTTTAGCCACTAAACATGACAGATGCTTACGATAATGAATTGTGTTTTGTTACGAGATCTCATGTACATGAGGTTCAACCTACACATTATTAGCTCGATAATGATATGAAAAGTGAGAAGTGCTTCTAGAGCAGTGATTTGATGCACTTATTGATGATGGAATTGGGAAACTTGGCTATCAGGAGGAACCTCAATATCGTTTTAACTTTGATATGGAACAAGGATAAGAAGTCACTCACGGCAGGGAAAGGATTATACCTATTATGTATGAGTTGTTGCAATTTAATTATAAAGGTGTGCATGATGACCTAGGTTACACTGAAGGTATAATTTACTATGGTCACAAATTATATGATACGTATGAAGAACACAACCATTCTTCTTATGACCATGCTAATTGGCATAATTGAAGGGCCTTTGATGATAGGGTATCAAGTAAAAAATTATGTCTAAAAGAAGGGGCTTATCATTAAAAATATATTCACGACAAGTGAAAAACCAAATCTTCGTTGTCGACTTCGTAGGATCACGGGGACTAATAGAACGTAAATAAATCATAAGTCCAAACAAACATTGTAGTTATTTTCCGATTCAGGTGAGATTCAGTGTGGGCACAGTTACTGAGGAAATCAACAAAGATATCATCATAATGCAATAGCTAGGTGGAAGCAATCTACAAGGCATAATAAAATTTGAGTGTACTCTTCGATGTCATTCAGTTGTGATAGCTTATCTAGAGGGTGATTTCACAAGGTGGAACCTAAATTTCAAGAAATTCCACAAAATTTTCACCAGACGAGCCTAATAGGTAGGCATCATTCTAGTGAACATTTTAGGAGTAGACACAAGGAAAATGAGAGAGGAAGATAAAGAATCTATGACATGTTGTAAACATAAAGCAAAGAGGATGACAGTCTAAATAAAGGAGAAGTGAAGCATCATGAGAAATCATAACAATAATTTTAGGTTATAATTTAGGTATATGTTGCACTTATATGTTTGGGCATATGAATGCTACAAGTTGTTGTAATTCTTTTAGAATTATTTTTGTAGTTGAATTGAAATGATGTGTTGTAAGGGGTCCATGACTACAGTTATTTGACACCTCAATTCTAACTTTATGTTGAAGTTCTAATATGTCTTGAAGATAGAGAGTATGTCATGTCATGATAAGTCTAGTTGTTATTGGAGCGATATTTAGTCTGATCAAATATCACCACAATTTTGAGCTTGTGTTGGAATTTGGTGATTATAGCAATAGACAAGTTTTATTTGTAGGAATAACTGAATACTAGACATTATGTAGAAATGAAAAATTATGTAAAAGAGAAAAAAATCATGAGGTCTGGTAAAGAAAAAGTTAAAGGAACATGAAAAGGTTGAATATATAAAGGAAGATGTCAATTGTGTCCGTGATTTCAATGGAGGAAGACAATATTATCTTCATGAATGTCATGTATCTCTTTTTGGTGTTTTGTAGTTCTCCAATACTTTGCAATGTAAAATCATTCCCGAGTTTGCATAGTAAGAAGTGTTGTAGCTACAAGGGATATATAACTACATATTTTTCTACATGATTTTTTTGTAAAATGTTACACATAAGTCTTGATTGATATGTATAGAGAATGAAAGACTATGACGGATACATATTGTAACCATACTACTTTCCTAGATAACTAGTGAGCATAGTAAATGGTACCCATGTATCTTAGTAGATGGATGTAGGTCCCTAGGATGGTCAATTATTTAGTCTTGATGGTCAGATTGATGTTAGTCCTTTGTGTAACAACCCCAGGTTAAAATTTCATGTAATAAAGGTTAATAAAGGAAAAATAAGACCAAGGTCATGGGACACATATTCCAAGTTGAATGTTGGGCAAAACCTCCTAGTGGGTGTCACTTTTGGTTTATTATGGAAAGCACACTGGAAAAGGCAAAGAGGCATTATTTGAAATTTTATTTATGAAAATAAAGGAAAATAGGAGAAAAGGGAGATGAAAGGTCATAGGTTTGCATGAGAGAAAAATTGAATGAAAATAGAAGAAACTGAAGAAATAAAGGCCTCAATGATAAAAAGGCTTCTGAGGATAAGTTCATATATTTTTGTTAGTTTTTATTTGGAATTAGTTTTAGAGAGAGAAGAGAACCAAGAGGAGAAAGAAATCAAACAAGAAAAGGATGGAAAATGAAAGACAAGGAAACTAAAGGACAAGCAAGGAAGGTTGGATCAAGCAACTTCAATAGGAAGACTTTGCAGGTAACAGGTTTCATGTACGATTTCCTAGCTGATTTTTGAATGCATGGTACATGCATTGGTGTATTTATTTCTTTTGTTGTCATTGGAATGGGTTTTTATGGGTTTGATAGTGGTTTCAACCTTTCCTTTCCATTTCCAGACAACTATGGTGTGATGGGATTCTTTTCTCGTTGAACTTTGGATTACTGGAAGGTTTTAGAACCGGGTAAGGTGGTATGAGGAAAATTCACAAGGGTTTGTGATTGAGGTGGTTTAATACGCGAAGCCCTCAACAAGTTGGTGGAGATAGGAAAAGTCCCGAAGGTAATGGTGAAGAAATTATGAGGCATCCAATCTTGTTTTAGGTTTAGTGATCTCTTGACTGGTTTTGGCGAGATTATGATAGCCTAAGGGTGGAGGTGATTTAATCTCTTGGAAGCCCTACATTTGTATGTTTTGAGATCCTACATTCATGCTTGGAATATGGCACTAGGGTGATGGGCTGAAAGAAATATTTGGTTCAGCCCAACAATGGTCAAGTGGTAGGTGGAAGTCGTTAACTTGGTTGTCTTTTGCATAAGTTAATAAGAGCTATTTTTCCTATTGTAATCTATGAGCACTTGTACTTGTCATTGTGGTGATTTGATGACTATTATGTCATGATTAATAACATGGTTATAAGCATGGATCTATAATGTGATATAGCTATGAATTGTTCAAGATTTGATAAGTATTTGATGGTTACAGAATGCACGAGATAAAAAATGATATTGCAGCTATTATGAGAGGTAATTAGACCTTCTTGGTGATTCTCAGATAAGTTTTAGACTCCTATTTTTAGATATGCATTCATGACCTATAAATTACATGTTCACCATATGTTTGAGGAAACGACTGTCATGGTTAGGCCAAGTTATATTAAGTCAGATATCATTTTGGGATTCAACTGCGTTAAGTAAGTCATTCACGTATGACCATTTCCATGAGAGGTAGTCGTAAGTGACTAATTTCTCATGATTTTTTGAATACTTCACTTAGCACTCATTGTGTTAAGCGCGCTTGAGCCAGAGGAGATCACCCGATGCAATGAGTGCTAAGTGAACTATTCAAAAAATCATGAGAAATTAGTCACTTACGACTACCTCTCATGGAAATGGTCATACGTGAATGACTTACTTAACACAGTTGAATCCCAAAATGATATCTAATATAATGCACTGCGTAAACCCCCTAATACTTAAATTCAAAAAGAGTGAAGGGATCTCTACTTAAATGGTTCATGAGGCACAATACTTGCTAAGGTTTTGCAAATGGGGTAGCAAGCTAAGTGGGCTAGATTGTGGGGAAAACTCCACAGTTAAGCGCGCTTGAGCCAGAGGAGATCTGGGATGGGTGACCTCCTGGGAAGTTCTGGTTACCGGGTGCAAGCCCCGGAAGTGATGATTGACGCTATGTGATTCATTTCACTGGTTTCAATCCCACTTCTTTACCCCTGTGAGCATCACCCAATGCAATGAGTGCTAAGTGAACTATTCAAAAAATCATGGGAAATTAGTCACTTACGACTACCTCTCATGGAAATGGTCATACGTGAATGACTTACTTAACACAGTTGAATCCCAAAATGATATCTAATATAATGCACTGCGTAAACCCCCTAATACTTATATTAAGTCCTTCTTCAAGTTTTGTATGATTGGTATTGTCTACAAGTCATTTATCATTTTGGAAAGTCTCAGGAAGTTATGGGCAGCGGTATGGAATTTGGCCTGGAATTGTGGCTTAGATCTCGGAACCACACCCTCTAAACTGAGGATTTTGGTCACAACGATACTAAGGGAGGCTTGTGCATGTGGTTAGAGGATCACAACCGCACTCATACAGCCTTGGGCATGCGGTTTGGGGTCTAGGTCATTAAAAAAGAAATCCAACTCAGGCTTTGGTCACCTGGGCTGGTTCTTTGGCCCCTGAGTATCCTGAAAGTCTTGTAGGATGCGAGTTTGTGTCAGTAAGTCTCATTTGTTAGCCCCACTGCCATAAATCAAGCTTGGAGGTTTGGCAATGTCATATTAACTCTTTGTCTCATGTTTGCCTAACATACTAGTGAAATTGGGTTAATGTGGGGTGGGAGCGTTACAGGGTGGTATTAGAGCATGGTTCAAATACTTGGACTAGATGGGATATATTTCATTATTCATGCATTTCCATGGTGATGGTTGTCATGCTTGAGTTCATTGTATGCGGTTAGTGTTATCATGCATGATGTTGATACATTGATATGATTATGTATATACATGTATCACGCTAATTTGGATTGATTTTGCAGATGAGATAGCCTCCCCTGAGCTTCACTAAGGTATGTTGATTATGTTTATAGTTGGTTACATGACATGGTATGTTTGCAGGAGGAAGAGGATCAAACATGACTACCATAATGGTGGATTATTGTTCATAATACTCTCCTTATAGATCATATGAGAATCATAGAAATAAGTACTCTCGTGACATAGCAAATACCTTGAGAAGCTTAAAGAAAGAAATAAGAAGTTGCAAGGCGGATAATTACAGGATCATTCAATCATAGGGAAGAATAACCAAAAATTAGGAGAAAAAATAAGAGGTTAATGCGATGATCCTTGAGATTTTGTCACATTTGCACATACATGGACAACCACGGATTAGTTATGGTAGCAGGTCTCATGGAGGGAACAGATCAAACATGGATGATACAGTAAGAGGTGTTAAATTCTTGGATACATTTGATAGGAGAGGTAGTGGTTATGGGTTCTAATCTAGTTCTATCATCCTTCCAGGAGGAGTGGGAGGGGATATTTTTCGGATGAATTGAAGAAAGCCAAGCCATCTACATTCGTTGGAGAGTTGAAGAAGACAAAATATGTAGAGGCATGGTTGCCTGGAATGAAGAAGATATTTGAGTTGTATGATTACACAGAGAACATGAAGGTCAAGATAGTTATTTTGAGCCTCAAAGGAAATAATACATTTGGTGGAAAGATGTTAAGCGTGTCAAAGACATGAGAACAAAGGATTTGAGTTGTGATGGGCCTCTGAATTAGACATAAATTAAGGCCCATGCCTCTAAATTAAAAATAAATTAAGGCCTATGACCATCCTTTAGCACATTAAACCTCTCTTTCTACATTACATAATGTATTTCTAACCTTAATATATTTATTAAGAAGGTTTATGAATAATTGCATATTTGTGCCTAATATTATCTATTTTTGTGGAATATTATGAGAATATTGGCATATTATGAAGATTTGGAGGAGATAATTTAGGGACTTGTTCCCTACTATAGGAGGACCAATAATAAATAATAAATCAACAAGATATTATGGAATTATGTCACAGATCGTGGAACTCCAATGATTGAGAAAACCTAGGAATGTGTTCCCTTCCATTTAATGCAGATTCCTAGTATTGGGCACCAAATCCATTAATCAAGGGATTTTGGTGGGGAAAACTTCCTCCATTCATGGGGAATGATTTCTAATCAATTTTTGTAAGTACCAAGTCGAATTTTCCTCTAGGGGAGAGATTTTCATTAGCATTCTTGTGGAGAGAACTCGTAGTTTTGTAGCTCCATTGTATTTTCTTGCAGGGATGTAATTGTATTGATCAAAATAATGAATATTGGTGCCATGTTCAGCTTCTAAATCTTGTTCTCCTCCATAGATCTCTGAGTTTTCTTGGGCTTGGCCATCCTAGGAGCCTCAGAGCCCTTTTGTATCCTTTTCTTTCCTTCTTTTCACTACTTATTCACATGCACCTCTTGTTTTTATTTCTTTCTATTTCTGCATTTAGTATTAATGATTTCTTGTTGTAGGATTGAGTTAAATGGTTCATGTAAGTTCTTTTGCAGGATCAAATGAATTATTTCATCCTTGGAAAAACTTTGGAAGTTCATAGTAATCATTGAGCTGCTTGGATTAGTTTTCTTATTCCCAAACCTAGATTTCTAGAACTCCTTTGTGGCAAAGAACAATAAATTTCAAATATTTTTTAGAGCATGCTAACGAGCTTCAATCGAGTTGGTTCCACTTGCTTTAGATTAAAAAAAAAAAAAAAAAAAACCACTAGTTCATAAAAAAATTACCCCATTTCATTTTCACTTGATTAGGTTAGGCATTTTTTAGATTTATTAGCTCACTAGTTCTCGAATTTCTAGATTTTCTACTAGTAATGTTTTTCTATTTTTTAATATGGGTTAACATAGGTCTTTTTTAGTGATTCCACTTGGAATGGGGACCTAAAACATCCTAGTTAATAACAAAATTTGTCCCATCCAATTTGGATTTGTTTTGCTTGGTCATTCGATGAATTATAATTTGGTATGGTAAATATGTAACATCGTGTAGTAAATCAGTGGATCTTATAGGAAATCACTGTACCATCTTGTAGGAAATATTCATCCTGTAGGAAAGCCTGTTTTGAGCCCGAATTGAGAAAAATCATAATTGAAGCTGGGATTATGCCTCTACTTGACCTCCATGCCATCAATACCATTTTAACCCTCTTGCTCCACACTTGCCTCCGCTACCAAAGATCAATGAAAGATTAGCATTTGCATTTATAAAGAAAAAAGATTTTAAAAAATGAGTTCTTTTATATTTACACATGCACACAACAGTTAGTACTCTCTAGATCAGATTTCATGCTTAGTTAGTTTAAACAATCACATTTGATAAATAGGGTTATGCTAGGTTTTTTTTACATTTAGTTCATGCAGGTTTTGACCCCGTACATAAATTACCTGCATATGAATTCTAAAACACAGAACATACACAATGCGAAAGCATAACACATAAAACACATATACACAAATATTTTCCCCTGGATCCCAAAACCGGGACTACCATCTTGATTTTTCATTATGTTCCTTTCAATGTTACAATACATATTTATACATGTTGAAGCATCTAATACCTTGGACTAAAAACCATCACTCCCAAAACCATGGACTGAAAACCATCACATCCAAAACCATGTGCAAAAAATCATGCAGAAAACCATAGGTAGGTCCACCCAACCTAATATAGGGTCCAAAAAAAAAAAATTACGGGGCGCTACCCCAGATCCCATAGAGTGGGGTTACCTGCACCCCTCAAACCCCCTGTGACTCCCCCCTCTACGCAATCAGTGCAATGAAGGGGGGCTTCACCCACCTTTTAACCCCCCGGTTAGCTATGTTGGCTAGTTGTGGAAAGAATATAACACAACCCAACATTCTCCCACTTGTTGTTTTCTTTCCACAGGGAGCCACAAGAGAGCTTAGTCATTTATCCAGCCCTGGAACGCCCATTGTTTCTCTACACCAAGAGAACTTCTCAGAGCTCACAGATTTTTTCAATGCATCTACAGTATTCTACAAAGTGTCCACCTTTACTAGCAACACCTTTTTGTCTTCTATCATATCCCTCAAAAAGTGATACTGAACATCAATGTGCTTTTTCTTTGAATGATATGCAGGGTTCTTTGCCAAGAAAATTGCACTTTGGCTGTCACAGTCTATCCTTATAGCTCCTTGTACTAACCCCATACTTGAACACAGTCTCTACAACCAAACTACTTCCATCCTTGCATGAGTGGTTGCCATGTATTCTACCTCTGTAGTTGATAGTGCCACTACAAATTTTTTCTTAGTCATCCAACAGACTGCACCTCCAAATAGGTTAAACACATACCCACTTTTAGATATTCTCTGATCTAGATCTCCAGCCCAGTCTGCATCAACAAAGCCACGACTATCCAATACTCTATCCAATCCTGGTCTTTCTTGGTAGCACAAACCATAATCACTAGTGCCATGCAAATACTTGAAAACCTGCTTCAGTGCTATCCAGTGCCCCTTCCTTGGTTTTGACATAAACCTGCTCAATACTCCCACTGCATGTGCAATGTCTGGTCTAGTACAGACAATTGCATACATCAGGCTACCGACTACACTTGCATATAGAACACGGGACATGTCCTCTTCCTCTTCTTGTGTCTTGGGAGACTGTTCAACAGATAAATTTACACCTACAGGAATAGGAACCTTCACTGATTTACTATCTTGCATATTAAACCTCTGCAATATTGTCTGAACATACTTCCTCTGGTTTCACCATAGCTTCCTCTTTGTCCGATCTCTTTAATTTCCATGCCCAAAATATAGTTTGCAGCACCAAGCTCTTTCATGTTGAACTTGGAGGACAAATGGGTATTCAAATCCTGGATAATTTCTTTGTCATTTCCAACCAACAACATATCAGCCACATACAAGGCCAAATAAATAACACAGTCACTAATTAATTTAAAATACACACAGTGATCTGCTTTGCTTCTCGTGAAGCCAAGTCCCTGTATAAATGTATCAAATTTCTAATACTACATCCTTGGCAACTGTTTTAACCCATACAGAGACTTCTTAACTTGCATACCAGTTCTTTCTTACCCTTCACGGCAAAGCCTTCAGGTTGCTTCATGTAGATCTCCTCTTCCAGATCCCTATGAAGAAATGTTGTCTTCACATCCGTCTGTTCTACCTCAAAATCAAAAGTAGCAACAAAAGCTAAAATTAATCTAATAGAAGTTACCTTGGCAACAAGAGAAAAAATATCACCAAAATCAATTCCTGGCACCTAGGAATAATCTTTTGCTACCAACTGAGCTTTGTATTTCTCCACCTTTCCTTCTACATTTGTCGTCTTCTTGAACACCCATTTGCTGCCAATGGGTTTCCTTCCAGCTGACAACTGCACCATATCCCAAGCCTTATTTTTGTTCAAAGATTCCATTTCATAAACCATGGCCTCTTTCCAGAGTTTTCCACCCTCTGAATCTACTGCTTCCTTCATAGTTCTCAGATCATCATCAGTAATAGATAAAACAAAATTTGAACATAAAGCAGATGGACTATATCTTTATGGCTGCCTTATTTCTAGAACTGATATTATCACAGCTGGAGTTTGTGGCTCTTCATCTTCTGATTCCTCCTCTGCTGTAGAGTTTGATTCTTCCTCCTTTAGCTCAAACTCTATCTTCTCAGATTCCTTTGGTTGGACTTTATGCTTAATAACATCTTTAACCTATCTGAACACCACATATCGGCTATACAAAACCTTCCTTATTGCTGGATTCCAAAGCTTATAACCCTTTAAACCATCCTTATACCCAATAAAGATGCACTTTTCAGATTTACTATCCAACTTGGTTCATTTCTCGTTTGGAACATGTACATATGCATCACATCCAAATACCCTCATATGTGAAAGAGAGGATTTCTTACTAGTCCATGCCTCTTGTGGAGTCTTATCCTCCAACACTGATGAAGGTGATATGTTGACCAGGTAACATGTTGTCTCCACCGCCTCCACCCAGAATTCCTGTCCTAACCCGACATCACTGAGCATGCTTCTTGCCCTTTCCATCAACATATTATTCATTCTTTCCACAACTCCATTTTTCTGATGTGTATATGGAGTAGTCTTATGCCGTGCTATACCACACTTCTTACCGAATTCTTCAAATTCCTTATTGCAAAAATCTCCACCGTTATTTGTCCTCAACACCTTTATCTTATTCTCTATCTGGTTTTCCGCCAGAGCCTTAAATTCTTTAAACATGTCAAAGACTTCAGATTTATTCTTAAGGAAATATATCCATGTATTCTTTGAGAATTCATCTATAAATTATACATAGTATAAAGGCTTACCCAATGATGGAACCTTCACAGGTCTAAACACATCATTGTGCACAAGCTCTAATATATGTTTCTCCCTCTTACTAACAGAGGGGAAACTCACCCAATTCTGCTTCCCATATACACAATTTTTACAAAAATCAAAATCTAGAGAGCTATTACTCATACCTTCTACCATACCTTTACCATGAAGTATTCAAAGGCCTTTCTCTCCAATATGTCCAAGCCTTTGATGCCACATCATGGTCTTCTCTCCAGAGACCACTAGATTTTCTGCTCCACTTTCAAGAACCACAGAACTGTTGCACCCATCAATAACAGTGATACCTTGCAGCTTGCGCAGTGTTCCAATCCGAACTCCCTGCATCAATACCCATGCTCCCCAAACCATTTTGCAGGTATCCTTCTCGAACACTATTTTTACACCTGCATCATCCAGATTGCTTACGGAAATTAGATTTCTAGCCAATGCAGGAATATGTAGAGCAACCGAAAGTGTTCTAACCGTTCCACCTTGCAACTTCAACTTTACTTTTCCACGACCAACGATTCTGGCCTTCCTATCATCCCCTAAGAAGACGCCACTGCCATCATATTTCTCATACTAGCAGAACCACTCTCTATGGGGAGTGAAGTGAAAGGCTACACTTGAGTCAATCAACCATGCCTCATGATCTACATGTGTACTTGAAGAAGATAAGTACACATCCCGACCTTCATCTGAGGTGTTTTTCACCTCTACAGAAGGAGCATCATCAGATCCCTTTCGTTTATCAGGAGCTTTAGATTTACAGTCCCTTTTGTAGTGCCCTTCCTTTCCGCATTTCCAGCACACCACCTTTACAGGTTTTCTTGAAGATTTATATCTCCCTCTAGATTTAGATCTTAGTATTGATAATTCAAAATAAATTACACTTACATTTTTGCAGAGTTCCCTAATGATACTATAAATAATCATTGAATGAAAATTTAATCAATTGGTGATTATTCAGAGGTTGGGATATAGTTTTGTTAGAACATTAACCTTTGTGGAAACATGTTGAGGTTTAATTAAGCATTTAATGGTTAATTCAATCTATTTTATCTAGATTAAGTTAAGTTTCTTAAATTCCATACTTGGTAGTTATCATACGTTAAGGGGTTTATTTGGGTGATACTTAGGATTTTACATGGAAGACTCCTCTCTTGGTAGTCTGAAATGGAAAACAATAAATATGAAATCATCGATGATGCATTGATTTAATTTACCCTTATAATTTATTTTTTTTAAGGGAAGAAATTGCTTTATCACCACCTTCCTCCTCTCTGTTAGTGCCTAAATCTACCTTAGGCTGAGAAAGACAAGTCTAGGGTAACATCAAATCATGCTTAATGTGGTAGCTAGCCCTACTAGGTCGGGAGAGGGCTCTCTCCTTGTCAATATCAATGAAAATTTATCAAGAAAGGCTTGAGATGACTGATATAAAAACTAATTTTAGGCTAGGTATGCTTGCTCAAAAGAATTTGATTGATTTTGATGGTTGGTTGCTAGATCAGATGGGGAAGGTAGCTTTGGGTCGGGGAAATGAACACAGATTTGCAGAGGTTTCTGTGGGGCAAGGTAGGCAAGTGATTTAGCACTTTCAGGTGAATGTGATGGTGAGTCTAAAGACTAATGAGGAGCTGGAGTGGGCATGCAATTGTCATGAGTCCTCTTCAAACAGTAGAAAACATATAGAACTAAATAAACCCCAAGGTAGAGCACTGAAATACCAATGAATTCTACCTTTCAAACTTGATTCATTTAGCTATGCAGAAAGAGAGAGATGTTGGCACACATAAACATAAATCAACTGAATTAAAAAGAAGAACATAATGCTAAATCACATTACCACAAGAATCCCACAAAATGCTAGAAAACCCTGGTTTATTTCCTTGCCAAACTACAGAAGTGATGTACAATAGAGCTCAATGCATCCACAAGAGTCCAACTCTTACAAATGATTGGAAAAACACATGATATAGACCTCCAAACCACCTGTGCTATCCATCAGGGGTCGAATCCATGAGAAGAGGGGTGGTTTCAACCATATCTAAACTAGGAACACAAAAATAGGCAGTGGAACAACTTGCCTCT
Source organism: Pinus tabuliformis (assembly GCA_031772625.1). NCBI lineage: Eukaryota > Viridiplantae > Streptophyta > Pinopsida > Pinales > Pinaceae > Pinus > Pinus tabuliformis. The sequence goes on from CM062815.1 coordinate 896,240,922, forward strand.
AAAACTTAGGAAATTGATTCATTCAACTCTAAACCACCTACAACTGATGTATCTTCCTTATCAAGTCAATTTTTATCATTTTTACATCATAGTACATAAATTTACATCATGTCACATCATGAATTTGACCATAAGAGAGAAAAATTCAAACTAGAAGAAAACTAGACGAAAAACAAAGTTTTTGAGCAAAATTGGCACTTTTTCATCTTGTGCATAGCACCATTTTCTGTGCGTAGTGCTTTTTCCAAGCTACATTTGGAGGGCTTCCTGAGGTCCAAATCAGGTGTAGGATAGCTCATTGGAAAGACTTGTGAGTCTACTTTCTGGAACAACTTGAATTTGTTTGATTTGAAGCCCATTTGCCCCTACAAAATTGCAATCTCCAAAGACTGCTTCGTGTGTGGCCAAAAAGTGGCAGAGAGGGCATTTTTTGGGTGTTTTTGGACCTTTTGGAGGTCCAAAACTTGTCAAAATTTCCTAGTAATTTTTAAATTTCATAAGGAGTCCAAAAATGCCAAATTTTCTTCAAATGGAGGTCCCTATCAAAAGCGAGCGCCGGTGGCGCTACGCACCTATTGGAAAAGCCTGTGCGTAGCACCACTGATTCTGTGCCCAGTGCTGTTTTCAGATCACGTTTTGGAGGCATTCCTAGTGTCACAATTGGGTGAACGATAGCTCGTTGGAAATCTTATTGAATCTATTTTCCAACATGACTTGAATTTTTCAATTTGGAGTTCTTTTGCCATGTCAAAAATCAAATCTCCCAAGACTGGTCAAAATGTGCAAAATGAGGTTTCCTAAAGGCAGAGTGTTGTTGCAGTCAACGTTTGAAGGTGTTCCTCAAATCCAAAGTGAGCTCATGATATCTCATTGGAAAGTTCTTTGTTTCTTGTTATCATTTCACTCATCAAACAAGTTATTTGGCAAACAAAGCTAGGAGAAAGCGTTATTTTCCCAAGGTCACTTCAGAGGTGCATCAATTCTCCCGAGGCAACTGTATTTTTTCCATTTCTCTAAAACCATGACACCTGTGTAAAAAGTGAAGGAGTTTTTTTTCCTTGGCCTATTTTAAAAAAAACCCTCTCTCGCTTTCTCCAAATTCAACTTCTATTTCTTAGAAACATCATTTGAGTAAAAACTACCCCGATGTGTGGAACAAGGGATTTGTCAAAATGAAGGGAAATGAAGGGGATAAGGGGCTTCTAAATTCTTGAGGAAATTTTGGGAGGTATGGAGGGATGTTAGGAAATATGTGAAAGTGGAATTTCAAATATTGAGTGAGGGGAAGGGGTCGAAAAGGGCTAAACATAGGCCTAGCCTAGAAAATTGTCAAATTGTACCAAGAAACTAGGGTTTGTGGGAAAATGAGGAATTTGAGGGATATCAGTGATGGGAAGTGTTTAATAAGGTAAATTAAGGATAGGGTAAGGTGTATGAAAATCAGGATACAAGTTTTGTTGATGATTTGACCATCCAAGAGAAATTACCTTCAAAACCCTAGGAGAGGGAAATGAGCCTTACCCAAGTACAACTGAAGCATGAACAAGGTGTAAAATGACCCATTGGAACCTGAAATGATGATGACAACTCTTTGAATGATGGTACACTCGGCTGAATGGTGACATGGACTGACACTTGGAAAACTTTGGAATGAGTGAAAACAAACCCTAGACCTAATACCTAGTGACGAAATTTTATTTGAAGACTCACTGAAATGACAAAATTTGACCTTGACACCCTAATACCACTTTGTAAGAGCATGTTTGATCACTGGTGGAAGGCTGCAAAGACTGACACTAACACTCTCTAATATGATATTTAATATATCCACCATTACTGGTATAAAATCATAAAATTTATTGCGAAGAGTTATTTTTCAAAGGCTTTTCTTGGGAGGTTCTTATGGTGCATTTCGTGCACTACATGTGAAAATATTTGATAATTATAAAATATTAGTTGTTATGCCTTTTACTTGGTATGAAATGCAACTTTAGTTTGAAGAATTATAGTGTTCCTATTCTGCACGAGAAGCATTGGACTTGTTAATTGTTCATCAATGTTCGTGACACCTTATTTTATGCCATTTAACTTCAAAATTTTAATCAAAGTGGTGGGAGTTTGTTGTTGATATATTTTGAGCATCGAACTGACTTGGCATGATACATCTTCTTAGATCCATTTCTCTTAATGCCATTGGATTATTTTTTATGGAGATCTTTGGTTGGGGAAGCCAATTTTCTTGGTTAGATGACTGGGTTGGCTGGATTTATGGACTTCTCACATGTTCTTACCTTGAATTTGATCACATCTTGATAATGCTTTTGATTTGTTTAGAACATTCGATCTCAGCATGATGTCTTTATGATATATATGTGTGTGAGATATTATCTTGGATCTGATACCCATATTATTATTAGATGATGATTCTAACCCCCCAAGGGGTCAGAGAATGGCGCTAGGAGGTAGATATTTCATGATGTGTAATGTACCAAAGCTAATTTATGCCAATTAATTACAAAAATTCACTAAATTCTCTTTTGCAACTTTCTTGGAATCGTTGGCATACAAACTTGTTAGAGAATCTAGGAGAATACTAAAGTAAATAATTCCAAACTTCATCACATATTTTGTAAAGAATTTAGAGAAATGTCAACAATAAATGTGATGGGCCAACTAAAATTTATTTGGAATAGATCCTCAGTTTTTACAATCATTTTGGAGCAGAACCCGAACTCGTTTACTAAAATAGGTGAGAAAATACAATAGTGCGTTGACAATAAAAGCCTGGGAAAGTTGTTTTCTCCTGGAATAATCTTCTACAACACTTATGTTGATTGATATCCCATTGAAACGATGATCTTCATCCCACTTCCAAATTGAATTCAGTCTTCAGAGAGGAAATGATTGCATATAAATGAGCCTGGCCTCTGAGAGAGTGCACTTGGCCACTCTAAAACTGATATGAGGACGTTTGACATGTGCTCAGAATAATTTCGATTTCCCTCATAGAATTTAAGCTTCAAACTTGGAACTCTCTTCTAGTAAATAGGTGTGTCTCCTAAAGAAGAGATTGTCTTTCTTTTCTAGGTGAATTCGTCCCTCTTTATTTGGCCTCAATGGTGACAACAAATGTTCATGAAATCCATCTTCCTTCCTTAATCTTCAGAGGTCTAGAATACCCTTGTTGATCCAATCTTCAAGAAGAATGAATAGAAAGGGAAATTTTCAACTCACCCTTAAAATTTTACACAATTCCTTTGTACCAATCAGGCCTAGAAGAATTTGGCCCTTACAATAGATAGATCAACTACAAAACACAACCCTTCTGAGTGACAAACTCGGTCCCTTAGAGAGATTAAATTTTTATTTCTAATGGATAACTAATTATTTGGGGGATACGCCTCTTCTATTAGCTTATAGGATCAGAAATGGAATGGCACAAGAACCCAAGTCGGTCATTGCAATAGAGAAATAATTTAACATTTTATCATTATGTGGGGATAATACAAATTGATCTCCCTTCTTGCTAAATTATTATGAAGATGATGTTTCTTATTCCCCTTTTAATATTGCTTCAATTTAAGGAATTTGGACAGCTCGACACCTTGAGATAATAGGGATCTCATCCTCCTGAAGGGAATAATAGTATCTCAAAAGATTTTTCCTCATAATAAAGTGATTTAGGTAGAAACTCGACCCATTATGGTTAACACAATAGGAGTTTGGCCTCTTGAAAGGATATTGATCATTGAAGTATTCAACCTCCTAGAAGAAATCACCTCCTGCAAAATTAAACAACAAACCCTCCAATGCCCTTGCAACAAATATGAAAAGGAAATATGGGATATGTATGAATGTCTAGCTAGGGTGGAAAAGAGTCCACAAAAATGGGATGAGATGGTTAGGATAACAATGGAATTCGATCGAAACTAGGTTAAACATCCACCAAAATAGGATGAGATAGCTAGGGTGGAAATGGAATTCTACCAAACTAGAATGAGGACTTCCCTCGAAATACTCAATGCAGGAACTCGCTTGAGTAAAAAAAAAATTAAAAAAGATATCACCAAGAATAAAATGATGAATAATTTCCTCCTCTTATGCCTTTATAAGACTTCGTTGAACTTTCTTGCTTATCTACACCTTCTTTTTATTATCTCATTCTTTTTTATTATTAGTAATATTAATAATATAAAAATGGCGCAATATGCTGCGATTTTTCCATGGTCCCTTTGATAATTTTATCCAATCTCTAACTTGTAGGAGACAATTAGGTGAGAGGAAATAATAACTCCAAACTCAAAAAATGGGGAACATTATAGTCTTCCCCACCTAAAATTTCTTGTCCTCAAGCAATTTGAGCCATAGATGTGGCAATATCTACTCGTTTGTGTTTACCTTTCCTTGCCCTATGTATTTGAATGTCCCAAATAAATATGTTACTACCTCATACATGTATTTCACCTTGTATATTACATTTATTTGAGAGGTTTCTGCTATAATGTTACAACCTTAGTATTATCATCAGCTATAGTTGCTTCATTTCTGAGTTTTATCTGGAATTGGTTCGTATTTGTGTTAAGTGAGAATTGGCTCATCATGAAGAGTGGAACCAACATATGATGGTGATTGTATTTCCATTCATCGAAACTTGAAGTGGTATTTGTAAACAAGACCTCATCCACAGGTATTTTCCAATTGACTATTACAAATGCCTCAAATATCCATCCAGACAACAGCACAACATTTTTGTGGTATGGAAAATTTTGACAGTCAGTCATAAACATTCCACCTGGATTCTTCTTCTTGAGTGCCATATTATTCTCTTGGAAATCTTGAAAATGTGGAATGATCTCTCCAATGGTATGTTGATCATCTCCTCCTACTGTAGGGGGCTTAACAAAGAAAACTTTCATTGCCTCAGAATCTTTTCCTTATGCCATTTTGTATTTAGAAAGTAAGTTGTCGGTTTTTGTAAGCATGTCACCAAAACCTTGTATTGACTCTTTGAACCTATACCCACTTCTTTCATGTCACATTCCATCATGGCATGAAGGTATGGCCTCCAAAGTTTATATCCCAAAGCATCATATCCCATAACAATTGCCTCGTCCAAGTTTGTTGGACCAAACCATGTTTTCATCTTTTGCAATGTAGCGGTAATTTGGTAATATTTTAATGCAATCATGCATAGTTACATGAGTTCCAATTCTGACCTTAACCATGTAATTTATCAAGTCGGCTTCACTCAAAAGTGTTGGTGATCTTCTGATACTCACATCAAATATCAATCATGTTAGAACAAACTAGTTTTTCTATTTCTTTTTACAAATACCAGGGACATAAAAATGTAGGTTTGCAAACATTGTTACCAAGAAAACTATCCATTGTTGGCAATAAAGGGTAGTATCCATGAAATTACCAACTAGATTAAGTGTATTAATGGCCTCATCTAGGTGGTATGTTATAGTTTGTCATGAACAAACATGACCACCACCTTCAAGTAGTGCCATAGCAGTACCAAAAATGTGGAGAGGGTTATGAACAAGGGTGGTAGATTCCTATAAAACTCATAAATCAATTGTACACCAACTCTCATGTAGATTCTTTAGGAGGAAGGGCTGAGATTTCTACTGGATCTTGAGTACTCAATATAAATGTGCATAAGCCAAAATCATTTCTGAAAATGTCAACAAGGCACAATGAATCAAGAAGCTCATGACCCTTTGGATTACGGTTTTCTTAAGATACTTCAAGATGAAAGGTTCCTTTAAGAAAATCATGGTCCTCTAATGTTACTAATTCTTCCAAACACATACTCCTAAGAGGATTAGAAAATTTATCCAAATATGAAAATCTTCCAATATCACAAAGTTGTAACGATATTGACAGAACTTGGGAATTTAATGAAGACACTGAAGAAGTAACATATGATGAGCTCATAAAGTCTAAGGGTAATTGACATTTCAATATTGATAATGAAAAGAAATTACACTTCCATTTTTGTAGAGTTCCTTGATGAGACTATAAATAATCGGTGAATGAAAATTTAATCAATTGGTGATTATTCAGAGGCTGGGACATAGTTTTGTTAGAAAAATAACCTTTGTGGAAACATGTTGAGGTTGAATTAGCCATTTAATGGTTAATCCAATCTATTTTATATAGATAAAGTTAAGTTTCTTAAATGCCATACTTGGTAGTTATCATACTTTAATGGGTTTATTTGGGTGATACTTAGGATTTTACATGGAACATTCCTCTCTTGGTAGTCTGAAATGGAAAGAAATAAATATAAATCATCGATGACGCAATGATTTAATTACCCCTTTTAATTTTAAAAATTTTAAGGGAAGAAATTGCTTTATCACCACCTTCCTCTTCTCTAATATGATATTTAATATGTTGGCAATATTAGCATTGATGTGAAGTTAAGCTGATTGCTTAATGTTATTGATGCCATTAAGAACATTGGTGATAGTTTATGTTGAATGGAAAGTGTACATAAATGTTGAATGTTGAATATAAAAGGCTAAAAGTGATGTGAAGTGCAAAGCCTATGCTAATCAATGTTAAGGCTAAACATTGAGACAAAATCCAAAATACATATATATGTTTGAACAGAAAATGTATATAATCCAAAGCTGATTTGTCTCTTGTAATTATTACTGAATGAGCTACTATTTTAGCTCTATTTTATATTACAAATAATTTTCAGAACTAAAAATGAAAAATCGAGCTTGTGAGTAGTTTGGGAATTCCAAAGGCCTAGCTTCATTTCATATTCCTCCAAAGAATACAAACAAGCAAGAGGTCTTGCTTATAAGATATAAAATGTGGAATGAAATAGGATGATATTCTTTTTAGTGGAAGGAGTTTGCATCAGATAATTGATTAGCAGTGGCAGAAGAGAAGAATAGTGAAAAGACGAAGCCGTTAAGCAGAAAAATTGACAACAGAATTGTATATGAGGTAACCAACATTTGTGACTTAATGTTGTGATTGAGAAATTTATGTTCTTTTCTATGTTGCATCTGAAAAATAACAAGTTGTAGCCTATTGAGGTAGGAGCCTCCTGTGGGTTGTAGCCAGCAGAAAACTTCTTGGAGTTGGAGCTTCCTTTGAGGTAGGAGCTTCTTGTAGGTTGGAGCCTACAAAAATCTGATGTAATAAGGAGTAGCATCTTGCCTTCACATCACTTTCAGCCTAAAGTTCATTCTTTTCTCCCTTTAGGGTTTCCACTTATATTTCATGTCTTCGTGTGTTTAATTCTTGCGTCTTATGTGAATGCCAGGGAAAATTTTAAGATGGAAAACAATCTTGAAATTTAAAATATTTGCAAATCTCACTAGTCCCTAATATGCAAACTATAAAATATTTATTTTTGTATTTGTAAAACTATTCAAATTTATAATGATTTTATACATATCATTTATATAAGGTTGGCGATTTTTATGGTAAAATAATTTTATATTGTAAATTTTGGCGAATAATTTTTTATAAAAAATGGAAATTGGCGAATCTTTTTTTTTTTAAAAAAAATGATGGAAAAATTAGCCCACCTGCGAATATTAGCCCCTAAAAATATTCCATGGTGAATGCTTTGAATTTTGGTAAAAAAATCTGCAAACCTCTCTCCTTGAAATTGTTGG